>CM075744.1:48735412-49195412 GCA_037974335.1 Prionace glauca | reverse complement strand
ATGAGACAGAGTACAGGAATGAGATAGAGAATCTGGTGAACTGGTGCGGCGACAATAATCTCTCCCTCAATGTCAACAAAACAAAGGAGATTGTCATTGACTTCAGGAAGCTGCCTGTCTACATCAACGGGGACAAAGTAGAAAGCGTTGAGGGCTTCAGGTTTTTAGATGTCCACATCACCAACAATCTGTCCTGGTCACCCCCACACTGACACTATAGTTAAGAAAGTCCACCAACTTTCTTAAAAGATTAAAGAAATTTGGCATGTCCGTTATGACTCTCATCAACTTTTACAGATGCACCATGAAAAGCATGCTTTCTGGTTGTATCACAGCTCGGTCTGGGCTCCTGCTCTGCCCAAGACCGCAAGGAACTACAAAAGGTCGTGAATGTAGCCCAATCCATCACACAAACCAGCCTCCATCCATTGACTCTGTCTACACTTCCCGTTGCCTTGGCAAAGCAGCCGGCAAAATTAAGGACCTCATGCACCCCGGATATTCTCTCTTCCACCTTCTTCCATCAGGAAAAAGATACAAAAGTCTGAGGTCCCGTACCGACTGACTCAAGAACAGCTTCTTCCCTGCTGCTGTCAGACTTTTGAATGGACCGACCTCACATTACATTGATCTTTCTCTACAAGCTAGCTATGAATGTAACACTACATTCTGCACTCTCTCCTTCTCAATGAACGGTATGCTTTATGTATGGAGCAATCAAGAAACAATTCTTTTCACTGTACATTAATACATGTGACAATAACAAATCAAATCAAATCAAATCAGCCTTGATCTTTCCAGGGAGAACAACCCTTGTTTACCCAATCTCTCCTCATAGCTGAGACCCTCCATACCAGGCAACATCCTGATAAACTTTTTCTGTATTCTCTCCAAAGCCTTCAATGTCCTTCTGGTAATGTGGTGACCAGAACTGGACACAATATTTCAAATGTGGCCTAACCAACATTTTGTATAACTGTAACAAAACTTGCCAACTTTTATACTCAATGCCCTGTCTGATGAAGGCAAGCATGCTTTCTTCACCACCTTTTCCACCTGTTGCCATTGTTAAGGATCTGTGGACCCATTCTCCCAGATCTCTCCGTGTGTCTATCCTCGTAGAGGTTCTGCCACTTATTTTGTAGTTCCCACCCGAATTGGATCTACCAAAATGCATCACCTCTCATTTGTCCGGATTAAATTCCATCTGATATTTCTCAGCTGAGTTTTCCAGCCCATCTATATCCTGCTGTATTCCCTGACAATCTTCATCACTATCCGCAACTCCAGCAATCTCAGTATCAGCCGCAAACTTGCTAGTCAAATCAGTTACATTTTCTTCCAAGTCATTTGTATGCATGTTACAAACAGCAGAGGTCCTAACACTGATCCCTGTGATACATCACTAATTACAGCCCTCCATTCAGAAAAACACCATTCCACTGCTACCTTCTGTCTTCTATGGCCAAACCAGTTTTGAATCCATCTAGCTGGTTCACTACTGATCCCGTGAGAGTTCATCTTTTGCACTAGTCTGCCATGAAGGACCTTGTCAAATGCCTTACTAAATCCATGTAGACAACATCCACAGACCTTCTTTACTCACTAATCATTTTTGCCACCTCCTCAAAAAACTCAATTATATCCCGTGTCCCATGTTGTCTTGTTACTAACAAGACCATCTAGTTCCAAATGTCAATAGATTCTATCCCTAAGAATCTTCTTCAACAGTTTTACTTTCACTGGTGTTAAGCTCACTGGCCTATAATTACCCAGATACTTTAATACCCTTCTTAAACAACTGGACAACATTGGCTATCCTCCAATCTTCTGGTACCTCAGCAGTGACGAACAAAGAAACAAACATTTTTGTTAGAGGCCCAGCAATTTCATCTCTTGTCTCCCTCAGTATTCGTCATGGAGTTCGGTTACAAGTGGTGTGCCTCAGGGATCTGTTTTGGGGCCACTGCTGTTTGTAATTTTTATTAATGATCTGGATGAGGGTATAGTTGGGTGGATTAGTAAGTTTGCTGATGACACCAAAGTCGGAGGTGTGGTAGATTGTGAGGAAGGGTGTCATAGTTTGCAGGATGACTTAGATAGGTTGCAGAGCTGGGCTGAGAGGTGGCGGATGGAGTTTAATGTGGAGAAGTGTGAGGTAATTCATTTCGGTAGGAATAACAGATGTGTTGAGTATAGGGCTAACGGGAGGACTTTGAATAGTGTGGAGGAGAAGAGGGATCTAGGTGCATGTGTACATAGATCCCTGAAAGTTGGGAATCAAGTGGATAAGGTTGTTAAGAAGGCATATGGAGTTTTGGCATTTATTGGTAGGGGGATTGAATTTAGGAGTCGCAGCGTCATGATGCAACTGTACACATCTCTGGTGCGGCCACACTTGGAGTTTTGTGTGCAGTTCTGGTCCCCACATTACAGGAAGGATGTAGAGGCTTTGGAGAGGGTGCAGAGGAGATTTACCAGGATGTTGCCTGGTATGGAGGGGAGATCCTATGAGGAGAGACTGAGAGATTTGGGGTTGTTTTCGCTGGAAAGAAGGCGGCTAAGAGGGGATCTCATTGAAACATATAAGATGATTAGAGGTTTAGACAGGGTAGATAGTGATAGCCTTTTTCCTAGGATGGAGAAAGCTAGCACGAGGGGGCATGACTTTAAATTAAGGGGGGGTAGTTATAGGACAGATGTCAGGGGTAGGTTCTTTACCCAGAGGGTGGTGAGGGACTGGAAAGCTCTGCCAGCTGCAGTTGTAAATGCACCTAGTTTGGGGGCGTTTAAGAAATCTGTGGATAGGTTTATGGATGAAAAGGGATTGGTTTAGGCTAGTGGGTCACTGTTTTTGTAACTGGTCGGCGCAACATCATGGGCCGAAGGGCCTGTTCTGCGCTGTAATGTTCTATGTTCAGTAATCTGGGATAGATGCCATTTGGCCCTGGGGATTTGTCTATCTTAATGTTTTTTAATTCACCTGACACTTCCTCCATCGTAATGATGATGTGTTCTAAAGGGTTTACACACTCCTCCGAAACACCATCAGTTGACGTGCCCCTCTCCTTTGTAAATACCGACACAAAGTCCTCAGTGAGGATCTCACCCACTTCCTTTGGTTTTACACATCATTTCCCTCCATTCTCTTTGTCTGGACCAACTCTTTCTCTAGCCACCCTCTTGTTCCTATTGTATGAATAAAACGCCTTGGGATTTTCCTTATTCCAAATGTCCTGTCAAGGAGATTTTGTGTCCTTTTTTGCCCTCTTAACTCCCTGTTAGAGCTCTTTCCTTCGTTCCCTGTATTCTTCAAATGCTTCATCTGTTTTTAATTGCCCAGACCTCATATATGCATCCTTTTTCTTATTGACTAGACTAACAATTTCCCTGGTCATCGACAGTTCCTGGATTCTGCCTTCCCTGTCCTTCCTTTTCAAGGGCACTTACCTGTCCTGCACTCCTATCACATCCTTATCTCCATACCTGGTCACCTCCTCAAAAAATCCTGTTTGGCATGATCTCCCTCTAACAAAGCCACGCTGACTATCCCTGATCAAATGTTGCTTCTCCAAATGGAGATAGATGCTCTCCTTCAGAAATTCCTCCAATAATTTCTCTACCACTGATCTGAGACTCACAGGTTGGTAGTTCTCTGGTTTATCTCTACAACTCTTCTTAAATCGCGGAACTACATTAGCTCTTCTCCAGTCCTCTGGCACCTCCCCCCTGTTGTGGAGATGCCGGTGTTGGATTGGGGTAAACACAGTAAAAGTCTCACAACATCAGGTTAGAGTCCAATCAGTTTATTTGATAGTAAACCCACAAACTATCGGATACGGTGTTCCTTCAACAGGTGTGTGGAAGGTTCAGATCAGAGAGGGGCAAATAAAAACACACACAGTTTATAGAATACTGATTAGAATGCAAATCTTTACAGCTGACCTGATATTGTCTGCATCTTTAAGACTTGAACAGCAGATTAGCTGTAAAGACTCACATTCTAATCAGTATTCTGTAAGCTGTGTGTGTTTTTATCTGCCCCTCTCTGATCAGAACCTTCCACACACTCTACGAAGGGACACCGTTTTCGAAAGCTTGTGGGGTTTACTATCAAATAAACCTGTTGGACTTTAACCTGGTGCTGTGAGACTTCTCACTGTGACCTCTCCCTGAGCAGAGATGGCACAGCATCAGAACATGGTTAACATTTTTGAGATAATTGGCTCCATCTGGGATCTAATTATAAATTGTTTTAAAATTAAAAATCCATAAAAAGTAATAACCCAAAGCTGGAAATCAGGGGCTGGAATGTGGATATGGCAGTGTACAGAATGTTGGAGTCTGGAATCTGGGAGATGGGGATTAGGATTGGAGAACAGGAATGGGTAATTCAGACATTGTCTAACTGTGGCTAGAGAAGCAGCTTGCTTCCTGTTGCTGCAATATTAGTTCTGGTATCTCCCAAGGAACCTCCTGTTACCCACCGACCTGCTGCTCCATGATGACAGCATCTGGAAACACGGTTTCCATTTCCACACGGACACTGACAACAATCCTACCTCACAACCACCCTGTAATCCCAGGCAGCACACACCAGTGGCAGGGGGTAAGAGAAGGAGAGGTTCAGCTGTGTGATGGAAAGGACCATCACCAGGGTTTCACCATCATCACTGTCCATAGCTCCAGACTGCAACACGTAAAAGTGGATCTTCCTGCTTCAATCAGGGGCCTGCTTCCCTAAACAAGTGTGGATTAAATTGGTGATAGAACATAGAACATTACAGTGCAGAACAGGCCCTTCGGCCCACGATGTTGCGCCGACCAGTTACAAAAACAATGACCCACTAACCTAAACCAATCCCTTTTTGTCCATAAACCTATCCACAGATCTCTTAAACGCCCCCAAACTAGGCACATTTACAACTGCAGCAGGCAGGGCATTCCAGTCCCTCACCACCCTCTGGGTAAAGAACCTACCCCTGACATCTGTCCTATAACTACCCCCCCTTAATTTAAAGTCGTGCCCCCTCGTGCTAGCTTTCTCCATCCTAGGAAAAAGGCTATCACTATCTACCCTGTCTAAACCTCTAATCATCTTATATGTTTCAATGAGATCCCCTCTTAGCCGCCTTCTTTCCAGCGAAAACAACCCCAAATCCCTCAGCCTCTCCCCATAGGACCTCCCCTCCATACCAGGCAACATCCTGGTAAACCTCCTTGATTGATCTCCGGCTTCGACCCCCTTTCCGGCTGGGGTGGGGGACCTCTCCATACCGGAGATCATGATGGATGAGGACCATGATTCCTCTCTCTCACAAACCCACCCTCGTCCAGAAACCTTCATTGCCTCTGGAAGGCAGGACCTAACACTGGCTCACATGCACCCTCTAGTGAATGACTCTAGAACAGCACCGGAGGGTTGGGAGCTGCTCTCTGTAACTGAATCATTGTCACACAGGCCAGTTCCTCAACCCAAACTAAAACCTGAAACTGTTGTAAATCCTCATTCGGCCAGGCAGTATCATTGTGGAAAGAAGCAGAGTTAATGAGTGGTGTATTCAGCATTAGGTCTGGCTGCTGGGTGGGAGGTGGGAAGCAGACTCGCTTTGATGAACAGTGAGTTCCTGGGACAGGAGGTGGTCAATTAACAGGCCATTCTCAGGCTGCTGCTGTCCAGAGTCTGTGGCCAGAGACTACTGGTCCCATTAGCGTCACCATTGATGGTGGTCATTGGTGAGATTGTATCACAGAGGAGAGAGAGACACACACACGAAGAACTCTCTAAAACCAGTGACTCCTGCTGTGGGAGTTCCAGGATTAGTTTATTGGAGCAGTGACACACTCGGCCTGGGGGCTGCCATTTCTGCCAGGGGCACTCGTTGGGCCGAAGGGCCTGTTTCCCGTGCTGTGTTGGTTACCCTCTCTGGGTCAAAGAAGATCACTGGGAGTCTGTCTACAAAATTACAAACTGCTGTTTGTAATCTTTATTAATGATCTGGATGAGGGTATAGTTATAGAACATAGAACATTACAGCACAAACAGGCCCTTCGGCCCTCGAGTTGCGCCGATCGCATCAACCCCACCAATCTATAGACCTATCTATAACCCCCAATCCCATTAAACCCCATATACTCATCCAGAAGTCTTTTAAAAGACCCCAGCGAGTTCGCCTCCACCACCGATGATGGCAGCCGATTCCATTCACTCACCACCCTCTGAGTGAAAAACCTACCCCTAACATCACCTCTGTACTTCCCTCCCCGCACCTTAAATCTGTGTCCTCTCGTAGCGACCATTTCAACCCGGGGAAATAGCCTCTGAGAGTCCACCCTATCTATTCCTCTCAACATTTTATAAACTTCTATCAGGTCGCCTCTCAACCTTCGCCTCTCCAGGGAAAAGAGTCCCAGCTCCCTCAACCTATCTTCATAAGGCATGCCTCCCAGTCCAGGCAACATCCTTGTAAATCGCCTCTGCACCCTTTCAATAGCTTCTACGTCTTTCCTATAGTGAGGCGACCAGAACTGCGCACAGTACTCCAAATGAGGCCTGACGAGGGTCCTGTAAAGTTGCAGCATTACCTCCCGACTCCTAAACTCAATCCCTCGATTAATGAAGGCCAGTACACCATACGCCTTCTTGACCACCTCCTCCACCTGCGAGGCCGATTTAAGAGTCCTGTGAACCCGGACCCCGAGATCCTTCTGCTCTTCAACGCTACTAAGACTCCTGCCCTTAATAGTGTACTCGTTCATCCCGTTGGTTCTGCCGAAATGGACGACTACACATTTATCCGCATTGAAGTCCATCTGCCACTTCTCCGCCCATTCCTGCATCCTATCTATGTCCTGCTGCAACTTTTGACATCCTTCCAGACCATCCACAACACCGCCGACCTTCGTGTCATCAGCGAACTTGCTAACCCATCCCTCCACTTCCTCATCCAGGTCATTTATGAAAATGACAAACAGCAAGGGTCCCAGAACAGATCCCTGGGGCACCCCACTGGTGACTGACCTCCATTCCAAAAAAGACCCATCCACAACCACTCTCTGCCTTCTGCAGGCAAGCCAGTTCTGGATCCACAAGGCCAAAGGCCCTTGGATCCCATGCCCTCTCACCTTCTCAAGAAGTCTTGCATGGGGGACCTTATCAAAAGCCTTGCTGAAGTCCATGTAAACCACGTCCACGGCACGTTGGGTGGATTAGTAAGTTTGCTGATGACACCAAAGTCGGAGGTGTGGTAGATTGTGAGGAAGGGTGTCATAGTTTGCAGGATGACTTAGAAAGGTTGCAGAGCTGGGCTGAGAGGTGGCGGATGGAGTTTAATGTGGAGAAGTGTGAGGTAATTCACTTTGGTAGGAATAACAGATGTGTCGCGTATAGGGCTAACGGGAGGACTTTGAATAGTGTGGAGGAGCAGAGGGATCTAGGTGTATGTGTACATAGATCCCTGAAAGTTGGGAATCAAGTAGACAAGGTTGTTAAGAAGGCATACGGTGTCTTGGTGTTTATTGGTAGGGGGATTGAATTTAGGAGTCGCAGCGTCATGATGCAACTGTACACAACTCTGGTGCGGCCGCACTTGGAGTTTTGTGTGCAGTTCTGGTCCCCACATTACAGGAAGGATGTGGAGGCTTTGGAGAGGGTGCAGAGGAGGTTTACCAGGATGTTGCCTGGTATGGAGGGGAGGTCCTATGAGGAGAGACTGAGGGATTTGGGGTTGTTTTCGCTGGTGGTGGAGGCGAACTCGCTGGGGTCTTTTAAAAGACTTCTGGATGAGTATATGGGGTTTAATGGGATTGGGGGTTATAGATAGGTCTATAGATTGGTGGGGTTGATGTGATCGGCGCAACTCGAGGGCCGAGGGCCTGTTTGTGCTGTAATGTTCTATGTTCTATATATGTTCTATGAAAGAAGGCAGCTAAGAGGGGATCTTATTGAAACATATAAGATGATTAGAGGTTTAGACAGGGTAGATAGTGATAGCCTTTTTCCTTGGATGGAGAAATCTAACACGAGGGGGCATGACTTTAAATTAAGGGGGGGTAGTTATAGGACGGATGTCAGAGGTAGATTCTTTACCCAGAGGGTGGTGAGGGACTGGAATGCCCTGCCAGCTGCAGTTGTAAATGCACCTAGTTTGGGGGCGTTTAAGAGATCCATGGATAGGTTTATGGATGGAAAGGGATTGGTTTAGGTTAGAGGGTCATTGCTTTTTAATTGGTTGGCGTAACATCGTGGGCCGAAGGGCCTGTTCTGCGCTGTAATGTTCTATGTTCTATGTAGTGACTGACCCTCTCTCGGACAGTGCCAGGTTGCCCTCCCAAGCACTCCCGCCTCTTAAACAAGGCTGTAAAAATCCATTCCAAGCATCGGGGTCAAAGACCTTCCGTCAAAATGGAGAAAATTCCAGATGTTCCAGTTTTCAAACAAGTTGAGAATCAGGAAAAGGGGGAAGGCAGGGAAAAACTGAAAGGAATATCTGATTGGTCCTGTATCTGGTTGCTCTAACCCCGGGGTGTCCCTGGTGAAGTTGTTATGTGTAGTAGATCTGAAGGGCAGTAGGGATAATGAATCGGTGACCTCGCAGTATCAGTCCATCCTGGACAGTCCATTCATCTCCGATGGTGAAGGATGTGTGGAGCTGGTGGGGAAACTCCCTTGGGGATTCTGACCAGCCCCTCATGGTGATGTTGTGCCGCTGTCTGTGTGTGACGTCTGTCTGTAAGACCTGGTTGGGTTCCTGAATTCAACCAGGGGTCAGACAGCACCTCTGTTGCCAGAATGTCCATGTCTTCCCCACAACCTGCCTGGTTTGTGTGGGTAAGAAGGCTGTGGAGAGAGAATCAGTCAAGTACAACTCCTTACCACGTTTGTGGATGATGCTGAGATTGTAACATTACAGCTTTAACACCGTGTGTTTCAGCCTTGCAGACACAGGGCAGAGAGATTTCTTTAAGATGGTTATGAGTGACGAATGATCAGTTTTCAGGATGACCACATATGAAGCCATGAAATGGCAGGTGAAGGGTGAAGTTCCTTTTCAATCTGTGCATAACGAGTCTCAGTGTCAGTGAGGGTTCTTGAAGCAAAGGTCTGGATTCAGACTGTGCTAATTCCGTGCTGGGAGGTGTCGCTGATATAAGTATGGATTCTTGAATGTCTCAGTACTGTAGCGCTGGTGGGACTGTGAGTGCCTGTGTGAGTCTGTGAAAGACCACAGTGTGGTTCTCCTCACAACACCATTCAACATCCTGCTGCAGAGATTGATGAAGATCCAGTGACCTCACTGTAACACGGAATGAACTTAGAAAGATAATTTATATCCCAGGGAAGTGTTGTAAGGTGTGCTATTCCACAGGAATGGTTGCAGAGCCATTGTCTTGTCTGGATCTGGTTTTACACCACTGGCTGTGAGTAAATGGCTACATAAGGAACCTGGTTGATTCTGAATCTGTATTTCACAGGATTAAACTTCAAACCTATGGTACTAATTTTGTCAAGGACAAAATGAAAACTTGTATCATGTTCTTGCACAGAACGATCCCAAAAAAGGGATGTCATCAACAATGATCTCACAAGGTTGGCCTGCAAAGAGTTACTCCGTGTCCCACTGGAAGACCTCACTGCAGTGAAGATCCCACAGGACATATGAAGAAAATGGTATCTGTCTACTGGAGATGTCAGTGTGGTTGGTTTTGAGGATCTGTTTTGGGGCCACTGCTGTTTGTAATTTTTATTAATGATCTGGATGAGGGTATAGTTGGGTGGATTAGTAAGTTTGCTGATGACACCAAAGTAGGAGGTGTGGTAGATTGTGAGGAAGGGTGTCATAGTTTGCAGGATGACTTAGAAAGGTTGCAGAGCTGGGCTGAGAGGTGGCGGATGGAGTTTAATGTGGAGAAGTGTGAGGTAATTCACTTTGGTAGGAATAACAGATGTGTCGAGTATAGGGCTAACGGGAGGACTTTGAATAGTGTGGATGAGCAGAGGGATCTAGGTGTATGTGTACATAGATCTCTGAAAGTTGGGAGTCAAGTAGATAAGGTTGTTAAGAAGGCATACGGTGTCTTGGCGTTTATTGGTAGGGGGATTGAATTTAGGAGTCGCAGTGTCATGATGCAACTGTACACAACTCTGGTGCGGCCGCACTTGGAGTACTGTGTGCAGTTCTGGTCCCCACATTACAGGAAGGATGTGGAGGCTTTGGAGAAGGTGCAGAGGAGGTTTACCAGGATGTTGCCTGGTATGGAGGGGAGGTCCTATGAGGAGAGGCTGAGGGATTTGAGGTTGTTTTCGCTGGAAAGAAGGAGGCTGCGAGGGGATCTTATTGAAACATATAAGATGATTAGAGGTTTAGACAGGGTAGATAGTGATAGCCTTTTTCCTAGGATGGAGAAATCTAGCACGAGGGGGCATGGCTTTAAATTAAGGGGGGGTAGCTACAGGACAGATGTCAGGGGTAGGTTCTTTACCCAGAGGGTGGTGAGGGACTGGAATGCCCTGCCTGCTGCAGTTGTAAATATGCCTAGTTTGGGGGCATTTAAGAGATCCGTGGATAGGTTTATGGACAAAAAGGGATTGGTTTAGGTTAGTGGGTCATTGTTTTTGTAACTGGTCGGTGCAACATCGTGGGCCGAAGGGCCTGTTCTGCGCTGTAATGTTCTATGTTCTATGATCCCTCATCTGATGGGATTAGCCAGAACCCTGATTTCACATCAAGAATGCTGAATAGCTTGGTGTTTGGTATGTCTGCTAATGCCTGTTTTTACCGGGTGATGTGGTCTGAGCAGTGCCTTATTCAATTGCCCTGGGTCGACCTATTTCCTGACCGTGCCAGCTTTCTTTACTAAAGCCACCATTGCTGAAACCCATTCTGTGTCCTTGTCTACAGGAGTTATGACACAGAGTGATTCAATCCCTTTGACTGCTTTCTGCTTTGTGCCTATTGTTCTGGGAGCAGACAGAGTTGTTGACACCAATTCATCTAGTCTCGTGTGGTATACAACTGGTAGCTTACCAGTGACGCCACAGTTGAAAAGGTCTTTGTATTCTATCATTCCTGGCCTTGCAGAGTCCGAGCATCACACTGCCCCAAAGACCTCACTGACTTCAAGCTGCCCAGGGAGTGGTCACACCTTCAGTGTGGATGGTTTGTCTGCCATAAAGCATGAGGTCCACCTGGGCACCAGGGTCCGGTGCTGCAAATGGGTGAAGTCCCTGTAGCATTCAGCTGGACAATGCGTTACGTGTTGCTCCAATGTTTATCTTTACCTTTGGTTCTACGTTGCTGTAAGTCATGTTGAGGGTGGTGAAGATGTTACCTTTCTCTGTGACGGTGTCGATACTCTCAGAGCCGAGAGTTGTTGGAGGCTCACTAGTTTGGTTTCTCTAATTGAGTTTGTCTAAGATTAAAGCAAAATACTGCGGATGCTGGAATCTGAAACATAAAACAGGAAGTGCTGCAAAACCTCAGCAGGTCTGACAGCATCTGTAGAGAGAGAATAAAGCCAACGTTTTGAGTCTAGATGACCCTTGGTCAGAGCCAGTCTGTTTACCTTGCACATACTCTGAACCTTGGGGAACTGACCGACTGCTGGTGGCAGAGGGATTCTGCTGTGATTTCACTAAATGGTTCCCTGGGCTCGTTGGGCCGAAGGGCCTGTTTCCCGTGCTGTGTTGTTCTTTGTTGTTATATTGCAGCATTTACCAAATACCAAGTACGCTGCTCCGTTCTGAGGGTGATGGTCACCATAGTTGGGCAGAGCATGCCCTGAACCACAAAAATTAATGTTTCTCACCTAAACTCCATGCTGTTTTGTTTTCCGAATCCTCGTATAGATACTGATGGCTTTTTGCAATGTTAAATCTGTCTCTGACAGCAGCTGCTTGTCTACAAAGTCACTGTGGACCCCGCAGATATGCGATTCCTGACTAACTCATCGGTAAGGGTGCCAAACGCACATTTATTTGCTGAAGTTTTTATGGTACCAGTATAGGACTGTATTGATCCATCTTACAGGACCCTTGTCAGGCCTCATTTGGAGTACTGTGCGCAGTTCTGGTCGCCTCACTATAGGAAAGACGTAGAAGCTATTGAAAGGGTGCAGAGGAGATTTACAAGGATGTTGCCTGGACTGGGAGGCATGCCTTATGAAGATAGGTTGAGGGAGCTGGGACTCTTTTCCCTGGAGAGGCGAAGGTTGAGAGGCGACCTGATAGAAGTTTATAAAATGTTGAGAGGAATAGATAGGGTGGACTCTCAGAGGCTATTTCCCCGGGTTGAAATGGTCACTACGAGAGGACACAGATTTAAGGTGCGGGGAGGGAAGTACAGAGGTGATGTTCGGGGTAAGTTTTTCACTCAGAGGGTGGTGAGTGAATGGAATCGGCTGCCGTCGTCGGTGGTGGAGGCGAACTCGCTGGGGTCTTTTAAAAGACTTCTGGATGAGTATATGGGGTTTAATGGGATTGGGGGTTATAGATAGGTCTATAGATTGGTGGGGTTGATGTGATCGGCGCAACTCGAGGGCCGAAGGGCCTGTTTGTGCTGTAATGTTCTATGTTCTATGATCTTTGATTTGTAGTGATAAATATGTGTCTATCAAGTATGCTGTTTTTGACAGGCCAGCAAATGTTCTCAAACTTTTTAAAAAATATATTTCGAGTCCACTTTCTCCTCTTCCAATTGGAAGTCAAAAGCCTCAAACTTCTCTGTAAGACCATAAGAAATTTTGATTTGATTTATTATTGTCACATGTATTAACAGACAGTGAAAAGTATTGTTTCTTGCGTGCCATACAGACAAAACGTACTGTTCATAGAGAAGGTAATGAGAGAGTGCAGAATGTAGTGTTACAGTCATAGCTAGAGTGTAGAGAAAGGTCAACTTAGTGTGAGGTGGGTCCATTCAAAAGTTTGGCAGCAGCAGGGAAGAAGCTGTTCTTGAGTCAGTCGGTACGGGACCTCAGACTTCTGTATGATAGGCCAAAGGGTCTTTTCAAAGCTGTCGAGCTCTATGACTCTAGGACTCTATGACTTTGGCAAAATCCAAGCTAGCATCGGTGAGCAGGTTATTCTAAGCGGGTACTGATTGATAACTCTGTTGATGATTCCTTCCATCACTTACTGATGATCGAGAGTCGACTGGGTGGTAATTGGCTGGGTTGGATTTGTCCGCTCCTTGTGTACACGACTTACCGGGGCAATTTTCCACATTGCTGGGCATATGCCAGTTGCTATAGCAATACTGTATCAGGAAAACTGAGGTTTGTTTTCAGGGATCTATAGTTGTATTGTTAAATATTAGAAATTAGATATGGATTAAAGTGGGCTTAATTTAATAGTTCTGTGTAAAACTCTAGTTAGTTTAACAAAGAACAAACAAAGAACAAAACAGCACGGGAAACAGGCCCTTCGGAGAACATAGAACACTACAGCACAAACAGGCCCTTCGGCCCACGAGTTGCGCCGATCACATCAACACCTACCAACCTATAGACCTATCTATAACCCCCAATCCCATTAAACCCCATATACTCATCCAGAAGTCTTTTAAAAGACCCCAGCGAGTTCGCCTCCACCACCGATGACGGCAGCCAATTCCATTCACTCACCACCCTCTGAGTGAAAAACTTACCCCTAACATCACCTCTGTACTTCCCTCCCCACACCTTAAATCTGTGTCCTCTCGTAGCGACCATTTCAACCCGGGGAAATAGCCTCTGAGAGTCCACCCTATCTATTCCTCTCAACATTTTATAAACTTCTATCAGGTCACCTCTCAACCTTCGCCTCTCCAGGGACGAATGTTAGACATATGTTGGGGTTTGGCCAATTCAAACGATGTTCCTATTGTGATTGGAGAGATTATTGCATGAAAAGTTAATAAAAGCTTGGAAAAGTAAAAAGTCATTCCTTCTCAAGCAATGGCACCTTTAGGATAGAACATAGAACATTACAGCGCAGAACAGGCCCTTCGGCCCACGATGTTGCGCCGACCAGTTACAAAACAATGACCCACTAGCCTAAACCAATCCCTTTTCATCCATAAACCTATCCACAGATCTCTTAAACGCCCCCAAACTAGGCGCATTTACAACTGCAGCTGGCAGGGCATTCCAGTCCCTCACCACCCTCTGGGTAAAGAACCTACCCCTGACATCAGTCCTATAACTACCCCCCCTTAATTTAAAGTCGTGCCCCCTCGTGCTAGCTTTCTCCATCCTAGGAAAAAGGCTATCACTATCTACCCTGTCTAAACCTCTAATCATCTTATATGTTTCAATGAGATCCCCTCTTAGCCGCCTTCTTTCCAGCGAAAACAACCCCAAATCTCTCAGTCTCTCCTCATAGGATCTCCCCTCCATACCAGGCAACATCCTGGTAAACCTCCTCTGCACCCTCTCCAAAGCCTCCACATCCTTCCTGTAATGTGGGGACCAGAACTGGCCCCCACATTACAGGATAGAAAGGTTTTTCTGATTGTGTGTTCCAACTGAATTGATTGCAGTTGGTTAGAGGAAGTCGCATCTTTCAAGCCTCTCTTAGCTTTGCTGGAAATAAAACCGTGCCATGTAAGAATGGTTACTGTGCTGAGAAAGACTTTATGATGGGAAAAGTAAACACACGCTTAGGGAAAGAATGTGATGTTGCCTAGCAATCAAGGGCATCTTTAAGGTAGAAAGACTTTTGGGGGTGAGATTTGCCATCCCACCTCCCACGGGATGGACCATGCAAAGCTCTGTTGACTTCAGGCTGGGGTTTTCCAGTTTTGGGGTGAGTGTGGCTGGAAGAGCCTGTCATTAAATGTGTTTTAAACTGAAATTACAGGCAGTTGGAAGTAAGAAGCTGGAGAGGGAACAAATTTCTGCTCTATGCAATGGACTAATGAACACAAAAGCAACTCCAGAGAAGTTAAGGGACAGTTAGTTCTAGAAACTAGAAGTTTGCAGGAAGTTTGAAGTTAAAGAAACAAAAAGAGACTGCAATTAGAACAGGGCATTAAAATTAAAGACAAAATGGGAAGTACAGGTCTGGATGAAATTGACTCACCATATCCCTTAATTCCTTTACTGTTCAAAATTTATCTATCCTTGCCTTAAAACATTCACTGAGGGAGCCTCAACTGCTTCACTGGGCAGGGAATTACATAGATTCACAATCCTTTGAGTGAAGAAGTTCTTCCTCAACTCAGTCCTAAATCTGCTTCCCCTTATTTTGAGGCTATTCCCCCTAGTTCCAGTTTCACCCGCCAGTGGAAACAACTTCCCTGCTTCTATCTTATCCATTCCCTTCATAATCTTATATGTCTCTATAAGATCTCCCCTCGTTCTTCTGAATTCCAATGAGTATAGCCCCAGTCTACTCAGTCTCTCCTCATAAGCCAACCCTCTCAACTCCGGAAACAACTGAGTGAATCTCCTCTGCATCCCCTCCAGTGCCAGTATATCCTTTCTCAAGTAAGGAGACCAAAACTGTACACAGTAACTCCAGGTGTGGCCTCACCAGCACCTTATACAGCTGCAACATAACCTCACTGTTTTTAAACTCTATCCTTCTGGCAATGTAGGACAAAATTCCATTTGCTTTCTTAATTACCTGCTGTACCTGCTTTTTGAGATTCTTACACGGGGACACCCAGGTCCCTCTACACAGCAGCATGCTTCAATTTTTTACCATTTAATAGTCCATTCCTACCAAACTGGATGACCTCACATTTACCAACATTGTACTCCATCTGCCAGACCCTCACCCACTCACTTAGACTGAGTGACTATCCCTTTGTAGACTTTCAGCATCTTCTACACACTTTGCTCTACCACTCGTCTTAGTGTCGTCTATGAATTTTGACACATTACACTTGGTCCCAACTCCAAATCATCGATGTAAATGGTAAACAATTGCAGTCCCAACACTGATCCCTGAGGCACACCACTAGTCACTGATCACCAACCAGAAAAACACCCACTTACCCCCGCTCTTTGCTTTCTGTTAGTTAACCAATCCTCTATCCTTGCTAATACATTACCCATAACACTGTGCACCTTTATCTTATGTAGCAATCTTTGGTGCGGCACCTTGTCAAATGTCTTCTGGAAATTCAAATACATCACATCCACAGGTTCCCCATTGTCCATTGAACATGTAATGTTCTCAAAGAATTCCACCAAATTAATCAAACATGACCTTCCCTTCATGAACCCATGCTGCATCTTCCCAATGGGACAAGTTATATCCAGATGTCTCGCTATTTCTTCCTCGATGATAGATTCAAGCATTCTCCCTGCTACAGAAGTTAAACTAACTAGCCTATAGTTATCTGCCTTTTGTCTACCTCCTTTTTCAAACAGTGATGTCATATGTGCTGTTTTGCAACCCGTGGGAACCATCCCAGAGTCCAGTGAATTTTGGTAAATTGCCACTAGTGAATTTGCTATTTCTCCCGCCATCTCTTTTAGTATCCTGGGATGCAGGAGACAGCCAGGGAACTTGTCAACTTTTAGCCCTGTTAACTTGCCCAACACTACCTCTTTCGTGATAATGATAGTATCTCACCTGCCATAACCTTCCTGTCATCAATTTTTGCCATGTTATTTGTGTTTTCCACTGTGAAGACCAAGACAAAATACCTGTTTAGCGCCTCAGCCATTTTCTCATTTCCAGTTATTTCATCCCCCTTCTCATCCTCTAAAGGACCAATGTTTACTTTTTTCATTAGTCGGCAAATTCAGCCCTCGGAATCTGTTACACCACTCAATCAAATTCTGGCTGATCTCTCCCTGCTCTCAAATCCACCTCCCTACTTGGTCCCCACATTATTTTAACCCTTTTTTATCAGAAATATATCTATATCCTTGAAGCCATTTAACGATTCGGGCTCCACCACGCTATGGGACAAATTCACCACCCTCTGCGAGAAGTGGATCCTCCTCATCTGCTTTAAATCTTCCGTCTCGCAAATTATACCAATGACTTGTTGTTCCAGATTACCCCAGAAATGGAAACATTTTGTCTACGATTACTTTATCAATCCCTTTTAGTATTTTACATCCTTCGATCAGATCCCCCCCCATTCTTCTAAACTCCAGTGAGTACAATCCCAAACTGTTTAGTCTCTCTTCATACGTCAACCCTTTCATCCCTGGGATCAATCTGGTGAATCTCCTCTGAACTCCCTCCAACACTACCACATCCTTCCTCAGATAAAGAGACCAAACTGGGCCCAATACTCCAGATGTGGTCTCACCAACACCCTGTACAATCACAACAACACTCCTCTACTTTGATACTCCAGTCCCCTTGCAATAAATGTCAACATCTCATGTACCTTTTTATTACATGCTACATCTGCATACTGACTTTCTGCGATTCATAAACAAAGACACCCAGATCCCTCTGCCCGGATACATCTCGAAACTGCTTTCCATCCAAATAATAATTGGCCTTTCTATTTTTTCTGCCAGAATGGATAACCTCACACTTTTCCACATTAAACTCCCTCTGCCAAATTTTGACCCATTCTCCTTGCCTATCCATATCTATCTGTAAAATCTTTATATCCTCTTCACTGCCTCCTTTCCCACCTATTTTAGTATCATCCGCGTGTTGCAATGTTACACTCTGTCCCCGCTTGCAGATCATTTATACGGATTAAACCGTTGAGCTCCGGGGACTGACCCCTGCGGCACCCACTAGTTACATTTCACCAGCCAGAGGAGGATCCATTTATCCCACCCATCTGCTTCCTGTCAGTCAGCCAATCCCCAATCAGTATGCTGAAGTAGCATGTAATTAAAAGGTACATGAGATGTTGACATTTATTGCAAGGGGACTGGAGTATCAAAGTAGAGGAGTGTTGTTGTGATTGTACAGGGTGTTGGTGAGACCACATCTGGAATATTGGGTCTAGTTTTGGTCTCTTTATCTGAGGAAGGATGTGATGGTATTGGAGGGAGTTCAGAGGAGGTTCACCAGATTGATTCTGGGGATGAAAGGGTTGACGTATGAGGAGAGATTAAACAGTTTGGGATTGTACTCACTGGAGTTTAGAAGGATGAGTGGGGATCTGATTGAGGGGTGTAAAACCCCCCCAGTCCCCAGCGATCTCACCTTCTGAATCAGGCTTTTGTGTAGCACCTTGTCAAACGCCTTCTGGAAGTCCAGGTGTGCCAATACCCACAGGCTCCCCACTATCCACCTTGCTGTGTCCTCAAGCTTTGTCTTTCCAAATGCTCAGTCATCTCCACCATGATTCCAGCAGCTTCTCTACCACAGACGTCAAGCTAACCAGCCTATGAATACTTTAGTAGGAATACTTTTTGCCTCTCTCTCTTTTTAAACAGGGGCATCACATTAGCGTGTTTCCAATCCACTGGGACCAGGATCGAAGGAATTTTGAAATATCACAACCAATGCACCCACTCTCTCTGCTGTCACCTCCTTTAATACCCTAGGGTGCGGCCCATCTGATCCCAGAGACTTTCCTGTCTTTAATCCCATTAGTTTATTCATTACCTTCTCCCTGGTGATGGTTATTGCGATGTGGAGATGCTGGCGTTGGATTGGGGTAAACACAGTAAGAAGTCTGACAATACCAGGTTTTAGTCCAACCGATTTATTTGATAGTAAACTCACAAGCTTTCGATGTCACCTGACGAAGGGGTAACCTCAGTAAACTCACAAGCTTTCATCAAATAAATCGGTTGGACTTAAACCTGGTGTTGTCAGACTTTTTACGATGGTTATTGCACCAAGTTCCTCTGTATTAACCACATTCTGAGGACTCTCAGTTTCCATTTTTCCCTTTTGTTAATTTTTGGTCGTCTCTTAACGGTTTCTAAAGTTTATATAGAACCCTATATAGAACCCTACAGTGCAGAAACAGGCCCTTCGGCCCATTGAGTCTGCACCGAACACAATCCCACCCAGACCCTATCCCCATATCCCTACACATTTTACCTGCTAATCCCTCTAACCTACACATCCCAGGACACTAAGGGGCAATTTTAGCATAGCCAATGAACCTAACCCGCACATCTTTGGACTGTGGGAGGAAACCGGAGTACCCGGAGAAAACCCACACAGACACGAGGAGAATGTGCAAACTCCACACAGGCAGTGACCCAAGCTGGGACCCAGCTTTCGAGCTAATACCATTCACCAATTATTTAAATAGCCATGGATAGATCACTTTCCCTGTGGAATGTTCTTTTCTCAGTGGAATCTATTTGTCTTGACAAATTTTAATTATCTTTTTAAATGTTTGTCTCCTTGGTAAACAATTTTCTAATCAACCTTGGCCAACTAACCCTCATAACTAGGTTTCTCTTACACTTAAGATCCTTGTTTTGGATTTAAATGTGTGAAATTCGCTACGTTCTGATCTCTGTCCCCATCAGATCTTTACAATGCGATTACTCGTCTGCAGCCAGGAGAATGCAAGCAGAGGGGTAGATTTAGAACACAGAAAACATAGAACGTAGAAAAACTACAGGACAAACAGGCCCTTCGGCCCACAAGTTGCGCCGATCATATCCCTACCTCCTAGGCCCACCAAAACCCTCAATCCTATTAAATCCCATGTACTTTGCCAACTGGCAGCAGCAAGCCACAGGCTTGAGTGGAAATAATAACTGGCAAAAATATAAAACAGATCACTGTTTCACCATCACAATCTAACCCGGTGAGTGTGTGACTGAGGTTAATCTGAGGGTGTGTGACCTGAGGAGCCAGCCTATGGGTGTGTATAATGTCTGCTGCATTTGTATGCAGGGAGTGTGTACAAGAATTATGTGCAACATACTCTTGTTTGTGTGGTGTGTACAGGGAATGTTACATCCTGTGTATGCATGTGTAAGTTCGATGGTATGTGTATAAGAGGAAATGTATGGTGTCTGGTATATGTGTGTACACAGGGAGTTTGTGCAATGTCTTCTGTACGTGTGTGTGTTTGTGCACAGTGTGTGTCAATCTGGCATGCTTGTGTTTAAAAAGTGTGTGTGTGCGTGCACTGTCTGGTTTGCTGGTGTACAGGGAGTGTGCAGAGTCTGCTATGTGTGTGTACAGGGAGTGTGCAGAGTCTGCTATGTGTGTGTACAGGGAGTGTGCAGAGTCTGGTATATGTGTGTACAGGGAGTGTGCAGAGTCTGGTATATGTGTGTACAGGGAGTGTGCAGAGTCTGCTATGTGTGTGTACAGGGAGTGTGCAGAGTCTGCTATGTGTGTGTACAGGGAGTGTGCAGAGTCTGGTATATGTGTGTACAGGGAGTGTGCAGAGTCTGGTATATGTGTGTACAGGGAGTGTGCAGGGTCTGCTATGTGTGTGTACAGGGAGTGTGCAGAGTCTGGTATATGTGTGTACAGGGAGTGTGCAGAGTCCGCTATGTGTGTGTACAGGGAGTGTGCAGAGTCTGGTATATGTGTGTACAAGGAGTGTGCAGAGTCTGCTATGTGTGTGTATGGGGAGTGTGCAGAGTCTGCTATGTGTGTGTACAGGGAGTGTGCAGAGTCTGGTATATGTGTGTACAGGGAGTGTGCAGAGTCTGGTATATGTGTGTACAGGGAGTGTGCAGAGTCTGGTATATGTGTGTACAGGGAGTGTGCAGAGTCTGCTATGTGTGTGTACAGGGAGTGTGCAGAGTCTGGTATATGTGTGTACAGGGAGTGTGCAGAGTCTGGTATATGTGTGTACAGGGAGTGTGCAGAGTCTGCTATGTGTGTGTACAGGGAGTGTGCAGAGTCTGCTATGTGTGTGTACAGGGAGTGTGCAGAGTCTGGTATATGTGTGTGTACAGGGAGTGTGCAGAGTCTGGTATATGTGTGTGTACAGGGAGTGTGCAGAGTCTGGTATATGTGTGTACAGGGAGTGTGCAGAGTCTGGTATATGTGTGTACAGGGAGTGTGCAGAGTCTGGTATATGTGTGTACAGGGAGTGTGCAGAGTCTGGTATATGTGTGTGTACAGGGAGTGTGCAGAGTCTGGTATATGTGTGTACAGGGAGTGTGCAGAGTCTGGTATATGTGTGTACACTCACCTGATGAAGGGGCAATGCTCTGAAAGTTCATGTTACCAAATAAACCTGTTGGATTATAACCTGGTGTTGTGAGATTTCTTACTGTGCCCACCCCAGTCCAATGCTGACAACTCCACATCATACTGTTTATTGATGTCTCTCTTTTTACATCCACAGGAGATTCGGTCCACCTTGTTGTCCAACGAGGGGTATACACGCGATGGGTTGTGCGAGGGCTGCTCTTGGGTGTTTCTTCAAGAGTTGCCCAGTGCTTCACGTGGTTAGTGTACGCTTAAACTGGACCAACTGACGGGCAACACGACAGCTCAGTGACTATCACTGATTGCTGTGCAGACACATGGATTTGGGCCGGTGTCTGTGGGAGTTTGCACATTCTCCCCGTGCTTGCGTGGGTTTTCTCCGGGTGCTCCGGTTTCCTCCCACACCCCAAAGATGTGCTGTTAGGCTGATTGGTGTTAACAAATTGTCCCTGAATTAGACCTCCCTTAATCTGGCACACATATAATTCTCTAGATTTGCACCCCCTTTATTGTGGAGTCCAAGAGGCGTAGACAAAAATCGGAGGTAGAGGAAGGACTGGGATGAGGCACTCACTGAGTGTTAAAATGGGCGGAACGGGCTTATAGGGCTGAATGGCCTGTTTCCCGTGCTGTGTTGTTCTTTATATGTGTGTACAGAGAGGGTGCAGAGTCTGCTGTGTGTGTGTGTACACAGAGAGGGTGCAGAGGCTGGTGTGTGTGTGTACAGAGAGGGTGCAGAGGCTGGTGTGTGTGTGTACACAGGGAGTGTGCAGAGGCTGCTGTTTGTGTGTACACAGGGAGTGTGCAGAGGCTGGTGTGTGTGTGTATACACAGGGAGTGTGCAGAGGCTGGTGTGTTTTGGTCCAAGTAACGTATGTGTCCAAATGTGGAAAATATTAGGTCATATTGGAGACTTCTCATAATAAAGACGCAATGATGAACAACGGGTGAATCACAACAAAGTTCTTCATAAAAGTTTATTGTAATAAATAACATTTCATTATCTGAGTGAGGTACTGTTTTCTTTGTTAAGCAAAACTGATTAGAAGCTGGACTAGGATTGTCTTTTTGTTATGTATATTCATGAGTTGATAATTCAGATTGCAAGGGGACATTACATAATTGGAAATGTCTGTAAATGAAACAAACTCACAGCTAAATGGCATTTAGAAAAACTTCTCCCCTTATTCTGTTAAGACTGATGTGCCGCGTGCCAATAATACTCACTTAGCACTGACTGGAGAGACATGCATCTCATGCAGACGCTGTCAGTGAGACAAAACCCTTCCATGACATGCAGTTCCTACATGCGATTGGTGTGATGGTTCGATATATATATACCTTTTTCATATACCCTACATTCCAGCTCAGCTTAAGATCATCTAATGGAGCCAGGCCTAGTTAGATTTGGACTAATGAGACTAGCATGTCGGTACCTGGTTTACTAATTAGTATTATTATTAATTAGCAATCATTAATAATAATATAATAATATGCTTAAAAATTATTGAAAGGGAAATTTCCCTCAGGTAGAAAGGCTTTGTTTGATGCCATGTTTGGGGATGTTTAAACATGCAATGACATCACTGAGATCCAACAGAGAGCCTACCCAAGAAAAACTGGAAAGGGTTTCCATTCGGTTAATAATTACTCATTTCCTCATACCAATAGAGTAAAGTTTGAACAACAGGGGGGATAAATACCAACGCCATGTGTCCTGTCTCCACAAAGTTCTAGTGCATGTCAGAGAATTCAGCTTGTTCACACAACTGTACGCCTGACAGAGAAATGAAACATCCACAGGAATGTTGGCATTTGTGGGAAGTGAAGGACACTTAAAACAAGGGTTAGGGTGCTGAGTGGGGCCAGGGAGTGGGGTGGGGATAGTTTATAAAGTATTGCACCCAGTGTAATCCACCACACTGAAGCTCAAAGGTGAAGAATGATGTCAAATGTCTTGCAGTTAACTTTGAGAGACAAACTCAGTCATTGCCCTGCTACCTGGGATTTCACAACACTTACAATGCTTCACTGATTGGCCCCAGAAATGTACATGGAACTATGTTTTGATGCAGATGTATGGAGCTGAAAGGATAAGTTTAGAACTGAAAATCACAACAATGCTTAATACCTTGGACTTCTGTTGTGTGAATGTGAAAATAGACACAACTGACCTGTGTCGGCACTACCTTCCCCCAGTGTATCTATCCCAGCCTTGTCAGCCTTCCCCCAGTGTATCTATCCCAGCCTTGTCAGCCTTCCCCCAATGTATCTATCCCAGCCTTGTCAGGGTTTCTTCGGAAGCTCTGTTCTCAGTAAATGAGAAGTTTATGGATTACTAAAGTGACAAACCCCACAAAATCAGTTAATTATTGCTCTGTACAGTTTTAATGGGCTGGGTTTTTATCTTTCTGCCGTCTTTCACACAAACTGAATTCAGTAAAATCCTGTATCTTCATGTGGTCACATCCCTGAGGACAAGGGATAATAAGACTTGAAGCAAAGGACCTGGGTGCTTTCAGGAAAGATTCTTCCATGAGATGTTGAACGTAGAAACAATGATTTCAAACAGCGAGACGATTGGGTCCTATCAATAATAGAGATCTCCAGAACAATGTGAGGCTTTCAGTTTGATTACTGGGGACTACATCTGAAAAATAGTTCTGCTCTCCCAATCTCAGTTTCTTTCCGTTGTCCTGTGATCTCTATCCAGGTGGAGAACAGAGGAAATGATCCTGATTCGAATCCTGTTCCTCCCTAATTTGAGTTAAGTTCTAAGTTGCTTCATTAGCACATGAGCTGTCCTGTCAGAACATAGGACAAGAGAACAAGACACTGTAAGGACTCAGTCCACCTTTTCACAGGTGGTACCAAGCTGTGGTGTCATAGATTCTTTACAATATTTTAAAAGAACCATTTCATGATGTTATGCACTTGAGGTTCACTCTCTGGGTGTGTGCAGTAGTGATTCAGTTGTATGTTACAGGCATCTAGCAGTTGGAAATTGCTACTTTTACAGTTGAAAAACTGCTGAGAGATCTGGAAACCTGCTTTCAACAATTAACCATTTGGAGCCTGCTGAAATATCTGACAAGGAAGAATCCCAGTCCACGTTTATCTATCCAAGTCTCAGCAGTGATCCAGACTAACTGTTCAGAAGCTAACAGCTCAACACAAATGGTGTGACGTTAAGGAGTAACTTCCTCACAATGCAAAGTGCATGCACAGGACCCCTTCCATACAGCAGAGTCTGACAAAATTTACTCTTAACTATCATTTTCAGATCAAGTGGGAATGGAAGGGGTGGGGTGTGGTCAGTGGGAGGGGTAGGTTTGTCAGGACTGGGGAGAAAACCAACTGTTCATTAATTAGGCAATTCATTTCTAATTTCCTGATTATTGCATCACTGTTTGACCCTGACATCATTGAAGGGTCTGGTTGACACTGTGATGTGTCACATCAGACATTTCCACCCACTCCAGTCCTTTGGGTTTACCTTCTTCCCTGTGAGTGATATTTCAATCAGTTTCTATCATCGTGGTTTGTATTTGTTTAAAAGCTGAGCAATCTCATGGGCGGGACTGAAAGTGGGACACTTGGCAATCTTTTACCTGTGGTGGCCAATTAAAAAAACACTGCAAATGCTGCCATTCAGTTGAAGATGGCAGCAAACCCCCCCCCAGAGCTGCCAACGTAATCAGCAACCACTGATAGTGGTGTTCTTGAAGATCAACTACGCCAACATCCAATATCTTGGTATTATCTAACAATACCATCCACTCAACATGATGGCAGGCAACCCCATAACCGCGGGGAATGCCGTTGTTCCTGGGGATCCTTCCAATAGCCATGGAGCAGTCGCACCCCCTCAAGAACCTGCTGGGTTTACCCATTGGTCTGTCCATGTGGTGCTGCTCCTCCCACACTAATGGGAGCTGGATGTAGCTGATAATTGATCAGTTAACAGAATTATTTGGTCACTGTCTTCTGCTTGGTAGGTGGCCACAGCATTGAGCTCTCTGCCGCTGGTACTATTCCATGATGGTGGGAAGATATCATGCTCTCCTCCCAAAGCTTCCTGCAATCACTTTGCCAAACCCCTTGCTTTTCAGTCTCCTGATAATGGGTAAAATCCATCCTCATTGTGCTCCACTTGGAAATTGCAAATGTCGTTAATAAACAAGGCTCAAGACCGCATTCAGTCAGAGATTTTGGAATCTCTCCCCAGTTTGTGATGAGTTGGACATCAGCAAAACAACAATGAGTCAATCCAATTAGTGAGGGATCATGCCCCTGAATATTACCTAGAAACGATAAGGGACTGGATATGGAGAAATGTCTGATTAAATAAATTACTCTTGTGTGTTCATGGGGCAGCAGCGATGCAGTGTATTGTCACTGAACTAAAACCCTAAGAGCCAGCAGTGATGCAGTGTATTGTCACTGAACTAAAACCCTAAGAGCCAGAGCAGTGCTCTGGGGACCCAGGTTCAAATTCCATCATGGCAGATGGTGAAAATGAAATTTGATAAAAATTTGAAATATTAATGTCCTTTCGGGACGGAAATCTGCCATCCTTACCTGGGCTGGCCTATAGTGATGTGGTTTACTCAGTTCAAGGGCATTTACGGATTGGCAATAAATGCTGGCATAGATCCCTTCAACTAATGAAAAGAATGATAGATGTGGTGATGAGCAAATAAGCACACAAGGGATAAAGAAATTGAAGGATATGGTGATGGGTTGGGATGAAGTTGGGTGAGGAAGTTCAAATGGAGCATAAATATTTATTACCGAGTATTCAACAATGTGTTTCTGTGTTGTAAATTCATTACAACTGAGACCAGTCAGGAAACTTCCCTATTCCAAGAAAGACAGAGGTCCATTTATTAAAGATTTATGCTCAGGATGTGGGTCTGCTGGCAATGGTCAGCATTAATTACTGGCCCGTTAAAACTTAGCCAAATCAGTGTGAGGCTGGAGTTATATAAGACCAGGCTGAGTAGGAGCATTTGACTTCCTTCCCAAGCAGACACCAATGAAAGTGATATTTACCAGTGTATCAATGACAGTCCAGCAGTTTCATCACCACCATCAGCAGCTGAAGCTCTTTAAAAAAAAACCAATGTTTATCCAGTGAAATTGAAATGTTCAAACTGCTAACGGACACTATTATACCTCTACACATATATAAATCCTACCAATCGTTCGACACTCCCTGCCCATCACTTACTTTAAAGCTTTGAGCTGATTAAAAGTCTGATCTTTGTGCTGGTTAATCTCTGACCCAGGTTTATCACTCTAGTTTTGAGTCTTTGGTGCCTCGGTGAAAATGCACATTGACTTTTGATCATTATAAAAATTGCTCCCCTTCCTGTTATGAGATTCTGTTATGACACATGGGGGCTGTCGAGAGGGATGAGGCTCAGTGGGACCTCTCAGTGAGCTAGCACGACTGTGGTGGCTGAGTGGCTTCCTGCAGTGCCAAATTCGACAACCTAAGATTGGCTTCACCTAATCAGCTTGTGTCTATTCTCTTTTCAGCCAAGGTTATGTCCTGCATAATGGCTGAAGCTATTCTCAATAAAATATATTATTCAAGCTGCTTAGTTTTAGAATTAAATAAGTCAGTTTTATCCCTGAAAAACTATATAGAGTGAGTCAGAGAGCTGGAAGAGGATACAGTTTGGTCTCCTTACTTAAAGAAAGACATACTTGCCGTGGACAAAGAGAGCAATGAAGGTTCACTAAACTAATTCCTGGGACTGAGGGATTGTCCTCTGAGGAACAATGAAGCTTTTATTTTCAGAGAGATGATTTTATTCAAACACACAAAATCCTTATGTGGCTCAATATTTCCCCTGGCTGGTGGGGGGGGGGCACTCCAGGACCAGGGGTTACGGTCTCAGAATAAGGGACAGCTCACTCAGGGCTCAGATGAGGAGGAATTTTCTCACTCAGAGGGAGAGTCTTTTGGAATTCTCTACCCTAGGGGACTGTGGAAGAAGGTCAGTCACTGAGTAAGTTCAAGACTGAGATTGATAGATCTCTACACATTAAAAACATTGAGAGATACAGGGACAGAGCAGAAAAACCCTACAATGCCGAAGGCCATTCAGCCCATCAAACCTGCATCAATTAAAAACCCCACCCAGGCCCTACCCCACTGGTCCTCTTGACACCAAGGGGCAATTTACCACGGCCAATCCACCTAACAGGCACATCTTTGGACTGTGGGAGGAAACTGGAGCACCCGGAGGAAACCCACACAGACACAGGGAGAATGTGCAAACTCCACACAGACAGTGACCCGAGCCAGGAATCGAACCTGGGTCTCTGACTCTGCTAAGCACTGTGCCACCGTGCTGCCCATAAGTTTTGGAATAAAAGTTCAGTCATGATCTTATTGAATAGCAGAGCAGGATTGTAGGACTGAGTGGCCTTGTGCTGTTCCCAATTCCCATGTTCTCAAGAGGCCTCAGGATTTTTTGTCATGGGTAAAACATGAATCCCTTATACATTTACTACGCAGTCTGGAGAGGGTAATTGCTCATCACCATGCATTATTGTACAGTTTTGTAAGTGTACATTATTGTACAGTAATCTCACATGTGTATTCCCTTCCCATAAAGGGAAACCAGCATTTTCAGAAATCGGATCCCTCTCTTTGTATGGACAGAGAGTTCGAGAAGCATCTTGGGTATCGCGCAATTCACGGCTAATTCTTGAAACCTTTATCTCCATTCACCCTCTAACAGTTGGAGTTATATCTGAATGAACATTATAATAAACATTGGGTTCTTTTATCGAGTCTTGTCAGCTTTCTTATGGACAGTTTAACTGGGTTGAACAAGAGTTGCATTAGCAACAGCTCCAAGTGCTGTTTGGTGAGATATCTTTTGGCAGTTTGTCCAATCTCACTTTCCATCGGGGTTAGCGAGCTTTCTCTTTGACAATCTCCATGATTCATATTTCATGGAATAGACAGAAAAGTCAAAACAACATTTTGGATAAACAACTGATATTAATGGGCGGCACGGTAGCACAGTGGGTTAGCACTGCTGCTTCACAGCTCCAGGGTCCTGGGTTCGATTCCCGGCTCGGGTCACTGTCTGTGTGGAGTTTGCACATTCTCCTCGTGTCTGCGTGGGTTTTCTCCGGGTGCTCCGGTTTCCTCCCACAGTCCAAAGATGTGCGGGTTAGGTTCATTGGCTATGCTAAAAATTGCGCCTTAGTGTCCTGGGACGTGTAGGTTAGAGGGATTAGCAGGTAAATGTGTAGGGATATGGGGATAGGGTCTGGGTGGGATTGTGTTCGGTGCAGACTCGATGGGCCAAAGGGCCTGTTTCTGCACTGTAGGGTTCTATGCTGGTTCTACACTGGAAGCAAAGAGAATGTTACTTGCGAAATTGTGTTATTGGTTGCTGCACCTACTGAGCTCAGGCTGAAGTCTCACTTAACACCATGGCTAAAGGTTCAGGACATGTGACTGTTCCCTCAACCTCAGTGACTCCGCCCTCAACCTCAGTGACTCCGCCCTCAGCCTCAATGACTCCACCCTCAACCTCGGTGACTCCGCCCTCAGCCTCGGTGACTCCGCCCTCAGCCTCGGTGACTCTGCCCTCAGCCTCAGTGACTCCGCCCTCAGCCTCGGTGACTCCGCCCTCAGCCTCAGTGACTCTGCCCTCAGCCTCGGTGACGCCGCCCTCAGCCTCAGTGACTCTGCCCTCAGCCTCAGTGACTCTGCCCTCAGCCTCAGTGACTCCGCCCTCAACCTCGGTGACTCCGCCCTCAGCCTCAGTGACTCCACCCTCAGCCTCAGTGACTCCGCCCTCAGCCTCAGTGACTCTGCCCTCAGCCTCAGTGACTCTGCCCTCAACCTCGGTGACTCCGCCCTGAGCCTCAGTGACTCCGCCCTCAGCCTCAGTGACTCCGCCCTCAGCCTCGGTGACTCCGCCCTCAGCCTCGGTGACCATTCAGCCCATCAAGCCTGCACCAATTAAAAATCCCACTCAGGCCCTACCCCACTGGCCCCCCTGACACCAAGGGGTAATTTAGCACGGCCAATCCACCTAACCCGCACATCTTTGGACTGTGGGAGGAAACCGGAGCACCCGGAGGAAACCCACGCAGACACGAGGAGAATGTGCAAACTCTGCACAGACAGAGACCCGAGCCGGGAATCGAACCTGGGTCCCTGACTCTGCTAAGCACTGTGCCACCGTGCTGCCCATAAGTGTTGGCCCTCAGCTCGGTGACGGTGTGACAGCATCAACAACTTTCCAGAAACTTCAATGTGATATCACAAATTATGTGATAGATGTAACAATGTGCCAATAGGACACGGGGCTCTGAGTTTGTGGCTGACACCATTCTCTGAGCTGACATTATGACTGTTCTATCTCTCTGGGAAGACTGCCAGTCACAATCGAGAGCATGTATTGGGGTACACCGCCCGTGATGTTTCAATGTCCCGGGTGGGAGTGCAGGGGTCTATCCTGTGACCTGCTGGGAATCTACTGCTGCTGGAGAGAGAGAGAGAGGGGCCTTGGGCCTTGCACCTCGCAAGCTTCAGAGTCTGCAAAGGAGAGAGGGGAGGGAAAGTAGAGTGAGCCTGGGCTTGCCTCCCCTTTCATTTTAAGGTTGTTGCTTCCTGCTGGAGGATGGGGGGAGGGGGCTTTTCTACAGACTGAAGGGGTCAGACTTGAAGGTCAGCACTGGATCTAAAGCAAAGCCCCTCTGATGCACCACAGCAATTTGGAACATGTTACTGGCCCCACTTCCCTCTCCTTTGCCTGGGGCACCTGCCCCCAACTCATCCTCTCTCCTGTTCTTCCCTCTCTCAAAGAACAAAGAACAACCCAGCATGGGAAACAGGCCCTTCGGCCCAACGAGCCCAGGCCGCCATCTTGTGTTTTTCCTCCTCTACCCCTGACCCATGTCTACGCTTATGGTGAACCCATTGGAAACCGGATTAAGGGGAGAATAATTTAGGGACACGAAACCCACACCAGTTCGGGAGACAGAGCCACTCGACTCCTGGAGTGGTCAGGGTGGGTTCTACACGAGCCACATAGTATCTAATTCTATCAGGGTGGCTATCTCGTTGGCCACACATTTTCAGCCGGAAATCTGGGATATCAAGGAGGCCTGTGCCAGGCCGTTTGCTCCGCTTCCCGGTAACTTCTGCCAGGAGAATATGAGAGGGGGGTCGACAAAGAGGCAGAGGTACAAGGCCAAGGAGTTGGAGGAGAGGGTTTGTGGGCCAGGAGTCACAGCTCGCTCAGACCGATGGGAACTCGGGCCTGTGGCTGGTGTAGGAAGGCGGAGGGATTTTCCCTATGGACTTCTGCTGTACACCTTCCACTGCCATGCCTTTCCTGGCTCCGCCTGGGCAGGCCTTGTTACTGAGACCCTCTCCCACTACCCCGGGGACCTGTGATGGAGGGTGCTGCACCCATCACAGTTCCCTACAACCGTAAATTGCACCGGTTCACGGGTCCCCAAGGAACCTGCCCTTTTATTGTGGTCTCGTGGAGTCCACGTGAAACATTTTAGGCTGCACTCCCTTTTCAGTTACCTCAAAAAAAAACTTCTACTGATGTTCAGTTTGTGCCATTCGGTCCCATGGTCTGTTCACAAGTTGGGGCAGTGGGCGACCAAGGGACTTGTCCAAACTCGAGTGTCTGCCCCTTTACCACAGATATATTAACTGGTGGGTGGTCCCTGCAGAGGGAACATGGGGTGTCCAAGGGCACAGTGGTGCCCTCTCTTGCTCGATGGGCACTGCAGGGACTGGGGGGTGTGTTATTGATCCCTTTAACCACAGTTTGATTTAATGTTTTATGTTTCCTTTCTGCTTTGTTGAGGTTCTCCCTCTTAATTCATCCCTCAGTTTATTTGATTTAGTTTATGGCACCTTTGTATAAAACAGCCTAAACTTCCAGTGGGGCAATATTTCTCAGTAAGAAGTCTCACACAACCAGTGTGAGTCCAACAGGTTTACCTGGCGTCACCAGGTGAGCTGAGTTGACTCATCTGATGAAGGAGCAGTGCTCCAAAAGCTTGTGATACCAAATAAACCTGTTGGACTTTAACCTGGTGTTGTGAGACTTACTGTGTTTACCCCAGTCCAACACCGGCATCTCCACATCATGGTTACCACCAATATTCCACATAATACCTTCACAGTAGATGGTAAACAAATATCAAAATCTGATGTGGATAAACTTCCCACACCTTCCTGTTTGATATGGGGGGAGCACAGAGGCTTCTTATACTCAGTAGTTAAACAGTAATAGTGAATTTCCCAAAATAATAATCTGTGTTTAAAATTAACTGTTGGTAACATATGAATTCGGAGCAGCAGTTGGCCCCTCGAGCCTGCTCCATCATCCAATAAGATCATGGCTGATATGTAACCTCATTCCTGCCTATCCCTGATAATGTTTCACCCCCTTGTTAATTAAGAATCTATCTCACTCTGCCTTAAAAATATTCAGAGCCCCAACCTCTACTGCCTTTTGAGGAAGAGAGTTCCAGATACTCACCACCCTTGGAGAGAAAAATACCTCCTCGTCTCCATCTTGACTCCATCATTTTTAAACAGTGACCCCTAGTTCAAGATCCTCCGACAAGAGGAATCATCCTCTCCACCTCCACCTGTCAATATCCCTCAGGATCTTGAAGGTTTCGATCAAGTCACCTCTTACTCTTCAATACTCTTGTGACTATAAGCCTAACCTCTCCAACCTTTCCTCATAAGACAACCCACTCATGCCTGGTATTAGTCCAGTGAACCTTCCATAATCCTATTGCTGCTGGGAAGGGAAAATCGTTTCCGGGTTCTTCAATAAATTAAGGTTTCAAAGTATCCTGCAAACCCCTTGAGTAGTTCAGGATTTCCCCTGAATCCTGCGTAGGCTTCAATGATTTCAATCATTTGCAACAACAGATTGTAAGACTGGTTGCCACGTTATTTGGGAATTTAACTTTCTGAATTGTGACTGTTATAAAATACAGCACCTGTAAACTTCCTACTCTCTCACTCACTCCTTGTGCCGTGTTTATGCAATGGGACAGGAGTCATTTGGGAACTTCCTGGGAACAGAGATTTTCCCTCATACAATATCTGAAAGTTTGGTTTTACTGGCCTCATGAGTAAATCCACATCATGTTATTGGGTTGTGTAGGCCTCCATACGTCAACACAAAGACTCAGTTGAAGTCACTCAGTCAGAACGTTGTGGGCTTATATCACAGACTCTTCATAATGACGGTGCAGTGCTGAGGGAGAAAACTGCCCTTTCCAGTGGTTTAAATGGACATTAAAGATCCCAAGGCACAATTTGATGAGCAGGGTGTTCTCTGTGTCCTGACCAATACATTCCTCTCAGACAACATCACCATGGAAATAGATTAATATCTTATTGCTGTTGGAGTTTTTTTTTGCTATGTTCTAAATGCCTGTCAGATTTACCTGTCCGACAGTCATTGTACCTGAAAGCAAATGTGAAGCAACCTGAGACATTTCAGAGAGATGGTGATAAAGTCCTCTGTGTGGCCAATCTGCTTCCAACCAGCAGTTCAACAGCATAAAACATAACTGAAACTCCCCATAACATTTTAAATAACCTGATGATTCAGTATACATTCCCCTTTAAACTCTTGCATGATTTCTAAGCTTGTGCTCCGCGATACAAAGACAGAACGCCTTTGTGATGATTAGGTAATGATTTTTAACAGCAGCACTTTTTTAGCTTTTCCAGCCGTGTGCATCCCAAGACTGGAATTCCAGACTGAAAAAAAACAAAGAACAACACAGCACAGGAAACAGGTCCTCCGGCCCAACGAGCCCGCGCCGCCATCCCAACACCCTTGACCCATGGGTCTTTGCTTATGGTTAAAGGACTTTAAATTGGACCAGCAAATTTTCTGTCCCCCCCCCCCCATGGAGGATTGAACCAGAAAATGTTGCCCGGTGTTGGTTTGATGCCGGTTAGTTACAAGGAAATATCAGTCTTTCTCTGCCATTTCCTTTCTATTTGCTTTCCCTCTTCTATTAGATACATCACTCACAGATCTATAAGTATTGGTCTCGCTGTGAGACAGGTTTGTATGTGATATTTGAAAGTTAGAACTGCCCATGAGAAAGGGATGTCACCATTGCACAGTTTCAATATTTAACTTGGGTCTCTAGTTGTCTACCTTATCATCTGTGGGTGAGTTTATAGCTGTTATCTGAATCATACACAGGCTAATGGTTTGACAGGGGACTGGTAGTGATGGCTTTCAAATATTGCATTTCTAATACAGTCACTGGGGTCCTTATACTTCATTTAACATGAGCCAAAGGACTAGGTTAGATTTCTCTTTCATTCACACTTCACTGAGCAGTGTTGTCCTGCTCTTACATGAAGATTGCACTTGGGTTTTGTGCGTTTGTGTTTGACAGCTTTCATTTTACACTCCTTCATTTTGATGGGAAGACAATTACAGGCTGAGACACACAACAGTAGAAAAATCACAGCCAGAATGTACCAGAGCATTCCCACCTTTATACCTCCAACCTTCCAATAAGCCCCTTCCCAAAACAGGATTTGATTCAACAATTCCTCAAGAATCTTTCACATTTTCCCAGCTAACCGAGATCCTTCTAGAACACCCTGCCTTGCATCAGAGAGAGATATCTCTAATGCTATCCAGCAAGATCATTGAAATACTGATGACCACAGATAAATGGTCACACGCTACCAGAATATTGACCCTGGTCAGAATCCTGAGAATAAGATTGAAATCTGTCTGCAATCCAGCTTCTACTGATATGACTGTGTTCAACCTGACCTTTCACATGTTTCCTTTGTTACAGAAAGTGAAGCAAAAATCAGGAATCTCAGACACAGCCCAAATACGATGAACCATATTGTTGGAATGTAGAAAATAGGAATTCCTCCTTAATCTGGAAATCCTATTTGCTTTTTTTTGGCCAATCTTTTATGATGGATTGCCCCTTTGTGCAGATGCACTGTTGAGGTTGGGGTTGGAAAATAGCTAAAGCCTTCTGTAAAAACATTCACAGGCCATCCTGATGAAATACGTCGTCTGCAGTTTTGGAATTACAGGAGTCATCTTCCAACTTTATTCTCATTTTGGGCTGGTGATGGTCCTCGAGGAAACAGGAGATATTCCTTGAAGTGGTGAGATCTGTTCTTCAAAAGTTGATCATTGGTACAGAAAAGACATAATTAAATTAAAATGAAAAACAGTAATGATGGTTTTTAAATGTCTTCTTCAATCTGTTAGTGTCAATTCACATAACTACATTCAGTCAGGTTACAGTTCAGCCTAGGTCACCTGGACCTTCTAATCACCTTACTCTAGATTTGTAGAGGCAGATACGTTCAACGTCTGGGTAGACATAGAGATATCTGTAGTGTCCACTGGACTATGATAGTCAGAGGTCAGGTCCTGGTCAATGAGAGGAATGTTCATTGCAGCCAGTGTCAATGCTGTCACTGAACCTTTGCTTAAACTTTGGCTGTAGATCATCAACAACATATCCAGCTTTTGTTCTATGGACTGCACCTGGAATATACAGAGAAAAAGACATGGTATAAATAATCAGAGACGGAATGAAACTAGGATACACTCAAATAAAAATACCAATGTACATGGTATTCAGGTTATAGTAAAGTGTGGTCAAGGGTCAAAATGGAGATGCAGTCGGTGGTGTGATTGGTGATGTAGTGATCTCTAATTACATCTTTGTCATCATTTTGTGAGGGAGATACTAGGAAAATAATGGCAGAAATTATCCTACAATCCCCTTGAGCTGATCCATTTTTCACTAAGAATAAGGATGGCACAGTGGGTTAGCACTGCTGCTTCACAGCTCCAGGGTCCTGGGTTCGATTCTTGGCTTGGGTCACTGTCTGTGTGTGGAATTTGCACGTTCTCCTCATGTCTGCGTTTCCTCCCACAGTCCAAAGATGTGCGGGTTAGGTTGATTGGTCATGCTAAAATTGCCCCTTAGTGTCCTGGGATTAGTGGGTATGATATGGGGGTAGGGCCTGGGTGGGATTGTGGTCGGTAATGGGCCGAAGGGCCTCTTTCTACGCTGTACTACGATAAGGCTGATCTGTGACCAAGTTCCATTGATCTTTGCTTCATCGGTCTCAGATTTAATATCAACTGCTGTTTGTGGAAAGGAATTCCAATCTTCGAATATGCTTTGTCGACAGAAATGTTTCCAAACTTTATTCTGAAAGATCTGGTTTTAATTTTCCGACTATGTCCCTATTCCCAGACCCGCTTCCAGTAGAAATAACTTTTCTTCAGCTATCCGCTCAACCCCACTTAATAGCTTGAAAAGTTTGATTAAAGCTCATTTTACCTTTTAAATTCCAGGGAATACTATACTCATTTATTTAATATTTCACCTTAATTTCCGATAATACTGAGTTGAAGACTCGGTATTATTGATGTTCTGCAGCTGCTATAGCAGATGGGTCTTCAGTGAGGAGAATCTTCAGTTCTTCGCTGTCTCGGTTGGTGAAGCCATATTTGTGATTTCAAACCAAATATTAATTTGTAGATCTAATAGCAAATGTTGCATATTTAATTTGATTTGATTTATTATTGTCACACGTATTAATGTATGGAGAAAAGTGTTGTTTTTTGCGCACTATACAGACAAAGCATACTGTTCATAGAGAAGGAAACAAGAGTGCAGAAGTGTTACAGTCATAGCGAGGGTGCAGAGAAAGATCAACTTAATGCAAAGTAGATCCATTCAGAAGTCTGACAGCTGTTCTTGACTCGGTCGGTACGGGACCTCAGACTTTTGTATAATTTTCCTGGCAGAAGAAAATGGAAGAGAGAATGTACAGGGTGCATGGGTCCTTGATTATACTGGCTGCTTTTAAAGAAAAGCAAAAGAAAGAAAAGTATTAGTCACTAGTAAGGCTTACATTAACACTGCAATGAAATTACCGTGAAATTCTCCTAGTCGCTGTGCCTAACCAGCACGTCTTTCAGACTGTGGGAAGAAACCGGAGCACTCGGAGGAAACCCAAGCAGACAGTCACCCAAGCAGGGGAGAACCTGCGAACTTCACACCGACAGTGACCCAAGCCAGGAATCGAACCCGGATCCCCAGTGCTGTGAGGTAGCAGTGCTAACCCACTGTGCCACCATGCTGCCCCCAGGCAGTGGGAAGTGTAGGTGGAGACAATGGATGGGAGGCTGGTTTACTTGATGAACTGGGCTTCATTCACAACCCTTTGTAGTTTCTTGCAGTCTTGGACAGACTTACCACGCTGAGGTACATCTGGAAAGATGCTTTCTGTGGTACATCTGTAAAAGTTGGTGAGAGTCATAGCTGACAAGCCAAATTTCCTTCATCTCCTGAGAAAGTAGAGGCATTGATGGGCTTTCTTAACCATAGCATCAGCATGGAGGGACCAGGACAGGTTGTTGGTGATCTGGATACCTAGAAACTTGAAGCTCTTGAGCATTTGCACTTCATATGATGTCACTGTTGGAGGGGTGAGTATTTTTCAGTGCACTCCCTGGTCCTGCAGGAACCTCACTCTGTTCTCCCCGAATGTTGAGATAGCTTGATTGCAGAGATTTCATCCTATGGACCTGTCCAGCGTTTATCTTTTCCAACAGGCTCCAAGATCGGTTTTCAAAGCATCTTTGTATCTAAGGACATCCTATGCTGTGGGATTCCACGCCTGGGCGGTATGGTAGCACAGTGGTTAGCACTGCTGCTTCACAGCTCCAGGGTCCTGGGTTCGATTCCCGGCTCGGGTCACTGCCTGTGTGGAGTTTGCACATTCTCCTCGTGTCTGCGTGGGTTTTCTCCGGGTGCTCCGGTTTCCTCCCACAGTCCAAAGATGTGCGGGTTAGGTTCATTGGCTATGTTAAAATTGCCCCTTAGTGTCCTGGGATGTGGAGGTTAGAGGGATTAGCAGGTAAAATGTGTAGGGATATGGGGATAGGGTCTGGGTGGGATTGTGTTCGGTGCAGACTCGATGGGCCGAAGGGCCTGTTTCTGCACTGTAGGGTTCTATGTAAAGCCTACCCTGCCCCTTCCCCAGCGTAATAGCCCTCACATTCCTACCCTTCATCAGTTCTGAAGAATCATATTATGCTCAAAATTTTAACTCTGACCCAAATCTTCATTCATAGGTCAGAGATGGGAGAGAAATTAAATTTTAAAAATATTAGATTAGAATAATAAACAAACCTCCAGCCCTCATCTACTCTCAGCTCCCCCTGTGCCCCTCCCATACACTCCTCATGTCCCAACCATGGCAATCCACCCCCCCCATGGCCCCACATACTCCCTAAGAAAACTTATACCCCTCTACCTAATCTCTAATGGTCCATTAAACTTTCCATGCACTCCGCAACCCAATGGAGCGATATATAATCCTTATTCTTTACTCAGAGGGTAGTAAGGGTGTGGAATGCCCTGCCTGCAGCAGTTGTGGACTCGCCAACTTTAAGGGCGTTCGAATGGTCAGTGGATAGGCATATGGATAACATTGGAATAGTTTAGGTTAGAGGGTCATTAGATTGGTTCCACTGGTCGGCACAACATCGCGGGCCGAAGGGCCTGTACTGTGCTGGAATGTTCTATGTTCTATTATGCCAACTTGGTGCCTACTCTTGCTCGTACCCTCTCCATGTAAACTCATTGAGTATCCTTTGACATTTCCAATGAGGATACATTTATACACAAACAACATGCTTACTTTAGTCATTTAGTGGTACAGTACTTGAATATTGCTGAAAATTTTATTGAAGCTTCTCTCTCGCAAGAATACCAATGTGAGGGAAACAACAACTTTAAACTGGATGAAGAAAGGCTGCTGATTGGTTGGCATGGGGACTGAGTGTTGAACTTCCCGTCCTATCTGCACGCTCTGGGTTGCTGGCTGATCAAAATCCCACTTCCCTGGGGGCAGAGCTGATTTAAATGGCTCACCGTCTCTGTGCACCACACACGTGCGAACCCTAACCCAACTCCAGTCCATGGCAATGCCTCTACCAATTAGAATACTTGTAAGAAAGCAGAACTCCTGAACTGAGTTGAGGGATATATCTTTATGACTACTACGGGGTCTTCACGTTTATGACCAGGGACAGGATGGTATAAAATCTCTGCCCTTTTCAGAGTTATTGCAAGGACAAAGTGTTCTGATGCTTGGCTAAAGCAGATAAATAGCTGGAAGTGTGTACCAGGAGACCGAGGACTTCAGCAAACAAGAGCTCACTTAGTAGTTGTTCTTTGATCTTTGTGCATGTTTTGAACTGTTGCAGACTGAAGAGGTTACTATCCATCCTGAAGTGAATAGATAATCCTATGTTGAGATGTTTAAGCCCATACAAGGCTGATAAGTAAATGACAAATATAAACAGGAGTCATTAAGCAGATTGGAATGCCCTGTCTGCTGCAGTTGTAAATGCGCCTAGTTTGGGGGCATTTAAGAGATCCGTGGATAGGTTTATGGACGAAAAGGGATTGGTTTAGGTTAGAGGGTCATTGTTTTTGTAACTGGTCGGCGCAACATTGTGGGCCGAAGGGCCTGTTCTGCGCTGTAATGTTCTATGTTCTATGTGTATTGTCTCCAGACAGTACAGTTAGTGAGGTTTTGCAAGCCCAGGCAAGTCGTGGGGGTTACAGATAGTGTGACATGAACCCAAGATCCCGGTCGAGGCTATTAGTTTCTGCTCACGATTCTCTGCGCTGTTGTGTGTTGTGAAGGCCGCCTTGGAGAACAGTTACCCGAAGATCAGAGGCTGAATCCCTGTGACTGCTGAAGTGTTCCCCGACTGGAAGAGAACACTCCTGCCTGGTGATTGTCGAGGTTCAGCAGTTCTGAGACTTTGTACTGTGTTTACCCCAGTCCAATGCCGGCATCTCCACATCACATTTGTACAACACCATGCTTTACAATGAAGACCTTGCCAGGTCAGTAAACAGTTTGTTGAGGTTCTTCTTCTGTTTGAGAAACATTTCTTGAAGTTGATGGGAACAAAGATCCCCCTCAGGATCCCCCATGGCCCATTGGTTGTGCTAAATTCTCTCTCATTGTACCTGAGTGTGGAGATTAGGGGATTTTCACAGTAATTTCATTGCAGTGTTAATGTGAACCTACTTGTGACAATAATAAATAAACTTAAACTTAAGATCGCATCGATCATTCCTCATCCAGAACAAAAGTCACATTGTGATTATGGGCTGACCAAGTCTGTATAATGGGTGACAATCTTGTCACAATCTGAACACCCTGGAGAATTCTCAAGGAGTGTTCCTTCGAATTGTGAGTGCTGCTCAGACTGCTGGCTGATCAGGAGCAGAACTGAACGAAACAACAAGGGGAGCCTGATGTAACCCTGATAAGTGCGAGGTGATTCATTTTGGTAGGACAAACTTGAATGCAGATTACAGGGTCAACGGCAGGGTTCTGAGGAATGTGGAGGAACAGAGAGATCTTGGGGTTCATATCCACAGATCTCTGAAGGTGCCACTCAAGTGGATAGAGCCGTGAAGAAGGCTTATAGTGTGTTAGAGTTTATTAACAGGGGGTTTGAGTTTAAGAGCCATGGGATTTTGCTGCAACTACACCAGACGTTGGTGAGACCACATTTGGAATATTGTGTTCAGTTCTGGTCACCTCACTATAAGGAGGATGTGGAAGCATTGGAGAGAGTGCAGAGGAAATTTACCATGATGCTGCCTGGTTTGGAGGGTTGGTCTTATGAGGAAAGGTTGAGGGAGCTGGGGTTTTTCTCTTTAGAGTGGAGGAGGATGAGAGGCGACTTAATAGAGGTTTATAAGATGATGAGGGAGATAGATAGAGAGGACGTGCAGAGACTATTTCCTCGGGTGGATGTAGCTGATACTAGGGGGGCATAACTATAAGGTTCATGATGGGAGATATAGGAGGGATGTCCGAGGTAGATTCTTCACTCAGAGGGTGGTTGGGGTGTGGAATACACTGCCTGCTGTGATAGTGGAGTCGGACACTTTAGGAACTTTCAAATGGTTATTGGATAGACACATGGAGCACTCCAGAATTATAGGGAGTGGGATAGCTTGATCTTGGGATTGGACATAGCTCGCCACAACATTGAGGGCCGAAGGGCCTGTACTGTGCTGTAATGTTGTATGTTTAAGAGATCTGTGGATTGGTTTATGGATGGAAAGGGTTTGGTTTAGGTTACAAGGTCATTGCTTTTTAACTGGTCGGCGCTGTAATGTTCTATGTTCTAACTACTGCTGGAATGCTGTTAGTTCCTTTTCAATTTCCAGTGCCTTCAACCATTTCTTGATACCACGTGGGGTGAATTGAATCTACCGAACACCAGCAACTGTGGTGGTGGGATCTCTGGAGGAGGCCGAGATGGATCACCCACTCAGCACTTCTGGCTGAAGATTGCTGCCAATCTGATTTGCGTTTCCGTGATGGATTCCTGCTCCACAGATTCCAGTGTAGGCTTCAATTAAACTATCATGGAGACCAGGAGCTGATGCCCATGCTCCTTCCCCGAGGGAAATTACCTGTTTCTCCACTTTTATTACTCGTCCCATCATGCTCATCTCATCAAAGGCTTCCAGTTCTGGTGGGACTTTCTCTCCTTTCTCACGCAACTTTTTGTCTGTCGCCACCTGACCTTTCCCAATGATTTGGTCGACTCTACGGAAAAGGAAAATGTCAAAAGTCAACAAAAACTGACAGTTATGATGTGTCCCGTGTTCCTGACTTTTACACGAAAGATTTTTTAAAAACAGGCCATTGATGGGCCTGGCAGTTGATAGAACGTTGCTGCCTGCTGAGGACACCATTCCCCATTTATTGACATTCTTGGTCAGAAAATATAGGCAATTTTCTTATGGGTTGCCAGCTGTGCACTGAATAAGATGCTGAAGACACAGCTACTAATGTTGGAATGACAAAAACTGGGAAAGTTAAAGTTAATTTGTTAGTCCCAAGTAAGGCTAACATTAACATTGCAATGAAGTTACTGTGAAATTCCCTTTGTCCCTTTCCATGTACATAGATTCCTGAAAGTTGGCACCCAGGTTGATAGGGTTGTTAAGAAGGCGTACGGTGTGTTAGCTTTTATTGGGAAAGGGATTGAGTTTCGGAGCCGTGAGGTCATGTTACAACTGTACAAAACTCACTATCTCGTCACACAGACAAATATAGATCAATCAAAGAGGACCAACATAGACTTTGGACTGGGGGAAGCAGTGTGGGGTTCCCTGGGACTCAGTACTAGGTCATTGCTTTTCTTGATACATATTAGTGACCTGGCCACACAGGATACAATTTCAAAATCAACAGATGACACAACATTTGGAGGTATAGCAAACAATACAGAGCAGGTTAAAAAAAGTGATTTAAAAAGTCATTTTGGACTTTGAAACAGAGGCAGAAAGTACCAAAGCAAGGATGATATTGTGAACCTTCATTAAACATTTATTCAGCCTCAACCTCAGGCTCTGTACTGTGCCCACTTCTGGACACCATGTTTTAGGAAAAAATGCTTCCAGGGATTGAGGGAATTCAGTTATGTAAATAGTTTGGAGAAGTTGGGATTGTTCTTCCTGGAGAAGAGAAGATTCAGAGGAGATTTGATAGAGGTGTTCAAAATCTTGAGGAGTCTGGACCAGAGGACACAGAAAAACTGGCAGAAGGGCCAAGAGTGAGAGTAAACTGATTTAAGGTTAATGACAAAAGAACTGACAACAACATGAGGAAAAGCTTCTACACACAGCGAGTGTTAGGATCTGGAATGTACTGTCTGAGAGTGTGGTGGAGACAGATTCACACAGTGAGTGGTTAGGATCTGGAATGGACTGTCTGAGAGTGTGGTGGAGACAGATTCACACAGCGAGTGGTTAGGATCTGGAATGTACTGTCTGAGAGTGTGGTGGAGACAGATTCACACAGCGAGTAGTTAGGATCTGGAATGTACTGTCTGAGAGTGTGGTGGAGACAGATTCACACAGCAAGTGGTTAGGATCTGGAATGTACTGTCTGAGAGTGTGGTGGAGACAGATTCACACAGCGAGTGTTAGGATCTGGAATGTACTGTCTGAGAGTGTGGTGGAGACAGATTCACACAGCAAGTGGTTAGGATCTGGAATGGACTGTCTGAGAGTGTGGTGGAGACAGATTCACACAGCTAGTGGTTAGGATCTGGAATGTACTGTCTGAGAGTGTGGTGGAGACAGATTCACAATGCAAGTGGTTAAGATCTGGAATGTACTGTCTGAGAGTGTGATGAAGACAGATTCACACAGCGAGTGGTTAGGATCTGGAATGTATTGTCTGAGAGTGTCGTGGAGACAGATTCACACAGTGAGTGGTTAGGATTTGGAATGCACTGTCTGAGAGTGTGGTGGAGACAGATTCACACAGCGAGTGTTAGGATCTGGAATGTACTGTCTGAGAGTGTGGTGAAGACAGATTCACACAGCGAGTGGTTAGGATCTGGAAGGTACTGTGTGAGAGTGTGGTGAAGACAGATTCACACAGCGAGTGTTAGGATCTGGAATGTACTGTCTGAGAGTGTGGTGAAGACAGATTCACACAGCGAGTGGTTAGGATCTGGAAGGTACTGTGTGAGAGTGTCAAAAGGGAATCAGGTAAACACAGGAAGAGAAAGGATAGGCAACAGAGAAAAGACATGGAGTTGGTCCAGCTGAATTGTTGTTGCAGAGAGTTGGCAATGGGCTGAATAGTTCCATCTGTATTGTTACTATTCAATGATATTAATTATTTTCACACATTCACCAATTCCCCATTAGCAGAATGGATATTGCTTGACTTGCTATGGCACCAGATACATCGGCTCAGCTGCGAGCAGACATACCGTGACTGGAGACTCTTGATTCGACCCAGCATGTCCAGGTGTCCAGCAGAATATTGCTCTATCACATCTTTCACATCGTATGGTCTCAAGGTTTCTTTAAATTTTCTCTTTGCTACAAGAAATTTCAGGATCCTGGAGACAAAAAGAGAGTAAAAACACATTTGGGAAGTTCAGTATTGGGTGGGTTTCATCTTGTTTGGTCGCTGTGGGTTAGTCTAGGATGTGAACTACAGAACCAAGATTGCGAGCTGATAGAGCAGAGTGGGTAATACCATGAACATAAGCATTCCATACTAGCATGTTCTCACCTTTGGCTGCTTTTCTCACAGCTTCTGGTTTTTCCTGTTGGACCGTCACACCAATACTGAACCCACTGTGCAATCGGATTTAAGTGTTTCTCCATTGTCAAGACAACAGCATGTGACTGAGTGTGAACCTCAGTTACTGCCAGGGACTGATACTCAATACCATGGAGACATGGTGGACAACCTGGCCCAGTGTGTGGGCTGGTCCTCCTTCATCTCAGTGGGCTGTGAGACTGAAATCAGGCCTGTTCACCATGAATAAGAACATAGAACATAGAACATTACAGCGCAGAACAGGCCCTTCGGCCCACGATGTTGCGCCGACCAGTTACAAAACAATGACCCACTAGCCTAAACCAATCCCTTTTCGTCCATAAACCTATCCACGGATCTCTTAATGCTCCTTCCACTCACATTATCAGCCACTTTAAGACTTGAACAGCAGGTTAGGTGTAAGGATTCGCATTCTAATCAGCAACTGTCTGTGCTTTGTATGCTCTGTCTGTCTGAGGTCAGAACTCTCCATTCACCTGATGAAGAGGCAGCCCCCTCGAAAGCTTGTGAGAATATTATCAAATAAATCGGTTGGACTAAAACCTGGTGTTGTCAGACTTTTTACTGTGTTTACGCCAGTCCAACGCCGGCATACCCACATCATGACAGTTCCATTGCCAGGGCATTTTCCTGGTGGGACTTGAGTCAAAGTTCAACCAACCGGAAAGCGCCGATGGTAAAATCTGGGCTAAACACTGTCAGAAACAAGATGCTTCTTTGTCCTATTGCTGATTATCCCTGAATTGTAAAAGTGAAACAAGTTTGAAGCTGTTTAAGACATTTACAGACGTGTCTATTTGACGTTTGTATCTAAGATTAATAAAATAGTTAAAATATAGTTTTGGGAACTGTGGGTAGGATTTGAAGGATGGTGAGTGATCGCCGTTCTAGCTGGAATCCCTGCCTCAATCCTCCGCTAACCTCGACTCATTGAGTTGTCACTCCAATGCTTCAGTCCTCTCTGAGATCCAATGGTCACCCAATGCCTCAGTGTGTTGATTCCAAAGTTCCCGTCCTTGTTGGCAAATCCCTGAGCCTCAAATCACTCGGCTCTAACAAAATAACCACCTCTTTCATTTATCTTCTGTTGCTCCAACATGGGACTGCTCGTTCCCTCTGCTCCTCCAGCATTTGGCCTTTGTCCAGACATACTATAGCCCCTTTGCCCCACTTCTCTTCTAACACCAGACTTCACAGTCCAGCTTCTCCCTCTATTCAGACACTAAGCTCCTGGAATCTCTGCCTTCTCTCCACATATTGCCACTTTCCAGCACTGTTTTCCAAACCACCATGTTTCCTATTTCCCATCTTGCTCTTGCCCAGCCTGTATCTCCTGGTCCAATGTGATGGCTATGCTCAGATGATGTTCTGTGCAAAGATTGCTCTAAAAAAGCCAGTTGTATACTTGCCAAAGTTCACACATGAAGAATATGACTTTAATAAGACACCAGAGAATTGATAACATCTGGAAAAGCTTCATTTCCAGAATGAATTAATGCTATCAGAAAAACAGAACAGAAATGAAATCCTTGATTCCACGCCATGTCCCCGAGTGCAGACACAGACAAAGGACAAACCTCGTTCCACCAGCTCCTGTGTCCTTCTCCAGGAGGTGGCGATCTCTGTCAGCAACTCTTGTGTTTGGACTGTTTAAAACACGGAGTGAGCGCTAACCTACATTCCTCAGCAGAAAGCAGGTGTGAAGAGGAGTATTTATAAGTGACTTTGACAATGATGATCAGTTCACTGGTTCCAGCGAATGGGCAAAAGGCAAGAAAGAAAAAACAGTTCTGGGAAAAAGCCAACACAGCAAAACATGGCAGCAGACAGCTCCCAACAACATTATAAATGACTTCACAAATCATGTCAACAAAGACCAAATTCCATTCTACAGAAAGCTCAATCCCGTCTCGCATCGTACTGAGACTTCATTACAGAACATTCAATCCAGCTCGGTTTTGATGGATCTTACACTCCTTTTCAGGCAATACTTATTTTTTTCAATTGTTTCTTTCCTGTACCGAACCATAGAATTCCTAAAGTGTGGAAGGAGGCCATTTGGCCCATGGAATCTGCACCGACTCCCTGAAAGAGCATCCTATCCAGGCCAATCCCACCCCCCCCCTCCCAATCCCCGTAACCCTGTGCATTTACCGTGGCTAATCACATCTTCAGAGTGTGGGCCATTCCAGCACAGTTCGCCACAAAGCTGAACTCAGTCCCAAACATCCACACTATATCCCTGTCTGAAAGTGTATTTCTCGTGAAGCTTAACTTTGACAAACCAGGACAGATGGCAGCACAGTACCATGGTCAATCACACGCCCAGCTCTGATTTGGAAGCTAAGGTTAACGTGCCCTGTAACTGTGAATATGACCTGCACAGTCCTGTGTATCGATAAAGACCATTCCGACTGCAGAAAGAGTGAGATGGAACACCGGTGGCATTTTTACTTCCAGGACACTGGCTAATACCTGTATTAGGTGGATGGGTTTATCCACCGTCTCTCTCAGTTACAACTGCCTCTAGCACAGAAGTTAGATGTTAAAAAATCATGGAAAAATGACTGGACAAGTGCTTTTTTGAAACAAGTTTTTGAAGTTAATTCAATACCCATTGTAATACTTGTGCTCTGTTTCTATCATGCTATCTTCTATCTCTGAACACTAAATCCTTCTCAGGCTGGCAACTTCGCTCAAGTCTCAGATACGAGGCCACATCTGGAGTTCTAGAACATAGAAGACAGAACAGTACAGCACAGTACAGGCCCTTCGGCCCTCGATGTTGTGCCGAGCTTTGTCCGAACCCAAGATCAGTCTATCCCACTCCCTATAATTCTGGAGTGCTCCATGTGCCTATCCAATAACCGCTTGAAAGTTCCTAAAGTGTCCGACTCCACTATCACAGCAGGCAGTGTATTCCACACCCCAACCACTCTCTGAGTGAAGAATCTACCTCCGACATCTCTCTGATATCTCCCACCTTATAGTTTGCCCCCTAGTAACAGCTACATCTACCCAAGGAAATAGTTTCTGCATATCCATTCTATCTATCCCCCTCATATCTTGTAAACTTCTATTAAGTCGAAACTATGTACAGTTTTGTCCTCCTTATCTAACAAAGACATTACAAGCAACTCAGAGAAGTTTACCCGACTGATTCCTGGGATTGGAACAGGAGGGAGTGCGTGGGTGTTAATCCTATGAGGAAAGGTTGGAGAGACTGGATCTCTATTCATTGGAGTTAAAAAGAATGAGGTGATCTTATTGAAATGAGATCCTGAGGGGACGTGACAGGGTGGATACTGAGAGGATATCTCCCCCTGTTGAGAGATCAGAATAAGGAGACATGGTTTAACAGTGAGGGGTCTCCCATTTAGATAGTGATGAAGGGTGTTAGATAGTGATGAAGGGTGTCATAGTTTGCAGGAAGACTTAGACAGGTTGCAGAGCTGGGCCGAGAGGTGGCAGATGGAGTTTAATGCGGAGAAGTGAGGTAATTCACTTTGGCAGGAATAATGGATGTGTAGAGTATAGGGCTAACGGGAGGACTCTGAATAGCGTGGATGAGCAGAGGGATCTAGGTGTATGTGTACATAGATCCCTGAAAGTTGGGAGTCAAGTAGATAAGGTTGTTAAGAAGGCATACGGTGTCTTGGCGTTTATTGGTAGGGGGATTGAATTTAGGAGTCACAGCATCATGTTGCAACTGTACACATCTCTGGTGCGGCCACACTTGGAGTACTGTGTGCAGTTCTGGTCCCCACATTACAGGAAGGATGTGGAGGCTTTGGAGAGGGTGCAGAGGAGGTTTACCAGGATGTTGCCTGGTATGGAGGGGAGGTCCTATGAGGAGAGGCTGAGGGATTTGGGGTTGTTTTCGCTGGAAAGAAGGAGGCTGCGAGGGGATCTTATTGAAACACATAAGATGATTAGAGGTTTAGATAGGGTGGATAGTGATAGCCTTTTTCCTCTGATGGAGAAATCTAGCACGAGGGGGCATGGCTTTAAATTAAGGGGTGGTAGTTATAGGACGGATGTCAGGGGTAGGTTCTTTACCCAGAGGGTGGTGAGGGATTGGAATGCCCTGCCAGCTGCAGTTGTAAATGCGCCTAGTTTGGGGGCGTTTAAGAGATCCGTAGATAGGTTTATGGATGGAAAGGGATTGGTTTAGGTTAGAACATAGAACATAGAACATAGAACCCTACAGTGCAGAAACAGGCCCTTCGGCCCATCGAGTCTGCACCGAACACAATCCCACCCAGACCCTATCCCCATATCCCTACACATTTACCTGCTAATCCCTCTAACCTACACATCCCAGGATACTAAGGGGCAATTTTAGCACAGCCAATGAACCTAACCCGCACATCTTTGGACTGTGGGAGGAAACCGGAGCACCCGGAGAAAACCCACGCAGACACGAGGAGAATGTGCAAACTCCACACAGGCAGTGACCCGAGCCGGGAATCGAACCCAGGACCCTGGAGCTGTGAAGCAGCAGTGCTAACCACTGTGCTATCATGCCGCCCTAAATGACCCTTAGAGGGTCATTGCTTTTTTAATTGGTCGGCGCAACATCGTGGGCCGAAGGGCCTGTTCTGCGCTGTAATGTTATATGTTCTATGTTCTAAAATCCTCATTTCTTTCTTTATTGTCTGCATTTTACAATTCCATAAACCTTATGTCCTATAGTAATCCCCTGTTCCATAGTTCAGCCTCTAGAACGGTCTGTGCATTTCAGAGTGAATTTCCGATTGTGGAATTGTGAGGCTAGATTGAAAGCTTAGCTTGTATTTCTTTGAGATTAGATAGTAAAAGTTACTGTGAAAATCCCTCAGTCGCCACATTCTGGCGACTGTTCAGGGACACTGAGGGAGAATTTAGCATGGCCAATACACCTAACCAGCACATCTTTCAGGCTGTGGGAGGAAACCGGAGCACCTGGAGGAGACCCACGCAGACATGAGGGGAATGTGCAGACTCTGCATAGACAGTGAGCCTAGCCGGGAATTGAACCCAGGTTCCTGGCACTGTGAGGCAGCAGTGTTAATCACTGTGCCACCGTGCCACCCACAGCTACCGTGCTGTCAAATTCAGCAGAACCTCTGCATTAACAGCATTTCTGGTTTTCCCTGCATTCCTGTTCCTTCCTCACCTCAAAAACTTGTATTTATATAGTGCCTATAATTGACTAAAACATCCCAGGGTGTGTCACAGGAGCATTATGAAGCAAAAGTTGACAGATGAGAAGGGATTAGGACACAGGACCAAAGGTTTGGAGAACATAGAACATAGAACATTACAGCGCAGAACAGGCCCTTCGGCCCACGATGTTGCGCCGACCAGTTACAAAACAATGACCCACTAGCCTAAACCAATCCCTTTTCATCCATAAACCTATCCACAGATCTTTTAAATGCCCCCAAACTAGGTGCATTTACAACTGCAGCTGGCAGGGCATTCCAGTCCCTCACCACCCTCTGGGTAAAGAACCTACCCCTGACATCTGTCCTATAACTACCCCCCCTTAATTTAAAATCGTGCCCCCTCGTGCTAGCTTTCTCCATCCTAGGAAAAAGGCTATCACTATCTACCCTGTCTAAACCTCTAATCATCTTATATGTTTCAATGAGATCCCCTCTTAGCCGCCTTCTTTCCAGCGAAAACAACCCCAAATCTCTCAATCTCTCCTCATAGGATCTCCCCTCCATACCAGGCAACATCCTGGTAAACCTCCTCTGCACCCTCTCCAAAGCCTCTACATCCTTCCTGTAATGTGGGGACCAGAACTGCACACAAAACTCCAAGTGCGGCCGCACCAGAGATGTGTACAGTTGCATCATGACGCTGCGACTCCTAAATTCAATCCCCCTACCAATAAACGCCAAAACTCCGTATACTTCTTAACAACCTTATCTACTTGATTCCCAACTTTCAGGGATCTATGTACACATACACCTAGATCCCTCTGCTCATCCACACTATTCAAAGAGGTTGATTTTAAAGTGCGTGTTAAAAGAGGAAGGAGAGTCAGAAAGGTTCAGAGAGAATTCCAGATTTTAGGACCCTGCAGCTGAAGGCATGAGCACCAATTGGAAATTGATTAAAATCGGGAATTCTGTGCACCGGAGACATTGGAGAATTGGGAGTGGAAGAGATAGTGAGGGATAAGGCCTTGACGGATTTGAGAACAAGAATCAAAATTTTCAAACTGGGGCAAAAGATTTGGGAGGAGAGGGGCTTCAACACAGTCAAGGACTTTGAGGGGGAGTTGGGAATGGGCGGTGATTTTCTAGGGCAATGGGATCAGGGGCTGGTGAATTGAGGAGAGTGATGATGAAGGAAGGAATAATAGCTGAAGAGAGACAGCCATTAACAATATCCTCATAATTATTGGGATGTGTCTCTTGAGGAAGTGTCTCTTGATGAAGAAATGGTTATGAATTAGAATCAAGAGTGTCTAACAGTGAATGATGCCTTTTCCAGATATCCGTATGTTGTCTTAGAGTATAGGGCTAACGGTAGGACTCTGAATAGTGTTGATGAACAGAGGGATCTAGGTGTATGTGTACATAGATCCCTGAAAGTTGAGAGTCAAGTAGATAAGGTAGTTAGGAAGGCATACGGTGTCTTGGCGTTTATTGGTAGGGGGATTGAATTTAGAACATAGAACATTACAGCGCAGAACAGGCCCTTCGGCCCACGATGTTGCGCCGACCAGTTACAAAAACAATGACCCACTAACCTAAACCAATCCCTTTTCGTCCATAAACCTATCCACGGATCTCTTAAATGCCCCCAAACTAGGCGCATTTACAACTGCAGCAGGCAGGGCATTCCAGTCCCTCACCACCCTCTGGGTAAAGAACCTACCCCCTGACATCTGTCCTATAACTACCACCCCTTAATTTAAAGCCATGCCCCCTCGTGCTAGATTTCTCCATCAGAGGAAAAAGGCTATCACTATCCACCCTGTCTAAACCTCTAATCATCTTATATGTTTCAATAAGGTCCCCTCTTAACCGCCTTCTTTCCAGCGAAAACAACCCCAAATCCCTCAGTCACTCCTCATAGGATCTCCCCTCCATACCAGGCAACATCCTGGTAAACCTCCTCTGCACCCTCTCCAAAGCCTCCACATCCTTCCTGTAATGTGGGGACCAGAACTGCACACAGTACTCCAAGTGCGGCCGCACCAGAGTTGTGTACAGTTGCATCATGACGCTGCGACTCCTAAATTCAATCCCCCTACCAATAAATGCCAAGACACCGTATGCCTTCTTAACAACCTTATCTACTTGATTCCCAACTTTCAGGGATCTATGTACACATACACCTAGATCCCTCTGCTCCTCCACACTAAGCAGAGAGGATGGGAACCGTGGGAGATTCACAGGTTCACCATGATGTTCTCTCTGGCCCGAACTGTTGTCCTCGGGAAGAGGTGCAGTTTGCACTGCCTCTGCTCAGAACAGCATCAGAACGTCACTCTGTTTCATCAAAACCACTCCAGTCATTCCTTGTACTGTCCACCAATCTGTGCTATACAGAGTCTCGCAGAGAAGGGGAAGGTGCTATTGCCTTATCACCCTTTGTGACGGTGTTATTCAGTATCCATTATTACAGGCTAGTCAGTGAAATGGTTAATACGCTGGGTTCTCAACACTTTACTGCTCTGTTGTGTCCACTATTTCAAGGAAAGTCTGATCCCTTTCCTTACATATCTTGTCTCAGTAATAACTCTCTGGTTATTGTGCTGATGAATTGACACAGTGATATTCTCTGCTCACAGATGGATGGTGAAGATTAGCAGATTTTGTTTGCGATGTGGAAGTTAGTTTTGCAGGTACATTGCTGCAGCTCCCCTGTCAGGTACATGCCTGCGTGAAGCTCAGCTCCCAAATACCAAACCATTTATTTCAGTCAGTTTGTGCCAGAAAGATGCTGAATGAGCACAAACATTCTGAACATGCTCTGCCCCATAAAATGTTTGTTTCCAGTGCTCTGGCTTGAAGATGCAGCAGTGTACAGGTTCTACAGGGAGATATTCTGTTGCTCAGTGTCTGCTTTCAGGTGTGAGACCGTTTAACTTTGGAACTGTTGGATGTGTCTGACTGGTTGAGTAATGGTAGAAAACAGGGCGAAAGCAACTCAATTTAATCCTCAGCTTTCGCTCACACACAAGATCAGGACAGGAACCCATCACCTGGTGACATGACTCTAACCCGACCTGCACTGTTACATTTACCACTGATGATGTGGAGATGCCGGTGTTGGACTGGGGTAAACGCAGTAAGAAGTTAGAACCTGGTGTTGTCTTACTACATTTACCACTGGCAGTGTTTCAGCGGTAGTTGAGGGAGGTGATTCTGATAGTTACTATTCCATATGATATGGCTTTGATTTCCGATCTTTGGTGCTTCAGGAATGGCAAACAGAAAGTAGGGAATGAGGGGTATCGCTGAACAAGTGCTTAAATTGCACAATTAGGGAAATTTCAACATGCCAAAGGCATCAGGAAATGTGGTCCTAGTGAGCAGGCTGGTGTTGGACTGGAGAGGAACCTAAGGTGTGACACTAGGTTTACATTCTACCAGTGGCAGGAATCCACCCTACCCCCCACCCCCCCCCACCCCCTCCTACCCCCCACACCCACCGCCCCCACACCCACACCCACCACGCCCACCCCACTCCACACCCACCACCCCCTCCCCCACAGGCTGCGTTACTTCTACTCCACAGTGGGAAGCTATTTATGTTCATTGTGCAGGTAATTAGCTCCCACTTAACTGCTACCAAATGCAATTTAGTGCAAGGTTCAGAATAAAGTGAGCAGCACACAGGGATCACAGGCTGTCAGACCCCTGACCAATTCAAACTGGTGACGCCAGCGGGAATCTCTAGGTTCACTTGGAGGGGTTTGACACACCTTAGCTGGTTTTAGTTGTAGGAAAGGGAGAGGAGGTTTATTCTTTCGTGGGATGTGGGTGTTGCTGGCCGGCATTTATTGCCCATTTGTATCTGAGAGCAGACTGGAACTTTGAGGAAGCAGAAGAACATAGAACATAGAACATTACAGCACAAACAGGCCCTTCGGCCCTCGAGTTGCGCCGATCGCATCAACCCCACCAACCTATAGACCTATCTATAACCCCCAATCCCATTAAACCCCATATACTCATCCAGAAGTCTTTTAAAAGACCCCAGCGAGTTCGCCTCCACCACCGACGACGGCAGCCGATTCCAATCACTCACTACCCTCTGAGTGAAAAACTTACCCCTAACATCACCTCTGTACTTCCCTCCCCGCACCTTAAATCTGTGTCCTCTCGTAGCGACCATTTCAACCCGGGGAAATAGCCTCTGAGAGTCCACCCTATCTATTCCTCTCAACATTTTATAAACTTCTATCAGGTCGCCTCTCAACCTTCGCCTCTCCAGGGAAAAGAGTCCCAGCTCCCTCAACCTATCTTCATAAGGCATGCCTCCCAGTCCAGGCAACATCCTTGTAAATCTCCTCTGCACCCTTTCAATAGCTTCTACGTCTTTCCTATAGTGAGGCGACCAGAACTGCGCACAGTACTCCAAATGAGGCCTGACAAGGGTCCTGTAAAGTTGCAGCATTACCTCCCGACTCCTAAACTCAATCCCTCGATTAATGAAGGCCAGTACACCATACGCCTTCTTGACCACCTCCTCCACCTGCGAGGCCGATTTAAGAGTCCTGTGAACCCGGACCCCGAGATCCTTCTGCTCTTCAACGCTACTAAGACCCCTGCCCTTAATAGTGTACTCGTTCATCCCGTTGGTTCTGCCGAAATGGACTACTACACATTTATCCGCGTTGAAGTCCATCTGCCACTTCTCCGCCCATTCCTGCATCCTATCTATGTCCTGCTGCAACTTTTGACATCCTTCCAGACCATCCACAACACCGCCGACCTTCGTGTCATCAGCGAACTTGCTAACCCATCCCTCCACTTCCTCATCCAGGTCATTTATGAAAATGACAAACAACAAGGGTCCCAGAACAGATCCCTGGGGCACCCCACTGGTGACTGACCTCCATTCCGAAAAAGACCCATCCACAACCACTCTCTGCCTTCTGCAGGCAAGCCAGTTCTGGATCCACAAGGCCAAAGGCCCTTGGATCCCATGCCCTCTCACCTTCTCAAGAAGTCTTGCATGGAACAATGACGAGATAGGAGAGGACGCCGGCAAGTAAACATGTAGAATGTTGAAAGAGTCTTTTCTTTGAGCAATCCATTTGTCAATGCTGTGCCCTGGAATCTCGTACTGAGCTTCCAGCTGAGGACAGTGCCCTGGAATCAGCCACATAGACCCCACCCCTGGAATTGAAACAATGGATAGTGGAACAAGGCAGGTTTTTTACCCAGAGGATGGGAGGTGCCTGGATCTCACTGCCGGGAGAGGTAGTGAAAGCAGCTCCAACAGTGACTTTTAGAGGGCGTCTTGACAAATACGTGAATAAGATGAGAATAGAGGGATATGTTTTCATTCATTCGTGGGACATGGCTGGGCCAGCATTTATTGCCCATCCCTAGTTGCCCCTTGAGAAGGTGGGGGTGAGCTGCCTTCTTGAAACCCTGCAGTCCGTGTGCTGTGGGTTGACCCACAGTGCCGTTAGGGAAGGAATTCCAGGATTTTGACCCAGTGACTGCGAAGGAACGGCGATATATTTCCAAGCCAGGATAGTGAGTGGCTTGTAGGGGAACTTGCAGGTGGTGGTGTTCCCATGTATTTACTGCCCTTGTTCTAGATGGAAGTGGTTGTGGGTTTGGAAAGGATCTTTGGTGAATTGCTACAGTACATCTTGTAGATAGTCCACGCTGCTGTTATTGTGGAGGAGGGATTGAATGTTTGGAGATGTGGTGCCAATTAAGTGGGCAGCTTTGTCCTGGATGAGTGTCAAGCTTCGAGTGTTGTTGGACCTGCATCTATCCAAGCTAATGGGGAGTATTCCATCACATTCATAACTTGTGCCTTGTAGATGGTTGGATAGACTCTGGGGAGTCAGGAACTCATCGCAGTATTCCTAACCTCTGACCTGCTCTTGTATCTACTGCGTGTATGTGTTGCATTCAGTTGAGGGTAGAGGGTTTCTGTTTAGTAACACGGCTAACATGGTCAGTGCAGCCTTGGGGGGATGCAGGGCCTGTCCCTGTGCTGTAATTTTCTTTGTTCCATCCCTAGTTGCCATTGAAAGGTAGCTGAGAGTCAACCACATTGCTGTGGCTCTGAAGTCACATGTAGGCCAGACCAGGTAAGGAGGCAGAATTATTTTCCTACAGAATGAACGAGATGAGTTTTTCTGACAATTGACAATGGTTTCATGGTCATTAGTAGATTCATAATTCCAGATATTTTTATGGAATTCTATCTCCACTATTTGCCGTGATGGGATTCAAATCCGGGTCCCCTGAACACTTAGCTGAGTTTTTGAATCAATAATCTAGCAATGACACCACTAAGCTGCTCTGTGTGGTGCGGCCTCTGTGCTGGATGTAGAAGGAGGCTGCCCCCCTTGTTCTGGAGTGACCTCAGTGGCCATCCATAAGAACATAAGAACATAAGAAATAGGAGCAGGAGTAGGCAATCTAGCCCTTCGAGCCTGCCCCGCCATTCAATAAGATCATGGCTGATCTGTCGTGGCTCAGCTCCACCTTCCCGCCCTCTCCCCATAACCCTTAATCCCCTCTCTTATCAAAAACCCATCAACCCGCGTCTTAAAAATATTTAGCGAGGCAGCCTCCACCACTTCAACGGGTAGAGAATTCCAGAGATTCACCACCCTTTGAGTGAAGAAGTTCCTCCTCAACTCCGTTCTAAACCACCCCCCCCCTTTATCTTGAGGCTGTGCCCCCTAGTCCTACTATCTTTTTTGAGCGGGAAGAGTCTCTCCACCTCTATCCTATCCATCCCATTCATCATCTTATACGTCTCAATGAGATCTCCCCTCATTCTTCTAAACTCTAATGAGTAGAAGCCTAGTTTATTCAACCTCTCCTCATAGCTCAATCCCCTCAACTCCGGTATCAGCCTAGTAAACCTCCTCTGCACTCCCTCCAGGGCCAAAATATCCTTACATAAGTACGGCGACCAAAACTGCACACAGTACTCCAGCTGCGGCCTCACCAATGCCCTATGCAGCTGCAGCAAGACCTCCCTACTTTTATATTCAATCCCCCTCGCTATGAAGGCCAGCATCCCATTTGCCTTCCTGACCACCTGCTGCACCTGCAAGCTGGGTTTTTGCGACTCATGCACAAGGACCCCGAGGTCCCTCTGCACCGTCGCCTGCTGCAGTTTTTCGCCATGTAAGTAATAGTCCTTCCTACCATTATTCCTACCAAAGTGGACCACCTCACACTTGCCAACATTAAATTCCATTTGCCATTTCCTGGCCCATTCGCCCAGCCTATCTAGATCCTTCTGCAGACTCTCCACACCCTCCGCACAATTTGCCGTTCCCACAATCTTGGTGTCATCAGCAAATTTCGACACCCTGCACTCAGTTCCCTCCTCCAGATCATCTATATAAACGGTAAATAGCTAATGCCCCAGCACCGACCCCTGGGGCACTCCACTAGTCACCAACCGCCAATCCGAATAGCACCCATTGACCCCCACTCTCTGCCTCCTATTTGACAACCAATCCTCTATCCACGCTAACACCCTACCCCCAACTCCATGTCCCCTGACCTTCTGCAATAACCTCTTATGAGGTACCTTGTCAAACGCCTTCTGAAAATCCAGAAAGACCACATCCACCGGCTCTCCTCTATCCACCGCCCTAGACACATCCTCATAGAACTCTAGTAAATTTGTCAGACACGACTTCCCTTTAATGAAACCGTGTTGCGTCCGCCCTATCAAGCAATTCCCTTCAAGATGCCTCGCTATTTCCTCCTTAATGACGGATTCTAACATTTTACCTACCACAGACGTTAAACTAACCGGCTTAAAATTCCCCGCCTTTTGCCTGGCACCCTTCTTACTCCCTGAGGCCTGGAGGGACCCTTCGTACTTAGGGGTCCTTGCACGGGAGGAGGACACGTCTGGAGGCACTGGTGTGGGGATGAGGAGCCCCCAGATGTAGAATGCAGCTACTTTCCCTCCCTTGGGAGATATAATAAGAACATAAGAAATAGGAGCAGGAGTAGGCCATCTGGCCCTTTGAGCCTGCCCCGCCATTCAATAAAATCATGGTTGATCTGTCGTGGCTCAGTTCCACATTCCCGCCCTCTCCCCATAACCCTTAATCCCCTCTCTTATCAAAAACCCATCAACCCGCGTCTTAAAAATATTTAGCGAGGCAGCCTCCACCACTTCAACGGGCAGAGAATTCCAGAGATTTACCACCCTTTGAGAGAAGAAGTTCCTCCTCAACTCTGTTCTAAACCGCCCCCCCTTTATCTTAAGGCTGTGCCCCCTAGTCCTACTGTCTTTTTTGAGCGGGAAGAGCCTCTCCACCTCTATCCTATCCATCCCATTCATCATCTTATACGTCTCAATGAGATCTCCCCTCATGCTTCTAAACTCTAATGATATAATTTCCTGCCAATCCGAGATAAGGTCACCTGGAGGAGACTCCAGTTGCCTCATCACCTTCTTGCCTTGCCGCTGCTGTGTTGAGGTCAGGTATGTAAGTCCACCCACATATGAAGCATCCACTGAGTGGTCTGTTGAATCTGGTTCTCCATGAGAGTCATAAAACTCTTGATGGAGGAAGTCATTGCACATACACCAGAGTCACAGCTACACTCATGGCCTGAATGGACTCCTCCATTGCCCAATATGAACTCTAGCAGCTCCGCCAGATGTTCTACGATCCATTGTTTCAATTCCAGGAGATTCCATGTGGCTGATGCCAGAGTATTGCCTTCAGCTAGAAAGTCAGCACGAGATTCCAGGGCAGAGCATTGACAAATGGGTTACTCCAAGAAGATTTGCAACATTCGATATATAAAATTGTTGACTTGTTGGCTTTCTCTTCTTGCTCCCTTTTCTGTTTCCTCAAAGCTGCTCTCAGATACCCCTCATTACTGCCAACAAAAATAAACACACACACACACCTCTACCCAACTCCCTTACCTCAACACACATACTCAGAAGCTCCTCTGCCCAGGGCAGATGTGTTTAGTTGTAAGGAAGGTGTCATCCTTTGGGGAGAGTGGGGGCTGGCGCGAGGGTGGTCATCCTGATATTGCTAGAATTACATAATGCTCATCAGGTGTATTGAAGATGAAAATGTTAGCAAGAAGCTACTTTTGGTGGCCTGGCATCGATGCTGATACAGAAAGGATTGTGAAACAGTATGACCAGTGCCAGTTCCAGCCGAAGTTACCCACTACAGTTCTCTTGACCCCTGGGAATGGTCAGGTTGGCCATGGGTGAAAGTTGACGTTGATTATGTTGTCCCTTTTATGGGTACGATGTTGCTTTAGTCTATTCAAAATCAAGGGTGTTGATTAAATGAAGGCCACAATTTCATACGATGCAGTTTTTGGCGTTTATTGGTAGGGGGATTGAATTTAGGAGTCGCAGCGTCATGAATTCCAGAAGGTCATGGCAACTGTACACAACTCTGGTGCGGCCACACTTGGAGTTTTGTGTGCAGTTCTGGTCCCCACATTACAGGAAGGATGTAGAGGCTTTGGAGAGGGTGCAGAGGAGGTTTACCAGGATGTTGCCTGGTATGGAGGGGAGATCCTATGAGGAGAGACTGAGAGATTTGGGGTTGTTTTCGCTGGAAAGAAGGCGGCTTAGAGGGGACCTTATTGAAACATATAAGATGATTAGAGGTTTAGATAGGGTGGATAGTGATAGCCTTTTTCCTCGGATGGAGAAAGCTAGCACGAGGGGGCACAACTTTAAATTAAGGGGGGGTAGTTATAGGACTGATGTCAGGGGTAGGTTCTTTACCCAGAGGGTGGTGAGGGACTGGAATGCCCTGCCAGCTGCAGTTGTAAATGCACCTAGTTTGGGGGCGTTTAAGAGATCTGTGGATAGGTTGATGGACGAAAAGGGATTGGTTTAGGCTAGTGGGTCATTGTTTTGTAACTGGTCGGCGCAACATCGTGGGCCGAAGGGCCTGTTCTGCGCTGTAATGTTCTATGTTCTATAAAACTGCACCATTGTTACGCCACCCACAGTGTACTGGGAATGCTAGTCTTGGATAATGGAATGGTGTTCACAAGTGCGGAATTCCAGAAGGTCATGGCATTTAATGGAATGAAACATATCTGAACTGCATCATATCAGTGGATTGGCCGAGCTCCAGCTCAGACTTTCAAGGCTGGTATGAAGGAACTATCAGCTGTATCCCTAGAAAGGAAAACTGTGTGGTTTCTGTTAGTCCAGGGAACCGCCCTGCACAGTACTACTGGAATAGCAGCACTGAAGACGTGAGAATCTGATTGAGCCTGGAATGTTCTGGAAAGAGCTTTCGAGATAGACGATGCAGATTTTGTGAAGAATTTTGAAAGAGGACCGAGCTGGGTCGCAGGAGTTGTCATGGCCACGACTGTCCTGTGTAATGAAAGTGCAGGAGAAGTGTTTGAAGAAAAACCAGATCCTTTGCAGAGATGGGAGTGGCTCCCAAAAACCAGTGATCCAGTCACTGCCAACAAGTAGTGTTATTTGTCTAAGGAGTGAAATGGCTGATCAGCCAATAGCAGGCCACGGGAAATAGTGGAAAGTGAGGTGCTGGCATCAGAAGGGAGTCTGAGTGAAGAGAGTCCAACTAAAATCACCTCTACAGTCAGACCTCCATCCATTGAGCTATTTCACTCCCCAGGGAAAGAGGAAGTCCTCCAACACACTGAGTTCCTGATAGGTTGCGTTAGAAATGTTCATTGTTGTTAATGTTTTGAAAATTGCATATGTTATTAACATACTGTGTAATAAGGAACTTAAAGAGAAATGGACACAATAGCTGGACATTTTAAGGGGCGTGTATTGGAAGGGTCAGGTGACACAATTGCCCAATGAGGAATGAGCATAGGGATTATTTTTTTATGGGCGGCACGGTAGCACAGTGGTTAGCACTGCTGCTTCACAGCTCCAGGGTCCTGGGTTCGATTCCCGGCTCGGGTCACTGCCTGTGTGGAGTTTGCACATTCTCCTCGTGTCTGCGTGGGTTTTCTCCGGGTGCTCCGGTTTCCTCCCACAGTCCAAAGATGTGCGGGTTAGGTTCATTGGCTATGCTAAAATTGCCCCTTAGTGTCCTGGGATGTGTAGGTTAGAGGGATTAGCAGGTAAATGTGTAGGGATATGGGGATAGGGTCTGGGTGGGATTGTGTTCGGTGCAGACTCGATGGGCCGAAGGGCCTGTTTCTGCACTGTAGGGTTCTATGGTTCTATGGATCTCCGTGCAGAGAGTGGATTTTTGGAGTTGAGATTGGAGACATGATTTCGAGCGCTCTGTAAATGTTTGTATATAATACATGTTGTGTTTATAAGCTGATTGGTGGGGGCCAATTATTGAGATTGAAGTAAAAGTTTATTTATTAGTCACTAGTAAGGCTTACAATTAACATTAGCGATTCTTAACACTGCAATGAAGTTACTGTGAAATTCCCCTAAGCACCACACTCCGGTGCCTGTTCGGGTCAATGCACCTAACCAGCGCGTCTTTCAGACTGTGGGAGGAAACCAGAGAACCATGCAGACACGGGGAGAACATGCAAACTCCACACAGACACTAGCCCAAGCTGGGAATCGAACCTGGCTCCCTGGTGCTGTGAGGCAGCAGTGCTAACCTCTGTGCCACCCCCATTATCACACTTAACAACTGATTTCATTCTGCTCCGTGGAAACTGCCTGAGGTTGAACCAAACCATGGAGGGGTATGGTCCCTGGAAGGATGGGTGTTTTAGTTCAGCTGGGCAGCAGGGTCAGTGCAGGCTTGGAGGGCCGAAGGGACTGTTCCTGTGCTGTAATTCTCTTTGTTCTTTGTTCAAACTGTTTGCAACTTTAGTGTTATTTCTGACCTCATGATGCATTTTCAACGACGCATTCCCACCATCACCACAACTGCTGAAATCTCACCTTAGCAATATCACCCAACTCCATCTGTGCCTTAGTTCAACTATTCGTGAAACCACCATTCTGGCGGCACGGTGGCACAGTGGTTAGCAATGATGCCTCACAGCACCAGGGACCCAGATCCAATTCTAGTCTTGGATTACTGTCTGTGTGGAGTTTGTAGGTTCTCCCTGTGTCTGTGTGGGTTTCCTCCGGGTGCTCCGGTTTCCTCGCACTGTCTGAAAGACGAGCTGATTAGGTGCATTGACCCAGACAGGTGCCAAAGTGTGGTGACTAGGGGAATTTCACAGTAACTTCATTGCAGTGTTAATGTAAGCCTTACTTGGGACAAATGAATAAACTTTACTTTTCTTGCCTTTGTAACCTTGAGATTTAACTATTCCAATGTACTCCTGGCTGGCCTCTTAAGTTCTATCTCTTAAAATTTGCCCTGAATCCTAGCTTGTAAACTGCCTTGTTTGCCAATCTCCCTCCTGTTCACCAATTTACACTGGTTCCCGGTTAATGCCTCAATTCTTAAATTCTCATCTCTGATTTTGAATTTTTCCATGCCCTCATTATCCCCATCTCTGTAATTCCCTTCAACTCTACAACTCTCGGGAATATCTGTGTTCCTTTAGACTCTTGAGAATCCCCAATTTTAATCACTCCACGGGGAGGTTGTGTGGTAGCACCTCTCCCTCTGCATCAAAAGCTCTAGGTTCAAGTCCAACTTGTTGGCCATGGAAGGGGTGTTTCTTTCGCGGTTCACCGGGCTGATAGTCTGTTTGGGAATATTTCCACTACTATTCCCAGGTGTGAAGATACACTTTAAAAAGAAAAATCGCTCCGCCATTGGTGGCCATAAATTCGGCTGGTATGACCCTAAATTTAGGAATTCTTTGCTTAAACACCCTACTTCACTTCAAACAGTCTTTAAAACCTAGCCGTTTGATTGAGATCATCAGCCTTGATATCTCCCTGTGTGCCTCTTAGTCATATTTAACCCCATTACACCCCTATGAAGTGCAGTGGGATATTTTACCATGTTACATGTGTTCACTAAATATAAGTTAGAACATAGAACATAGAACATTACAGCACAAACAGGCCCTTCGAGTTGCGCCGATCACATCAACCCCACCAATCTATAGACCTATCTATAACCCCCAATCCCATTAAGCCCCATATACTCATCCAGAAGTCTTTTAAAAGACCCCAGCGAGTTCGCCTCCACCACCGATGACGGCAGCCGATTCCATTCACTCACCACCCTCTGAGTGAAAAACTTACCCCTAACATCACCTCTGTACTTCCCTCCCCGTACCTTAAATCTGTGTCCTCTCGTAGCGACCATTTCAACCCGGGGAAATAGCCTCTGAGAGTCCACCCTATCTATTCCTCTCAACATTTTATAAACCTCTATCAGGTCGCCTCTCAACCTTCGCCTCTCTAGGGAAAAGAGTCCCAGTTATTGCTGTTAGGTGTAACACATCTGGTATAAATATTGCAACTGAGTAAAAACATAAAAACATAAAAACACGGGAGAACGAGGCGATAATGGCTGGGAACCATGAGAAGGAGGAGGTCTCAAGGGCTGAAGGGAAGGGCGGATGGACGACTGTGAGGAGGGGAAAGAGGAAGAAGAAGAGCAGTCAGGGTCCCCCAGCCTCCCCAGAGGCCTCCCAGGGTTCGTCGACAGGGGGACTGAAAGATAGGCAGGAGGGGGAGACTAACTTACAGGGACAGAAGAGGGCTGGTAAGGTGATAGTGGTAGGGGACGGGAGGGTCAGAGGTATCGATAGGAGGTTCTGTGGACAGAGGCGTGATTCCAGGATGGTGGTCTGCTTCCCTGGAGCAGGGGTAAAGGATGTGTCGGACAGGGTAGAGGGAATTTTGAAAGGGGAGGGGGCACAGGCTGAGGTCATAGTACATGTAGGGGAGGGGGACATAGGAAGGAGGAGTAGGGTAGAGGTACGTAGGCAATTTAAGGAGTTGGGGGTCAAACTAAAGAGTAGGACCTCCAGGGTGGCAATCTCTGGGTTGCTGCCCGGTACCAGCAGGGCGAAGAATGAAGAGATCATGCAGCTGAATGCATGGTTGAGGGATTGGTGTAGGATAGAGGGCTTTACTTTTGTGGATCACTGGGAGGTGTTTAAGAGAGAAGGGCAATTGTACAGGAAGGGTGAGGAGAATTTGAATGGGAGGGGAACTAATGTCTTAGCGGGGAGGTTAGCTGGGGTGTTTACGAAGGGTTTAAACTAATATGGAGGGGGGGTGGGGAGGTGGCTGGGAGAGAGTCGAGTGAAAGGAAAAGTATCAGGGAGAAGGTGGTTCTGAGGGACACTTGTGGGTTGAACTGTGTCTGTTTCAATGCTAGGAGTGTGGCAGGGAAAACGGATGAGCTTGGGGCCTTGATGTTTGTGAGGCAGTTAGATGTGGTGGCTGTAACGGAGACGTGGTTACGGGAGGGGCAGGACTGGCAGCTGAATGTTCCTGGGTACAAGTGTTTTAGGTGTGACAGAGGAGGGATGAAGAGAGGAGGAGGGGTGGCACTGTTAGTCAAGGAAAGCATCACAGTAGTGCAGAGGGAGGACGATAGGGAAGAGATAGGGATTGAGTCAGTGTGGGTGGAGTTGAGGAGTAAAAAGGGAGAGATCACATTGCTAGGGGTGTACTATAGGCCACCCAACAGCCCAAAGTCAGTGGAGGAAGGCATTTGCAGGGGCATTTTGGACAGGTGCAGGAAGAACAGAGTGGTTGTAGTGGGTGATTTTAATTTTCCTGGAGTGAATTGGAGGGGGCCTAGAGCTGGGGGTATGGAGGGAGAGGAGTTTGTGAACTGTGTTATGGAAGGGTCGCTAGAGCAGTATGTAACTAGCCCGACTAGGGGAGGGGCTATATTGGATCTAGTGTTGGGAAACGAACCTGGGCAGGTGGGTGAGGTAGAGGTAGGCGAACATGTGGCGAACAGTGATCACAAGTCTGTCTACTTTAGGATAAAAATGGAAAGGGACGAGTGCCGTCCGAGTGGGAGTGTGCTGAATTGGGGAAAGGCGAGCTATGGCAGGATTAGGAGGGAGCTGCAGCAAACTGATTGGGAGGGACTGTTAGCTGGCAAGTCCACGGTTGGCAAGTGGGAGGCATTTAGGGACAAAATGAAATGGTTGCAGGGGAGGTATGTTCCGGTTAAGCGAAAGGATGGGAAAGGAAGGATTAGACAGCCGTGGATTACGGAGGATATTGAAGACTTGGTCAGGAAGAAGAGGGAGGCGTATGTTAGGTCAAAACAAATGGGTACGGAGAGTGCGCTGGAAGAATACAGCGAGAGTAGGAGGGAGCTAAAAAGGGGAATTAGAAGGGCAAAGAGAGGGCATGAGATGGCTTTGGCTGGTAGGATTAAGGAAAATCCAAAGGCATTTTATTCCTATATCAGAGGCAAGAGAGTAGTTAGAGGGAAAATTGGTCCTCTTAGGGACAAGAGTGGTGAGTTGTGTATTGAGTCGGAGGGGATGGGGGAGCTCCTGAATGAATACTTTGCGTCGGTATTCACAAAGGAGAGGGGTTCGGAATCGTGTGGTCTCTTGGAGGGAGTGGAGGTTTATTTGCAGGATATAGTTATTACGAGAGAGGAAGTGCTAGGGCTTTTAGGTAGCGTAAAGACGGATAAAGCTCCGGGGCCTGATGGTATTTATCCCAGGCTGCTTAGGGAGGCGAAACATGAAATTGCTGGGCCTCTGGCGCAAATCTTTGTCTCTTCTTTGGACACAGGTGAGGTCCCAGAAGACTGGAGGGTAGCAAATGTGGTCCCGTTGTTCAAAAAAGGCAGTAGGGATAACCCTGGGAATTATAGACCGGTGAGTTTGACGTCGGTGGTAGGGAAGTTAATGGAAAAAATACTTAGGGGTAGGATGTATGAGCATTTGGAGCGTTGCGATCTGATTAGGGATACGCAACATGGCTTTGTTAGAGGGAGGTCTTGCCTTACGAATCTGGTGGAATTCTTTGAGGAGGTGACAAAAACGGTTGACGATGGGAGAACCGTTGATGTCATCTATATGGATTTCAGTAAGGCGTTTGACAAAGTCCCTCACGGTAGGCTGGTAGAAAAGGTTAAGGCGCATGGGATACGAGGCAAGGTAGCTAGGTGGATTGAGAACTGGCTGGGAAATAGGAGACAGAGGGTAGTTGTGGAAGGGACCTTGTCGGGCTGGAGGTCAGTGACCAGTGGTGTGCCGCAGGGCTCAGTACTGGGACCTCTCCTCTTTGTAGTCTACATAAATGACTTGGAAGAGGGCGTAGGTGGTGTGATTAGCAAGTTTGCTGATGACACCAAGATGGCAGGGTTGGCGGGTACGGAACTGGATTGTCAGGTGATACAACAGGATATAGATAGGTTGGTGCAGTGGGCAGATAGGTGGCAGATGGCATTTAATCCTGACAAATGCGAGGTGATGCATTTTGGACGGAATAATGCAGAGAGGAGCTATGAGATTAAAGGGAGGCCGATTAGGAGTATTGACATACAGAGGGACCTGGGAGTGCAGGTTCACAAATCCATGAAGGTTGCATCACAAGTGGAGAAGGTCGTTAGGAAGGCTTATGGGATGTTGGCCTTTATAGGAAGGGGCATAGAGTATAAAAGCTGCTGTCTAATGCTTCAGTTGTACAGAACGTTGGTTAGACCGCATTTGGAGTACTGCGTCCAGTTCTGGTCACCTTACTACCGGAAGGACGTGGAGTCTCTGGAAAGGGTGCAGAGGAGGTTTACCAGGATGTTGCCTGGCATGGGGGGACTGGGTTACGAGGAGAGGTTGAAGAAACTGGGACTATTCTCCTTGGAAAGGCGGAGATTGAGAGGGGACATGATAGAAGTATATAAGATAATGAAGGGAATGGATAGAGTTAATAGTGAGAGACTGCTCCCTAGACTGGATACAAACACGAGAGGTCATCATTTAAGGGTGAGGGGGGAGAGGTATAATTTGGAGGTGAGAGGAAGGTTCTTTACGCAGAGAGTTGTAGGGGTCTGGAACGCGCTACCGAGTAGGGTGGTGGAGGCAGGAACATTGGACTCTTTTAAGATGCAGTTAGATAGGCACATGAGTGAAACGAGAATGGAGGGATATGGTAGGGGATATTAAATAGGGTTAAACCTCGGGAGACACCGGAAAGGCAGGCTGTAAGATTAATATTTTGACTTTATTCCACAGGTGGAGGTCCACCTCGTGTCAAACGAGGGGCATTCACACGGCGGGTCGTGCCTGGGCTGCTCTTGGAAGTTCCAGGAGTGGCCTAGAACTTCGTGTCGGTGTGTGTGCTTGATCCTGGACCGGTAGATGGGCGCCGCAACAGCTCAGTGACTAGCACTGCTGGCTGTGCAGGCACATGGATTTGGGCCTGTGTCTGTGGGAGTTTGCTCATTCTCCCTGTGGTTGCGTGGGTTTCCTCCGGGTGCTCCGGTTTCCTCCCACACCCCAAAAATGTGCTCTCAGGCTAATCGGTTTTTACCAAATCGACACTATTTCTTCCCTGAATCTGACTGAGTAGGGTTCCATTCGTAGCCATGCAGGGTAGAATAGGTGTAGGGTGATGTGGCGGCGCGGGCTCGTTGGGCCGAAGGGCCTGTTTCCCGTGCTGGATTGTTCTTTGTTCTTTGTTCTTTGTATAGCAGCGTGTGGAGGTGGCATGGAGTAAAAACCAGGGCACTTTTTAAAAATCCATTTATAGGATATGGTTCGGCCAGCACTTACTGCTCATCCCTAGTTGCCCTTGAGAAGACGGTGGTAAGCTGTCTTCTTGAACCGTTGCGGATGTAGGTATACCCACAGTGCTGTTAGGAAGAGAGTTCTAGGAGTTTGACCCAGTGACGGTGAAGGGATGGTGGGTGATAAGTTTCCAAGTCAGGATGATGAGTGGTTTGGAGGGGAACTTCCAGCTGCTGGTTTTCCCAGGTATTTGCTGCCTTGTCCTTCTAGCTGCTGCAGTCTGGATCCAAACATTCTGCCACCAATAACTTAACAAGCACCGACATTGAAAGTTCTGTAATCAGTGAGTCTGTCACCGTGGGCAGTGTTCTCATTCTAGTTTCTTAGATTCTAATTTCGCTGATTGAGATCACCCGTAAATTTGAAGATGACAGTGTGAAATCTGATTACATTCCATAAATCAGCGTGCAATTCGAGAATTAAAATCCTGGGAGACAATCGCGCTGCTCACGTTTCACTGCCTCTGTGAAATTTGAGTTACAATGCAATTCAATAAACTGACTTGAAAAATCCATCAGCTGCCTTAGAGAGGAATTACGTTTCTTAAACCCCCACATGCTCCTCAACCTCACAAACCAGCACCTCTCAGCCAGCTTCTGAATTCTACAACTCCATCTTTAACCTTTGCAACAAGCTGGTGGGTTCTCTTAATTCTATCACAATCTAGAACTTTTCACATGATTTATATTCAAAAGGTGTGCCCTCATCAGCAGGCCAACCTTAAACTAATGAAAAGAATCTTGTTTTTGTTCATATCTTTCCCCCAGCAGAGAGGAAGCAGGGTTTGTTTGGGACAAGGCAGGTGGGGAATGAAGTGACCTCTGCCATCCTGTCTCAGTTATACCTTCACACTACAGCTGATCAGATGCCTCGTTGCAATCAAATACATACTGACTCTTTCCTGAGTTTTACATTCAACTTGGACAGGCTTGCAATAAAACTGTCTCAAACTTCTGGATTAGAGAGTTTGAAAATCAGGGAGTAATCAGAGGACACAATAGGAGATCGACAGAGAACAGAGAGAGACAGCAAATGAGACCATAAGATACAGGAGCAGAATTAGACCACTCGGCCCATCGAGTCTGCTCCGCCATTCAATCATGGCTGATATTTTTCTCATCTCCATTCTCCTGCCTTTTCCCTATAATCCCTGATTATTAATCAAGAACCTATCTATCTCTGTCTTAAAGACACTCAATGACCTGGATTTTATAATCTCCTGTGGCAAAGAGTTCCACAGATTCACCACTTTCTGGCTGAAGAAGTTCCTCCTCATCCCTATTTCAAAGGATTAATCCCTTTACCCTGAGGTTGTGCTCTCTCTGGTTCTAGTTTTTCTTACTAGTGGAAACATCCTCTCCACATTCCACTTTATCCAGGGCCTCGCAGTATCCTGTAAGTTTCAATAAGATGCCCCCCCCTCATCCTTCTAAACTCCAATGAGTACAGACCCAGAGTCCTCAACCGTTCCTCATACCACAAGCTCTTCATTCCAGGGAACATTCTTGTGAACCTCCTCTGGACCCTTTCCAAGGCCAGCACATCCTTCCTTAGACATGGGATCCAAAACTGCTCACAATACTCCAGATGGGGTGTAACCAGAGCCTTATCCAGCCTCAGGAGTACATCCCTGTATTCTAGCCCTCTCAATATGAACGCTAACATTGCATTTTCCTTCCTGCCCACTGAACCTGAACGTTAACCTTCAGAGAATCTTAAACAAGGACTCCTGGTCCCTTTATGTTTCTGATTTCCTCAGCGTTTTCCCATTTAGAACATAGTCTCTGTCTCCATTCCTCCTTCCAAAGTGCAGAACCTCACACTTTTCCACATTATATTCCATCTGCCACTTCTTTGCCCGCTCTCCGAACCTGTTCCAGTCCTTCTGCATCCCCCCCTCTTCCTCAATACTACCTGTCCCTCTACATGTCTTTGTATCATTTGCAAACTTAGCAACAGTGCCTTCAGTTTCTCCTTCCTCCTTAATGTGTGAACGGTTGTGATCCCTTTCCAAGGCCAGCACTTCCTTTCTTAGATACAAAGCCCAAAACTGTCCACAATATTCCAAATGGGGTCTGATCAGAGCCTTATACAGCCTGAGGCACACCACTAGCCACCGGTACCATCCTGATCCCTTTACCCCCACTCTCTGCCTTCTGCCAATCAGCCAATCCTCTATCCGTGCCAGGATCTTATCCTTAACACCATGGGCTCTTAACTTATTTAACAGTCTCCCATGTGGCACCTTGTGGAAATTTAAATAAATCATGTCCACTGGTTCTCCTTTATCGAGTTTCCATGTTACCACCTCAAAGAACTCTAACAGTGGGCGGCACGGTAGCACAGTGGGTTAGCGCTGCTGCTTCACAGCTCCAGGGACCTGGGTTCGATTCCCGGCTCGGGTCACTGTCTGTGTGGAGTTTGCACATTCTCCTCGTGTCTGCGTGGGTTTCCTCCTTGTGCTCTGGTTTCCTCCCGCAGTCTAAAGATGTGCGGGTTAGGTTGATTGCTAAAATTGCCTCTTAGTGGCCTGAGATAGAACATAGAACATAGAACATTACAGCGCAGAACAGGCCCTTTGGCCCACGATGTTGCGCCGATCAGTTACAAAACAATGACCCACTAACCTAAACCAATCCCTTTTCGTCCATAAACCTATCCACGGATCTCTTAAATGCCCCCAAACTAGGTTAGAGGGATGGTGGGTTGTTGGGATATAGGGGTCGGGGCCTGGGTGGGATTGTGGTTGGTACAGACTCGATGGGCTGAATAGCCTCCTTCTGTAAAAGTAGGGAGGTCTTGCTGCAGCTGTATAGGGCATTGGTGAGGCCGCAGCTGGAGTACTGTGTGCAGTTTTGGGCGCCGCACCTGCGCAAGGATATTTTGGCCCTGGAGGGAGTGCAGAGGAGGATTACTCGGCTGATACCGGAGTTGAAGGGATTGAGCTATGAGGAGAGGCTGAATAAACTAGGCTTGTACTCGTTAGAGTTTAGAAGAATGAGGGGAGATCTCATTGAGACGTATAAGATGATGAATGGGATGGATAGGATAGAGGTGGAGAGACTCTTCCCGCTCAAAAAAGACAGTAGGACTAGGGGGCACAGCCTCAAGATAAAGGGGGGGCGGTTTAGAACAGAGTTGAGGAGGAACTTCTTCACTCAAAGGGTGGTGAATCTCTGGAATTCTCTGCCCGTTGAAGTGGTGGAGGCTGCCTCGCTAAATATTTTTAAGAAACGGGTTGATGGGTTTTTGATAAGAGAAGGGATTAAGGGTTATGGGGAGAGGGCGGGAAGGTGGAGCTGAGTCACGACAGATCAGCCATGATCTTATTGAATGGCGGGGCAGGCTCGAAGGGCCAGATGGCCTACTCCTGCTCCTATTTCTTATGTTCTTATGTTCTTATGTACTGTAGAGTTTCTATGAACAGGTTTGTCAGACATGACCTCCCCTTGTCGGAGCTGTGCTGACTCAGTCCTATTTAATCATCCACTCCCAAATACTCCGCAATCTCATCTTTAACAATCAGAGTACACGATGGGAGATTGACAGGGAGTGGAGTGAGAGTAATCAGAATATACACTGGTTACCGAAACAGAGCATGTAGTTTAACACAGTAATTGTTTTTAATGAACACTGAGTCCTGGTCTTGTGGAGTGCAAGTTTCTTAGTGCCTGAGGGGTATATAGAAATAAATCAGATTCAATTTACACAACATCCTTATATGTCGATGGGATAGTTAATCCTTTGGAATTTTCTTTGCATTCAGAGCACTTTGCTCATTTTATAGACATCATGCTCCTTAATTACTTCTCACTGACAGGACGCCACATTGAGGAACATTGAAAAATGATCATTTATGACTCACCATTGATGACACATTCCTGCCGTTGCCACTTCCACTTACTGAGCCAGACAGATCGTACCTCAAACTCTCATTCAATCCCAAGTCCAATATCTGTCACAAAGGCTACCTAGTTCCATGTGTGTAATTATCTTCCTCCATTTTTGGGCCATCCATCACTGGGTTCCCTCATCCACCTGTTTGTCAGCTGATCCCCTGGTCAGTCTCCCATCCGTCATTCTCCCTGAACCTCTGTTTATTCAACTCACTTCTGGAATTAGTGTAATCCATACAGGGTTCTGCTCACCCATCATTCCTATCCTTACTGCCCTACATGGACTCTGGTTTGCCAAGCTCTACATGGGTGATTCTTGCTGCAGCTGTACAGGGCATTGGTGAGGCCGCAGCTGGAGTACTGTGTGCAGTTTTGGGCGCCGCACTTATGCAAGGATATTTTGGCCTTGGAGGGAGTGCAGAGGAGGTTTACTAGGCTGATACCGGAGTTGAGGGGGTTGATCTATGAGGAGATGCTGAATAAACTAGGCTTGTACTCATTAGAGTTAGAAGAATGAGGGGAGATCTCATTGAGATGTATAAGATGATGAATGGGATGGATAGGATAGAGGTGGAGAGGCTCTTCCCGCTCAGAAAGGGCAGTAGGACTAGGGGGCACAGCCTCAAGATAAAGGGGGGGCGGTTTAGAACGGAGTTGAGGAGGAACTTCTTCACTCAAAGGGTGGTGAATCTCTGGAATTCTCTGCCCGTTGAAGTGGTGGAGGCTGCCTTGCTAAATATTTTTAAGAAACGGGTTGATGGGTTTTGATAAGAGAAGGGATTAAGGGTTATGGGGAGAGGGCGGGAAGGTGGAACTGAGCCACGACAGATCAGCCATGATCTTATTGAATGGCGGGGCAGGCTCGAAGGGCCAGATGGCCTACTCCTGCTCCTATTTCTTATGTTCTTATGTTCTTATTTCATCAGTTCGATGCAGAGATGCTACTTTGTCTGTTGGGGATCTGGAACTAGACAATTCAGGTGTGAAATCAAAAGAAATTTTTCATAGAAATGGTACTGGAATGTGGAAGTCATTCTCAAAAAAGACTGTAGGTTCTGGGAATGAATTAAAATGATCAGGGTCGGTAAGACCCTCATGTTGCCTCTTCTCAAGAAGATCTGCTGCATCTTGTGACACTCAGGTATTTAACAGGCAAGGGATCGAGGACTCTGGGATGGAATTTCCACCTGCCAGAGGTTGGCAGTTCTTCTGTATTCAGCAATGTCACAGAGGAGGTGATAGCTGCTGCTGGTGTTACACCTTGGATTGAAGCTGGGTGGGATTGTGGCCAGTGCAGACTCGATGGGCTGAAGGGCCTCTTTCTGATCTCTCAATCAGGCTTTGAGGGCATTTGAAGGAGGAATAGCCCTCTGCAGGTGTTAGGATTTGCTTCTTCTTCTCCCAACTCATGCCTTTGGTTTTTGAAATTTAGCCAAGCACTCATACTAACCACTGCTGTCCAAAACATTATTGTAACTGCAAGAACATGACATTGGATTTATCGTGCTGGTAAATCTCCTTTGCACCATCTCAAGAGCACTCACATCCTTCTTAAAATGCAATGGCCAAAAGCTGATGTAGACCTCTAGGTGGGGCTTAGCAGGTAACAGGACAGGTGTCCTCTCCATTTCAAAGCAGAACTTGTCAATAAATGGAAGGAGCAAATGCTCAGCTTTTTTCTTGCTGTGAAATGTATCTTCAAATTTTGCTGCCAGACAATAAGGAGAGTTTATCAGTACATTTCTCCAACTTTTGAACACATGACATTTTCTCCAATGGATAAAGTTCTGCAAAGCACATTTCGCAGAAATCATACAAACCCTCCAGTGTGGAAGGAGGCCATTCGGTCTGCACAGATAATAATCCCACCCAGGCCCTACCCCCACATCCCTACATATTTTACCCACTAATCCCTCTAACCTACACATCCCAGGGCACTAAGGGGCAATTTAGCCTGGTCAAACAATGTAACCTGCACATCTTTGAATTTATAAACCTTTACCGAGCTCTTTTTAAGCCCAGCCAGAGTTCTATATCCAGTTTTGGCCACTGCATTGTAAGTAGAGTGTTACTGCTTTTAAGGGGATCCAGATGAAATTTACCAGCAAGGTCCCGGGGATGAGGGGTTTTACTCTCTAGGTTAGTCGGACAGGCTGGGGCTTTTCTTCCTAAAGCAATTGGGACCAAAGGGAGATTTACCGGAGATGTACAAGGGAATGACAACCTTCGATAAGATAGACAAGGGAACATAGAACATAGAACATAGAACATTACAGCGCAGAACAGGCCCTTTGGCCCACGATGTTGCGCCGACCAGTTTTTAAAAAAAAACACTGATCCACTAATCTAAACCAATCCCTTTTCATCCATAAACCTATCCACAGATCTCTTAAACGCCCCCAAACTAGGCGCATTTACAACCGCAGCAGGCAGGGCATTCCAATCCCTCACCACCCTCTGGGTAAAGAACCTACCCCTGACATCAGTCCTATAACTACCCCCCCTTAATTTAAAGCCATGCCCCCTCGTGCTAGCTTTCTCCATCAGAGGAAAAAGGCTATCACTATCCACCCTGTCTAAACCTCTAATCATCTTATATGTTTCAATAAGATCCCCTCTTAGCCACCTTCTTTCCAGTGAAAACAACCCCAAATCTCTCAGTCTCTCCTTATAGGACCTCCCCTCCCCCCCTCTGACCTCCAAAGTACATTTTGTACCCAGGGACTTGCCAAACCATTAAAGGGTCACACAAAACTGGGGTCAGGAAGGCAACAGAACCTTCTTTCCGATTCCCACATCCATTTGGAGACAGGAATCTAGCCCAGAGATTTACATTAGTCGTATTCAGTATTATATGGTGTAAAACATATATTTTCAGCTGATTTACCTTTACATCGACACAAATGTTTGGAGACACATTAATGAATCTTCAGGTGTCACACTTCTGAACTAAACTTTATAAAAATATAACTAACAACGACCATTTCCCGCTACCTATTCCCCAGCCCTGATTTAATGTTCTCCGTTAGGGGCTGTGGGTTTTAAACAAAAATAAAAGACATGGAGCAGGATTTTCCTGTCCCGCCCACCATGGAAATCGTAGTGGGTGAGACACAGACCATGTGGGTGGGATTTTGCAGTCTTAGGGCAGGCGTGATTGGAAAGTCCTGCCCATGATTTCAAACTAACACCAACAGATTTATTCTAGGAGATTTTTCCTGTATGGAGAGAAACTGAAACTAAAACAGCTTTACAGCACCTTAATGACAGCACCACCAAATCATGTGATTAGCTCTCAAAACAAGCATACCTGTTAAATATATAACAGTTGGGAAGGTTTAGGAGCACCTTTAACTATAAGGAACATTGCTGGCAACAGAAAGCATTTTATAATCAAACACAAAATCTATTTACATGCGAATTATCTCTATTTGGCCTCAGACAGCTTTTTTTTACAGCAGTTAGGACTTTGTGGTTTTAAATAGACAACTTAATTACAGTTCCCTAGAACCCTACAGTGCAGAAACAGGCCCTTCGGCCCATCGAGTCTGCACCGAATACAATCCCACCCAGATCCTATCCCCATATCCCTACACATTTACCTGCTAATCCCTCTAACCTACACATCCTAGGACACTAAGGGGCAATTTTAGCATAGCCAATGAACCTAACCCGCACATCTTTGGACTGTGGGAGGAAACCGGAGCACCCGGAGAAAACCCACGCAGACACGGGGAGAATGTGCAAACTCCACACAGGCAGTGACCCGAGCCGGGAATCGAACCCAGGACCCTTCACGTGCTCACTGTGTAGCACCCGGAGAAAACCCACGCAGACACGGGGAGAATGTGCAAACTCCACACAGGCAGTGACCCGAGCCGGGAATCGAACCCAGGACCCTGGAGCTGTGAAGCAGCAGTTCCAGCTGAGCAACTGTGTGTATCTAATTGAAAGGTTTGTTAGTAACTGAGGCAGATATCCTCCATCCCTGTGATACCGATGACTTTTTATCTGGGATCTGGTCATCACTGTCTGGCACAGTATTAATTTCCCATCCCTAGTTGCTCTTGAGCTGAATGGCTTGTTAGGCCATTCCAAAGGGGTAATTTAAGAGTCACCCACATTGTTGTGGGTTATATGTAGGCCAGACCAGGTAAGAACAGCAGATTTTCTTACCTAAGGGATATTAGTGAACCAGTTGGATTTTTACAAAAATCAGCAATGATTTCATGATCATCATTCCACTTTAATTCCAGATTCAAAATTTGCCATGGTGGGATTTGAACCCCTGTTCCCAGAGTATTACCCTGGGCCTATTGGATTATTAGTTCAGTGACACTAACACTGTGCCACCTCTTCCCCTAAATCTATATCTGTTATATTTAGGCTGGGGAAAACCCCCTTTAGTAAATTTATTTAGCAGTTTTGTCCTCAGGTGAAAATATACAGGGGGTGGATGTTTCAGCTGATTTTCCCTGCTTATCTGTAACTTTGATGGGTAAACTACTAAAGCCTCTGGGCAACACACAATCACAGAACGCCCTACAGTGCAGAAAGAGTCCCTTCGGCCCATCGAGTCTGCACCGAGCACAATCCCACCCAGGCCCTACCCCCATATCCCTACACATTATACCCACTAATCCCTCTAACCTACACATCCCAGGACACTAAGGGGCAATTTCTTAGCACGGCCAATCAACCTAACCCACACATCTTTGGACTGTGGGAGGAAACCGGAGTACTTGGAGGAAACCCACGCAGACACGAGGAGAATGTGCAAACTCCACACAGACAGTGACCCCGAGCCGGGAATCGAACCCAGGACCCTGGAGCTGTGAAGCAGCAGTGCTAACCCACTGTGCTACCGTGCCGCCCAAGAGCTCCAACAGATTCAGCCAGTCTCAGCCTTGAACCTGGTCTCTCAGTAATCTGATTTTTTTTTCCACTGGCCAGGGCGTGCAGTGTGTTCGTGCAGCTTGAGGAAGTGTTAACTCTGCAGGTTGCAATGAAACACTGACCTAATGGCTCGGATGAGGGTTTTCACAACAGGCTTTACGTCCTCCATGCTGATATCACAGTGAAACGCCTTTTCATCATAGTTGTCGTCTCCCACATTCTCAGCTTAAAGGCAAACAAAGAAAGAGTTTATCGCAGTATCGAAAACACAGAAAGAAAATAAGACTTGCATTTCCAAAGCACCTTTCATGACCTCAGAGCATCCCAATGGTCTTCACAGCCAAAGATGGAGTCACAAAACAATTAAAGGGTCTAAAACAAAAAACCCACTTTAAAAATAATTTCTGAGTCCCCAACTTTCCCCTTCCTTCCCATCACAGCTGTGTGAGCGTGGCCACTCAATATTGATAGACTTTATAACCATGGGGAGAGCATCAGTGAAGGCCTGCCTTTACCCAAAATCCACAGGTTGTCTTGGTCAATGAGAGACAAGTACCTGGAAGGGACACTTCTGCCCAGTAACCTGGGGCCTCACTGAGGAAGTAAAGGCCTCAGTCCTGTACGCCTCAATTAAAGGGACACCCAACACAACTTTTGTGTCTTGAGGTTTTTCCGAAGAGATATTGGGGGTGAAATTGGTGGAACCAGCACTTGTGAAATAGAGTCATAGAACCCTACAGTGCAGAAAGAGGCCCTTTGGCCCATCGAGTCTGCACTGACCACAATCCCACCCAGCACCTACCCCCATATTATACCCACTCATTCCTCTAACCTACACATCCCTGGATACTAAGGGGCAGTTTTAGCATAGCCAATCAACCTAACCCGCACATCTTTAGACTGTGGGAGGAAACCGGAGCCCCCGGAGGAAACCCACGCAGACACGAGGAGAATGTGCAAACCCCACACAGGCAGTGACCCGAGCCGGGAATCGAACCCAGGGACCCTGGAGCTGTGAAGCAGCAGTGCTAACCCACTGTGCCGCAGGGAAATGGGCTCACAGCAAATTGGCAGCTGGTTTTTCAAACAGTTTGTGATTTTCCATTGATCTGCAAAATATTGTCAGGATTTTTAAGTTCAAACCACATAAAAGCAACAGGGCAGGAGTCCAATTAATGAGTCTGAAAGAATCTCAAAAACTGTGATTCTGTCAGTTTCAGTGGAAAGAAGTTCAAGTGCAGTGAGAAATGGACAGTCAATTTGTACCAGTGCTACTGACTTGGAACAATTTCACCACCAATATCTTCAGCAAAATTAGCATAGCCTGACCTCAGTGTTCATGGGGAAAAGTTAACTGGACTTCCTGCTTCAGAGAATTGTTCAACAACCTGACAGCAGGGTGGGCGGCACGGTAGCACAGTGGTTAGCACTGCTGCTTCACAGCTCCAGGGTCCTGGGTTCGATTCCCGGCTCGGGTCACTGTCTGTGTGGCGTTTGCACATTCTCCTCATGTCTGCGTGGGTTTCCTCCGGGTGCTCCGGTTTCCTCCCACAGTCCAAAGATGTGTGGGTTAGGCTGACTGGCCATGCTAAATTGACCCTAGTGTCAAGGGGATTAGCAGGGCAAATTGTGGGGTTCTGGGAATTGGGCCTGGGCGGGATTGTGGTCAATGCCTACTCGATGGGCCAAATGGCCTCCTTCTGTACCATGGAACATGTACCACAGGTAAAGAAAGGACTCACAGGTGGAGCCAGGGAGTCAAACAGAGCAAGTTACTCTGACCGTGTATATATTATTCTTTATTTGGCAATAAATCCTATTGTTGGTTGAAGCCTCATTGAGTCACCCTCAATCTACCATATTGCCACTTAGAATCAGGCTGATAGAATAACCATCCCAATTCCCAGCAATGTTTAACACTGTTACAGCTTTCTCCTGGACCACTCTTTAGCAATGGTTCTGTTGATTTGTAAAGGGGAAAAGTGACTTGAGTCACCAATGCATTCCGAAAAGAAATTTAGGAATGAATTAATTATTTGTGAAAGAGTGAGAAAGGAGTGAGGTGTGATGAAAGTTGCTCGCTTTAGTTACAGCTAGCATCAACTGACCATATTGGACTGAGTGGGGGTTTTTTGCTGCAATTTTCATGTTGCTATCAAGGTGTGAAATGGAGATTTAGCATTTCAGATAATCAGTGTTGCAGTAAACACATTGAGAGGTCTGACAACACCAGGTTTAAATCCAACCGATTTATTTGATAGTAAACTCACAAGCTTTCGAGGTTACCCTCTTCGTCAGGTGAATGGAGAGTTCTGGCCTCAGACAGAGCATATAAAGCACAGACAGTTTAGAGATTGCTGATTAGAATGCGAATCCTTACACCTAACCTGCTGTTCAAGACCTGAAGTGGCTGATAATGTGAGTGGAAGGAGCACTGATCACAGTTTAAAGAGATGTGTATTGTCTCCAGACAGTACAGTAAGTGAGGTTTTGCAAACCCAGGCAAGTCACGGGGGTTACAGATAGTGCGACATGAACCTAAGATCCCTGTTGAGACCGTTCTCATGTGTGCGGAACTTGGCTATCAGTCTCTGTTCAGCGACTCTGCGCTGTCGTGTGTCATGAAGGCCGCCTTGGAGAATGCTTACCCGAAGGTCAGAGGCTGAATGCCCGTGACCACTGAAGTGTTCACCAACAGGAAGGGAACAGTCTTGCCTGGTGATTGTCGAGCGATGTTCATTCATCCGTTGTCATAGCATCTGCATGGTCTCCCCAATGTACCATGCTTCGGGACATCCTTTCCTGCAGCGTATCAGGTAGACAATGTTGGCCGAGTTGCAAGAGTATTTACCATGTACCTGGTGGATGGTGTTCTCACGTGTGATGATTCACACATTCAGCCTCTGACCTTCGGGTAAGCATTCTCCAAGGCAGCCTTCACGACACATGACAGCGCAGAGTCGCTGACAGAGACTGATAGTCAAGTTCCGCACACATGAGGACGGTCCTCAACAGGGATCTTGGGTTCATGTCGCACTATCTGTAACCCCCGTGACTTGCCTGGGTTTGCAAAACCTCACTTACTGTACTGTCTGGAGACAATACACATCTCTTTAACCTGTGATCAGTGCTCCTTCCACTCACATTATCAGCCACTTCAGGTCTTGAACAGCAGGTTAGGTGTAAGGATTCGCATTCTAATCAGTAATCTCTAAACTGTCTGTGCTTTATATGCTCTGGCTGGGGCCAGAACTCTCCATTCACCTGACGAAGGGGGCTAACCCTGAAAGCTTGTGGGTTTAATATCAAATAAATTGGTTTGGATTTAAACCTGGTGTTGTCAGACTTTTTACTGTGTTTACGCCAGTCCAACGCCGGCATACCCACATCATGACTACTATCGACGCAGTAAACACTAACAGGTCAGGTGCAGCACGGACAGACTCAGAACAAAGATGTCTCTTCAGTATCCCAGTGAAATCCCCTTCCCTTCACTCTCAGGACAACATCTCTACGTGGGATAATTCTGTGTGAAAGATCCCACAATGCCTGTAATCCAATAGATGCAGCCAATGCTGAGACGGCTGGGAGTTAGTCCATAAATTGTACATGAGGCTCATTAGAGATGCAAAAATGGTTTAAATGAAATGAGCTGGGTGGCCTTATCTCCATCTCTCTCAGGCCACATTACTTTCCTCTTATCCTACACTGTGGGTTCCGTTGTCCCAGATCCCCCCCCCCCTCCCCATGAATAATTAATCAGCATCTCGAAAAGCTGCAGCACTCCCAAATTCCAGCCCTCACACTCTGATCCTCCTCTGGCTTTCCCAGGAAACATTATGGAGGAAGGTCAGCATATTCCTCCTCGGGTACAAAGAGTGTCTTAGCTAGACAGCAATACGGCATGTCATTAACTCTGCGGGTCAGTTTGACAGCTCAGGTAACATTTACACACTGCTTTGAGGTTTCTCTCTTACTTTCTACTGTTGTTCTGGGCTTTAATCGGAGTGATGCTCGGAAACGGGTTCTGTCATTGAAACTCCAACTCTTCTGCACCTTAGTAGGGCTGACCTGTGCCGCGTTCTCTGTACTGGGCGAGCGTTGGATACTTGGGGCTGATGTTTGCTTGCTCCGTATGCTCTGAATCCTTGGACTATTCATCTTCATTCTGTCTCTGAAGCCTAGCTTCTGGTTACTGAAACAAGGCAGAAGAGCATGAAAATCCTTGTATCCATCAAAAAAAGTATTTAACCATTACAAAATCAAAATATTTGTTTAAAATCTATTTATACTGTTCATAGAAATAAGAGCAAAATAATTTAGGAACAGGGAAAGTTCATGACTATCAAGGAGTCTATCCTTATTGGCATTAATCTCATATATCTTCTCAACATATCTCTATGTTCATAAAAACATCACACAGTTTGGTAATTTATTACAAACTCAATCATGTTTTGTGCGCAAATGTTTCCCAAGACTTCCCTTTTTACTCTTAGCAACTTTGTTCAAAACTTGTCTCCACCTTGAGAGTTTAACCCACAGGGGACACTTTACTAAAATCATCTTCACAATCTTCAAATCTTCAATTGGCCCAACTTCTAGTCAAATTCTTTCCAAAGAAGAATTTCCATAACCTTTCCCCAGGATGTAAAGTTCCTAAAGAGTGTTGAAGATAAATTTCTAGTTTTTTTTAAATTCCTGATGCTCAAACAGAACAACTTGTATAAAAATATTTGAATAAATTTGTATAAAAATATTTGTATAAAATTTGTATAAAAATATTTGAATCTCTGTATGAGTAGTATCGGATTTGAGCAGCCACTGAGTTGGAAAATACTCTTAGAACCAGAGAAAATTACAGCTCAGAAACAGGCCTTTTGGCCCTTCTTGTCTGTGCTGAACCATTTTTTGCCTCGTCCCACTGACCTGCACTTGGACCATATCCCTCCACACCCCCTCTCACCCATCAACCCATCCAAGTTTTTCTTAAATGTTTATCCGGCAGCTCATTCCACACACCCATCACTCTTTTAATTTTAATTTTAACTCTTTAATTTTCATTCCTTTCTTATAAGAACAGAAAATGCTGGAAAAACTCAGGAGGTCTGACAGCATCTGTGGAAAGAGAAACAGGATTAATGTGGAGTCCATATGATTCTTACTCCACTCTGAAGAAATTGTATGGACTTGAAATATTACCTCTGTTTCTCTCTCCACAAATGCTGCCTGTTCTGCTGAGAGATTCCAGTAATTCCTGTTTTATTTTAGAGTATATCTTTCCTTTCATGTTTGTCCTTGATACGCTTGTTGACCAGTTTATCATGTTTCAAGATATCTATCCTTGATCAACATTTCCCAGGATGTAGCCTTGGTTCAAAATTACCATTTTATTGAAAGCTTTGGAATCATAAATTAGCTGTTTGACTTTGCTTATTTTATTGGAAGTTGCTGCAAAGTTGCTCCTGAGGCTTTTAGTCTTGTATTCATCAGGGCAACTGCTAGAAGGTCAAAGTTCAAAGGATTATGACAGTTTGTAGTACAGGAGAAAAGGGGTGTTAGTTGGTTGTTTGGCTGATGGAGAAAGCAATGGGGAACTATAGGCTCCCTAGGCTTCTGCGTAATTTAAAAAAAGGCACAAGGCTTGAACATATTCCTTTTGTTTGCTGAGAATAGGTAAGGATGTATATCATTTGTAACAAGTGAAAATGAGCCATGTTTTGAACTCGACTGATTTGTGGAATTGGTTATCAGTGTCGTTATTATCACATTCACGATTGTTCAGCAAGTGCTGCCCAATTGTGGTTATCTGTAAATAAAAGGAACATATTCACGCCTTTTCTGAATTACATGGGGAGCCTCGCGTTCCCCCATTGCTTTGTCTCTTGCAATGTCTTAGCCAATCAGAGTCAGTGTGTCAATGAATCAACATCCATTTCTCTGACCAATGAATTGTCTTCATTATTTGAAATTTGGCATTCTTGTGCTTGTCCTGATGACGGCAAGATAAAAAGCTTCAACAATGTGTCTCCTTTCCAGAAATATTGAATTCTGTCCTCCCAAGCAGCTGATTATTGGAAATCTGTGGGGGATTTGAACCAACTGTTCAGTCTAAAATTAGATAATATGAGGAAGTTGTCACTGTTATATGTGTAAAATGGATCAACAATTAACGCAACGATCAGGAGAGAGAGTCTGACCCACACACCAACCAGGAGAGAGACAGTCTCAATCACACACTGACCCTGAGAGAGAGTCTGACCCACACACCAACCAGGAGAGAGAGTCTCAATCACACACTGACCCTGAGAGAGAGTCCTGACCCACACACCAACCGGGAGAGAGAGTCTCAATCACACACTGACCCTGAGAGAGAGTCTGACCCTCACACCAACCAGGAGAGAGAGTCTCAATCACACACTGACCCTGAGAGAGAGTCTGATCCACACACCAACCAGGAGAGAGAGTCTCAATCACACACTGACCCTGAGAGAGAGTCTGACCCACACACCAACCGGGAGAGAGAGTCTCAATCACACACTGACCCTGAGAGAGAGTCTGACCCACACACCAACTGAGAGAGAGAGTCTCAATCACACACTGACCCTGAGAGAGAGTCTGACCCACACACCAACCAGGAGAGAGACAGTCTCAATCACACACTGACCCTGAGAGAGAGTCTGACCCTCACACCAACCGGGAGAGAGAGTCTCAATCACACACTGACCCTGAGAGAGAGTCTGACCCACACACCAACCGGGAGAGAGAGTCTCAATCACACACTGACCCTGAGAGAGAGTCTGACCCACACACCAACCAGGAGAGAGAGTCTCAATCACACACTGACCCTGAGAGAGAGTCTGACCCTCACACCAACTGGGAGAGAGAGTCTCAATCACACACTGACCCTGAGAGAGAGTCTGACCCACACACCAACCGGGAGAGAGAGTCTCAATCACACACTGACCCTGAGAGAGAGTCTGACCCACACACCAACCAGGAGAGAGAGTCTCAATCACACACTGACCCTGAGAGAGAGTCTGACCCACACAACCAACCAGGAGAGAGAGTCTCAATCACACACTGACCCTGAGAGAGAGTCTGACCCACACACCAACCGGGAGAGAGAGTCTCAATCACACACTGACCCTGAGAGAGAGTCTGACCCTCACACCAACCAGGAGAGAGAGTCTCAATCACACACTGACCCTGAGAGAGAGTCTGACCCACACACCAACCAGGAGAGAGAGTCTCAATCACACACTGACCCTGAGAGAGAGTCTGACCCACACACCAACCAGGAGAGAGAGTCTCAATCACACACTGACCCTGAGAGAGAGTCTGACCCACACACCAACCGGGAGAGAGAGTCTCAATCACACACTGACCCTGAGAGAGAGTCTGACCCACACACCAACCAGGAGAGAGAGTCTCAATCACACACTGACCCTGAGAGAGAGTCTGACCCACACACCACCGGGAGAGAGAGTCTCAATCACACACTGACCCTGAGAGAGAGTCTGACCCACACACCAACCGGGAGAGAGAGTCTCAATCACACACTGACCCTGAGAGAGAGTCTGACCCACACACCAACCGGGAGAGAGAGTCTCAATCACACACTGACCCTGAGAGAGAGTCTGACCCACACACCAACCAGGAGAGAGAGTCTCAATCACACACTGACCCTGAGAGAGAGTCTGACCCACACACCAACCAGGAGAGAGAGTCTCAATCACACACTGACCCTGAGAGAGAGTCTGACCCTCACACCAACCAGGAGAGAGAGTCTCAATCACACACTGACCCTGAGAGAGAGTCTGACCCACACACCAACCAGGAGAGAGAGTCTCAATCACACACTGACCCTGAGAGAGAGTCTGACCCTCACACCAACCGGGAGAGAGAGTCTCAATCACACACTGACCCTGAGAGAGAGTCTGACCCTCACACCAACCGGGAGAGAGAGTCTCAATCACACACTGACCCTGAGAGACTGACCCACACACCAACCGGGAGAGAGAGTCTCAATCACACACTGACCCTGAGAGAGAGTCTGACCCACACACCAACCAGGAGAGAGAGAGTCTCAATCACACACTGACCCTGAGAGAGAGTCTGACCCACACACCAACCGGGAGAGAGAGTCTCAATCACATACTGACCCTGAGAGAGAGTCTGACCCACACACCAACCAGGAGAGAGAGTCTCAATCACACACTGACCCTGAGAGAGAGTCTGACCCACACACCAACCGGGAGAGAGAGTCTCAATCACACACTGACCCTGAGAGAGAGTCTGACCCACAGACCAACCAGGAGAGAGATTCTCAATCACACACTGACCCTGAGAGAGAGTCTGACCCTCACACCAACCGGGAGAGAGAGTCTCAATCACACACTGACCCTGAGAGAGAGTCTGACCCACAGACCAACCAGGAGAGAGAGTCTCAATCACACACTGACCCTGAGAGAGAGTCTGACCCACACACCAACCGGGAGAGAGAGTCTCAATCACACACTGACCCTGAGAGAGAGTCTGACCCTCACACCAACCAGGAGAGAGAGAGTCTCAATCACACACTGACCCTGAGAGAGAGTCTGACCCACACACCAACCAGGAGAGAGAGTCTCAATCACACACTGACCCTGAGAGAGAGTCTGACCCACACACCAACCGGGAGAGAGAGTCTCAATCACACACTGACCCTGAGAGAGAGTCTGACCCACACACCAACCGGGAGAGAGAGTCTCAATCACACACTGACCCTGAGAGAGAGTCTGACCCACACACCAACTGGGAGAGAGAGAGTCTCATTCACACACTGACCCTGAGAGAGAGTCTGACCCACACACCAACCGGGAGAGAGAGTCTCAATCACACACTGACCCTGAGAGAGAGTCTGACCCTCACACCAACCGGGAGAGAGAGTCTCAATCACACACTGACCCTGAGAGAGAGTCTGACCCTCACACCAACCAGGAGAGAGAGTCTCAATCACACACTGACCCTGAGAGAGAGTCTGACCCTCACACCAACCAGGAGAGAGAGTCTCAATCACACACTGACCCTGAGAGAGAGTCTGACCCACACACCAACCGGGAGAGAGAGGTCTCAATCACACACTGACCCTGAGAGAGAGTCTGACCCACACACCAACCGGGAGAGAGTCTCAATCACACACTGACCCTGAGAGAGAGTCTGACCCACACACCAACCGGGAGAGAGTCTAATCCCACCCCCAGGACCAACCAGAGAGAGTCTCAATCACACACTGACCCTGAGAGAGAGTCTGACCCACACACCAACCAGGAGAGAGTCTCAATCACACACTGACCCTGAGAGAGAGTCTGACCCACACACCAACCAGGAGAGAGAGTCTCAATCACACACTGACCCTGAGAGAGTCTGACCCTCACACCAACCAGGAGAGAGAGTCTCAATCACACACTGACCCTGAGAGAGAGTCTGACCCACACACCAACCAGGAGAGAGAGTCTCAATCACCACACTGACCCTGAGAGAGTCTGACCCACACACCAACAGGAGAGAGAGTCTCAATCACACACTGACCCTGAGAGAGAGTCTGACCCTCACACCAACCAGGAGAGAGAGTCTCAATCACACACTGACCCTGAGAGAGAGTGAGTCTGACCCACAGACCAACCAGGAGAGAGAGTCTCAATCACACACTGACCCTGAGAGAGAGTCTGACCCCCCCATCAACACAACCAGGAGAGAGAGTCTCAATCACACACAGACCACAGAGAGAGAGTCTCAATCACACACTGACCCTGAGAGAGAGTCTGACCCACACACCAACCAGGAGAGAGAGAGTCTCAATCACACACTGACCCTGAGAGAGATCTGACCCTCACACCCAACCAGGAGAGAGAGTCTCAATCACACACTGACCCTGAGAGAGAGTCTGACCCACACACCAACCAGGAGAGAGAGTCTCAATCACACACTGACCCTGAGAGAGAGTCTGACCACACACCAACAACAGGAGAGGAGAGTCTCAATCACACACTGACCCTGAGAGAGAGTCTGACCCACACACCAGACCGGGAGAGAGAGTCTCACTCACACACAACCCGAGAGAGAGCAGACCCGACACACCAACCAGGAGAGAGTCTCAACACACCTGACCCTGAGAGAGAGTCTGACCCACACACCAACCAGGAGAGAGAGTCTCAATCACACACTGACCCTGAGAGAGAGTCTGACCCACACACCAACCGGGAGAGAGAGTCTCAATCACACACTGACCCTGAGAGAGAGTCTGACCCACACACCAACCAGGAGAGAGAGTCTCAATCACACACTGACCCTGAGAGAGAGTCTGACCCACACACCAACCAGGAGAGAGAGTCTCAATCACACACTGACCCTGAGAGAGAGTCTGACCCTCACACCAACCGGGAGAGAGAGTCTCAATCACACACTGACCCTGAGAGACTGACCCACACACCAACCGGAGAGAGAGTCTCAATCACACACTGACCCTGAGAGAGAGTCTGACCCACACACCAACCAGGAGAGAGAGAGTCTCAATCACACACTGACCCTGAGAGAGAGTCTGACCCACACACCAACCGGAGAGAGAGAGTCTCAATCACACACTGACCCTGAGAGAGAGTCTGACCCACACACCAACCAGGAGAGAGAGTCTCAATCACACACTGACACTGAGAGAGAGTCTGACCCACACACCAACCGGAGAAGAGAGTCTCAATCACACACTGACCCTGAGAGAGAGTCTGACCCTCACACCAACCAGGAGAGAGAGTCTCAATCACACACTGACCCTGAGAGAGAGTCTGACCCTCACACCAACCGGGAGAGAGAGTCTCAATCACACACTGACCCTTGAGAGAGAGTCTGACACACACACCAACCAGGAGAGAGAGTCTCAATCACACACTGACCCTGAGAGAGAGTCTGACCCACACACCAACCAGGAGAGAGAGTCTCAATCACACACTGACCCTGAGAGAGAGTCTGACCCACACACCAACCAGGAGAGAGAGAGTCTCAATCACACACTGACCCTGAGAGAGAGTCTGACCCTCACATCAACCAGGAGAGAGAGTCTCAATCACACACTGACCCTGAGAGAGAGTCTGACCCACACACCAACCGGGAGAGAGAGTCTCAATCACACACTGACCCTGAGAGAGAGTCTGACCCACACACCAACCAGGAGAGAGAGTCTCAATCACACACTGACCCTGAGAGAGAGTCTGACCCACACACCAACCGGGAGAGAGAGTCTCAATCACACACTGACCCTGAGAGAGAGTCTGACCCACACACCAACCGGGAGAGAGAGTCTCAATCACACACTGACCCTGAGAGAGAGTCTGACCCACACACCAACCGGGAGAGAGAGTCTCAATCACACACTGACCCTGAGAGACAGCCTGACCCACACACCAACCAGGAGAGAGAGTCTCAATCACACACTGACCCTGAGAGAGAGTCTGACCCTCACACACCAACCGGGAGAGAGAGTCTCAATCACACACTGACCCTGAGAGAGAGTCTGACCCTCACACCAACCTGGAGAGAGAGTCTCAATCACACACTGACCCTGAGAGAGAGTCTGACCCTCACACCAACCGGGAGAGAGAGTCTCAATCACACACTGACCCTGAGAGAGAGTCTGACCCTCACACCAACCGGGAGAGAGAGTCTCAATCACACACTGACCCTGAGAGAGAGTCTGACCCTCACACCAACCGGGAGAGAGAGTCTCAATCACACACTGACCCTGAGAGAGAGACTGACCCTCACACCAACCGGGAGAGAGAGTCTCAATCACACACTGACCCTGAGAGAGAGTCTGACCCACACACCAACCGGGAGAGAGAGTCTCAATCACACACTGACCCTGAGAGAGAGTCTGACCCTCACACCAACCGGGAGAGAGAGTCTCAATCACACACTGACCCTGAGAGAGAGTCTGACCCACACACCAACCAGGAGAGAGAGTCTCAATCACACACTGACCCTGAGAGAGAGTCTGACCCTCACACCAACCGGGAGAGAGAGTCTCAATCACACACTGACCCTGAGAGAGAGTCTGACCCACACACCAACCGGGAGAGAGAGTCTCAATCACACACTGACCCTGAGAGAGAGTCTGACCCTCACACCAACCGGGAGAGAGAGTCTCAATCACACACTGACCCTGAGAGAGAGTCTGACCCTCACACACCAACCGGGAGAGAGAGTCTCAATCACACACTGACCCTGAGAGAGAGTCTGACCCACACACCAACCGGGAGAGAGATTCTCAAACACACACTGACCCTGAGAGAGAGTCTGACGCTCACACCAACCAGGAGAGAGAGTCTCAATCACACACTGACCCTGAGAGAGAGTCTGACCCACAGACCAACCGGGAGAGAGAGTCTCAATCACACACTGACACTGAGAGAGAGTCTGACCCACACACCAACCGGGAGAGAGAGTCTCAATCACACACTGACCCTGAGAGAGAGTCTGACCCACAGACCAACCAGGAGAGAGAGTCTCAATCACACACTGACCCTGAGAGAGAGTCTGACCCACACACCAACCGGGAGAGAGAGTCTCAATCACACACTGACCCTGAGAGAGAGTCTGACCCACACACCAACCGGGAGAGAGAGTCTCAATCACACACTGACCCTGAGAGAGAGTCTGACCCACACACCAACCGGGAGAGAGTGTCTCAATCACACACTGACCCTGAGAGAGAGTCTGACCCACACACCAACCGGGAGAGAGAGTCTCAATCACACACTGACCCTGAGAGAGAGTCTGACCCTCACACCAACCGGGAGAGAGAGTCTCAATCACACACTGACCCTGAGAGAGAGTCTGACCCACACACCAACCAGGAGAGAGAGTCTCAATCACACACTGACCCTGAGAGAGAGTCTGACCCACACACCAACCAGGAGAGAGAGTCTCAATCACACACTGACCCTGAGAGAGAGTCTGACCCTCACACCAACCGGGAGAGAGAGTCTCAATCACACACTGACCCTGAGAGAGAGTCTGACCCACACACCAACCAGGAGAGAGAGTCTCAATCACACACTGACCCTGAGAGAGAGTCTGACCCACACACCAAACGGGAGAGAGAGTCTCAATCACACACTGACCCTGAGAGAGAGTCTGACCCTCACACACCAACCGGGACAGAGAGTCTCAATCACACACTGACCCTGAGAGAGAGTCTGACCCACACACCAACCGGGAGAGAGAGTCTCAATCACACACTGACCCTGAGAGAGAATCTGACCCACACACCAACCGGGAGAGAGAGTCTCAATCACACACTGACCCTGAGAGAGAGTCTGACCCACACACCAACCGGGAGAGAGAGTCTCAATCACACACTGACCCTGAGAGAGAGTCTGACCCACACACCAACCGGGAGAGAGAGTTTCAATCACACACTGACCCTGAGAGAGAGTCTGACCCACACACCAACCAGGAGAGAGAGTCTCAATCACACACTGACCCTGAGAGAGAGTCTGACCCACACACCAACCGGGAGAGAGAGTCTCAATCACACACTGACCCTGAGAGAGAGTCTGACCCTCACACCAACCAGGAGAGAGAGTCTCAATCACACACTGACCCTGAGAGAGAGTCTGACCCTCACACCAACCGGGAGAGAGAGTCTCAATCACACACTGACCCTGAGAGAGAGTCTGACCCACACACCAACCGGGAGAGAGAGAGTCTCAATCACACACTGACCCTGAGAGAGAGTCTGACCCACACACCAACCAGGAGAGAGAGTCTCAATCACACACTGACCCACACACCAACCAGGAGAGAGAGTCTCAATCACACACTGACCCTGAGAGAGAGTCTGACCCACACACCAACCGGGAGAGAGAGTCTCAATCACACACTGACCTTGAGAGAGAGTCTGACCCTCACACCAACCAGGAGAGAGAGTCTCAATCACACACTGACCCTGAGAGAGAGTCTGACCCACACACCAACCAGGAGAGAGAGTCTCAATCACACACTGACCCTGAGAGAGAGACTGACCCACACACCAACCAGGAGAGAGAGTCTCAATCACACACTGACCCTGAGAGGGAGTCTGACCCACACACCAACCAGGAGAGAGAGTCTCAATCAGACACTGACCCTGAGAGAGAGTCTGACCCACACACCAACCGGGAGAGAGAGTCTCAATCACACACTGACCCTGAGAGAGAGTCTGACCCTCACACCAACCAGGAGAGAGAGTCTCAATCACACACTGACCCTGAGAGAGAGTCTGACCCACACACCAACCAGGAGAGAGAGTCTCAATCACACACTGACCCTGAGAGAGAGTCTGACCCACACACCAACCAGGAGAGAGAGTCTCAATCACACACTGACCCTGAGAGAGAGTCTGACCCACACACCAACCGGGAGAAAGAGTCTCAATCACACACTGACCCTGAGAGAGAGTCTGACCCACACACCAACCGGGAGAGAGAGTCTCAATCACACACTGACCCTGAGAGAGAGTCTGACCCACACACCAACCGGGAGAGAGAGTCTCAATCACACACTGACCCTGAGAGAGAGTCTGACCCTCACACCAACCGGGAGAGAGAGTCTCAATCACACACTGACCCTGAGAGAGAGTCTGATCCTCACACACCAACCGGGAGAGAGAGTCTCAATCACACACTGACCCTGAGAGAGAGTCTGACCCACACACCAACCAGGAGAGAGAGTCTCAATCACACACTGACCCTGAGAGAGAGTCTGACCCACACACCAACCGGGAGAGAGAGTCTCAATCACACACTGACCCTGAGAGAGAGTCTGACCCACACACCAACCGGGAGAGAGAGTCTCAATCACACACTGACCCTGAGAGAGAGTCTGACCCTCACACCAACTGAGAGAGAGAGTCTCAATCACACACTGACCCTGAGAGAGAGACTGACCCTCACACCAACCGGGAGAGAGAGTCTCAATCACACACTGACCCTGAGAGAGAGTCTGACCCTCACACCAACCAGGAGAGAGAGTCTCAATCACACACTGACCCTGAGAGAGAGTCTGACCCACACACCAACCAGGAGAGAGAGTCTCAATCACACACTGACCCTGAGAGAGAGTCTGACCCACACACCAACCAGGAGAGAGAGTCTCATTCACACACTGACCCTGAGAGAGAGTCTGACCCACACACCAACCGGGAGAGAGAGTCTCAATCACACACTGACCCTGAGAGAGAGTCTGACCCACACACCAACCGGGAGAGAGAGACTCAATCACACACTGACCCTGAGAGAGAGTCTGACCCACACACCAACCGGGAGAGAGAGTCTCAATCACACACTGACCCTGAGAGAGAGTCTGACCCTCACACCAACCAGGAGAGAGAGAGTCTCAATCACACACTGACCCTGAGAGAGAGTCTGACCCTCACACCAACCGGGAGAGAGAGTCTCAATCACACACTGACCCTGAGAGAGAGTCTGACCCACACACCAACCGGGAGAGAGAGAGTCTCAATCACACACTGACCCTGAGAGAGAGTCTGACCCACACACCAACCGGGAGAGAGAGTCTCAATCACACACTGACCCTGAGAGAGAGTCTGACCCTCACACCAACCGGGAGAGAGAGTCTCAATCACACACTGACCCTGAGAGAGAGTCTGACCCACACACCAACCGGGAGAGAGAGTCTCAATCACACACTGACCCTGAGAGAGAGTCTGACCCACACACCAACCGGGAGAGAGAGTCTCAATCACACACTGACCCTGAGAGAGAGTCTGACCCACACACCAACCGGGAGAGAGAGTCTCAATCACACACTGACCCTGAGAGAGAGTCTGACCCACAGACCAACCAGGAGAGAGAGTCTCAATCACACACTGACCCTGAGAGAGAGTCTGACCCACACACCAACCAGGAGAGAGAGTCTCAATCACACACTGACCCTGAGAGAGAGTCTGACCCACAGACCAACCAGGAGAGAGAGTCTCAATCACACACTGACCCTGAGAGAGAGTCTGACCCACAGACCAACCAGGAGAGAGAGTCTCAATCACACACTGACCCTGAGAGAGAGTCTGACCCACAGACCAACCAGGAGAGAGAGTCTCAATCACACACTGACCCTGAGAGAGAGTCTGACCCACACACCAACCGGGAGAGAGAGTTTCAATCACACACTGACCCTGAGAGAGAGTCTGACCCACACACCAACCGGGAGAGAGAGTCTCAATCACACACTGACCCTGAGAGAGAGTGTGACCCACACACCAACCAGGAGAGAGAGTCTCAATCACACACTGACCGTGAGAGAGTGTCTGACCCACACACCAACCAGGAGAGAGAGAGTCTCAATCACACACTGACCCTGAGAGAGAGTCTGACCCACACACCAACCGGGAGAGAGAGTCTCAATCACACACTGACCCTGAGAGAGAGTCTGACCCTCACACCAACCAGGAGAGAGAGTCTCAATCACACACTGACCCTGAGAGAGAGTCTGACCCACACACCAACCAGGAGAGAGAGTCTCAATCACACACTGACCCTGAGAGAGAGTCTGACCCTCACACCAACCGGGAGAGAGAGTCTCAATCACACACTGACCCTGAGAGAGAGTCTGACCCACACACCAACTGGGAGAGAGAGTCTCAATCACACACTGACCCTGAGAGAGAGTCTGACCCTCACACCAACCAGGAGAGAGAGTCTCAATCACACACTGACCCAGAGAGAGAGTCTGACCCTCACACCAACCAGGAGAGAGAGTCTCAATCACACACTGACCCTGAGAGAGAGTCTGACCCACACACCAACCAGGAGAGAGAGTCTCAATCACACACTGACCCTGAGAGAGAGTCTGACCCACACACCAACCAGGAGAGAGAGTCTCAATCACACACTGACCCTGAGAGAGAGTCTGACCCACACACCAACCGGGACAGAGAGTCTCAATCACACACTGACCCTGAGAGAGAGTCTGACCCACACACCAACTGGGAGAGAGAGTCTCAATCACACACTGACCCTGAGAGAGAGTCTGACCCACACACCAACCAGGAGAGAGAGTCTCAATCACACACTGACCCTGAGAGAGAGTCTGACCCACGCACCAACCGGGAGAGAGAGTCTCAATCACACACTGACCCTGAGAGAGAGTCTGACCCTCACACCAACCAGGAGAGAGAGTCTCAATCACACACTGACCCTGAGAGAGAGTCTGACCCTCACACCAACCGGGAGAGAGATTCTCAATCACACACTGACCCTGAGAGAGAGTCTGACCCACACACCAACCGGGAGAGAGAGTCTCAATCACACACTGACCCTGAGAGAGAGTCTGACCCTCACACCAACCGGGAGAGAGAGTCTCAATCACACACTGACCCTGAGAGAGAGTCTGACCCACACACCAACCAGGAGAGAGAGTCTCAATCACACACTGACCCTGAGAGAGAGTCTGACCCACACACCAACCAGGAGAGAGAGTCTCACTCACACACTGACCCTGAGAGAGAGTCTGACCCACACACCAACTGAGAGAGAGAGTCTCAATCACACACTGACCCTGAGAGAGAGTCTGACCCTCACACCAACCGGGAGAGAGAGTCTCAATCACACACTGACCCTGAGAGAGAGTCTGACCCACACACCAACCGGGAGAGAGAGTCTCAATCACACACTGACCCTGAGAGAGAGTCTGACCCTCACACCAACCGGGAGAGAGAGTCTCAATCACACACTGACCCTGAGAGAGAGTCTGACCCACACACCAACCAGGAGAGAGAGTCTCAATCACACACTGACCCTGAGAGAGAGTCTGACCCACACACCAACCAGGAGAGAGAGTCTCACTCACACACTGACCCTGAGAGAGAGTCTGACCCACACACCAACTGAGAGAGAGAGTCTCAATCACACACTGACCCTGAGAGAGAGTCTGACCCACACACCAACCAGGAGAGAGAGTCTCAATCACACACTGACCCTGAGAGAGAGTCTGACCCACACACCAACCAGGAGAGAGAGTCTCAATCACACACTGACCCTGAGAGAGAGTCTGACCCTCACACCAACCGGGAGAGAGAGTCTCAATCACACACTGACCCTGAGAGAGAGTCTGACCCACACACCAACCAGGAGAGAGAGTGTCAATCACACACTGACCCTGAGAGAGAGTCTGACCCACACACCAACCAGGAGAGAGAGTCTCACTCACACACTGACCCTCAGAGAGAGTCTGACCCACACACCAACTGAGAGAGAGAGTCTCAATCACACACTGACCCTGAGAGAGAGTCTGACCCACACACCAACCAGGAGAGAGAGTCTCAATCACACACTGACCCTGAGAGAGAGTCTGACCCTCACACCAACCAGGAGAGAGAGTCTCAATCACACACTGACCCTGAGAGAGAGTCTGACCCTCACACCAACTGGGAGAGAGAGTCTCAATCACACACTGACCCTGAGAGAGAGTCTGACCCTCACACCAACCGGGAGAGAGAGTCTCAATCACACACTGACCCTGAGAGAGAGTCTGACCCTCACACCAACTGGGAGAGAGAGTCTCAATCACACACTGACCCTGAGAGAGAGTCTGACCCACACACCAACCGGGAGAGAGAGTCTCAATCACACACTGACCCTGAGAGAGAGTCTGACCCACACACCAACCGGGAGAGAGAGTCTCAATCACACACTGACCCTGAGAGAGAGTCTGACCCTCACACCAACCGGGAGAGAGAGTCTCAATCACACACTGACCCTGAGAGAGAGTCTGACCCTCACACCAACCGGGAGAGAGAGTCTCAATCACACACTGACCCTGAGAGAGAGTCTGACCCACACACCAACCGGGAGAGAGAGTCTCAATCACACACTGACCCTGAGAGAGAGTCTGACACTCACACACCAACCGGGAGAGAGAGTCTCAATCACACACTGACCCTGAGAGAGAGTCTGACCCACACACCAACCGGGAGAGAGAGAGTCTCAATCACACACTGACCCTGAGAGAGAGTCTGACCCACACACCAACCGGGAGAGAGAGAGTCTCAATCACACACTGACCCTGAGAGAGAGTCTGACCCTCACACACCAACTGGGAGAGAGAGTCTCAATCACACACTGACCCTGAGAGAGAGTCTGACCCTCACACACCAACCGGGAGAGAGAGTCTCAATCACACACTGACCCTGAGAGAGAGTCTGACCCACACACCAACCGGGAGAGAGAGTCTCAATCTCACACTGACCCTGAGAGAGAGTCTGACCCACACACCAACCAGGAGAGAGAGTCTCAATCACACACTGACCCTGAGAGAGAGTCTGACCCACACACCAACCGGGAGAGAGAGTCTCAATCACACACAGACCCTGAGAGAGAGTCTGACCCTCACACCAACCAGGAGAGAGAGTCTCAATCACACACTGACCCTGAGAGAGAGTCTGACCCACACACCAACCAGGAGAGAGAGTCTCAATCACACACTGACCCTGAGAGAGAGACTGACCCACACACCAACCAGGAGAGAGAGTCTCAATCACACACTGACCCTGAGAGGGAGTCTGACCCACACACCAACCAGGAGAGAGAGTCTCAATCACACACTGACCCTGAGAGAGAGTCTGACCCACACACCAACCGGGAGAGAGAGTCTCAATCACACACTGACCCTGAGAGAGAGTCTGACCCTCACACCAACCAGGAGAGAGAGTCTCAATCACACACTGACCCTGAGAGAGAGTCTGATCCACACACCAACCAGGAGAGAGAGTCTCAATCACACACTGACCCTGAGAGAGAGTTTGACCCACACACCAACCAGGAGAGAGAGTCTCAATCACACACTGACCCTGAGAGAGAGTCTGACCCACACACCAACCGGGAGAGAGAGTCTCAATCACACACTGACCCTGAGAGAGAGTCTGACCCACACACCAACCGGGAGAGAGAGTCTCAATCACACACTGACCCTGAGAGAGAGTCTGACCCACACACCAACCGGGAGAGAGAGTCTCAATCACACACTGACCCTGAGAGAGAGTCTGACCCACACACCAACCGGGAGAGAGAGTCTCAATCACACACTGACCCTGAGAGAGAGTCTGACCCTCACACCAACCGGGAGAGAGAGTCTCAATCACACACTGACCCTGAGAGAGAGTCTGACCCTCACACACCAACCGGGAGAGAGAGTCTCAATCACACACTGACCCTGAGAGAGAGTCTGACCCACACACCAACCAGGAGAGAGAGTCTCAATCACACACTGACCCTGAGAGAGAGTCTGACCCTCACACCAACCGGGAGAGAGAGTCTCAATCACACACTGACCCTGAGAGAGAGTCTGACCCACACACCAACCAGGAGAGAGAGTCTCAATCACACACTGACCCTGAGAGAGAGTCTGACCCTCACACCAACCGGGAGAGAGAGTCTCAATCACACACTGACCCTGAGAGAGAGTCTGACCCACACACCAACCGGGAGAGAGAGTCTCAATCACACACTGACCCTGAGAGAGAGTCTGACCCACACACCAACCGGGAGAGAGAGTCTCAATCACACACTGACCCTGAGAGAGAGTCTGACCCTCACACCAACCAGGAGAGAGAGAGTCTCAATCACACACTGACCCTGAGAGAGAGTCTGACCCTCACACCAACCGGGAGAGAGAGTCTCAATCACACACTGACCCTGAGAGAGAGTCTGACCCACACACCAACCGGGAGAGAGAGAGTCTCAATCACACACTGACCCTGAGAGAGAGTCTGACCCACACACCAACCGGGAGAGAGAGTCTCAATCACACACTGACCCTGAGAGAGAGTCTGACCCTCACACCAACCGGGAGAGAGAGTCTCAATCACACACTGACCCTGAGAGAGAGTCTGACCCACACACCAACCGGGAGAGAGAGTCTCAATCACACACTGACCCTGAGAGAGAGTCTGACCCACAGACCAACCAGGAGAGAGAGTCTCAATCACACACTGACCCTGAGAGAGAGTCTGACCCACACACCAACCAGGAGAGAGAGTCTCAATCACACACTGACCCTGAGAGAGAGTCTGACCCACAGACCAACCAGGAGAGAGAGTCTCAATCACACACTGACCCTGAGAGAGAGTCTGACCCACACACCAACTGGGAGAGAGAGTCTCAATCACACACTGACCCTGAGAGAGAGTCTGACCCCACACCAACCAGGAGAGAGAGTCTCAATCACACACTGACCCTGAGAGAGAGTCTGACCCACACACCAACCGGGAGAGAGAGTCTCAATCACACACTGACCCTGAGAGAGAGTCTGACCCTCACACCAACCAGGAGAGAGAGTCTCAATCACACACTGACCCTGAGAGAGAGTCTGACCCTCACACCAACCGGGAGAGAGAGTCTCAATCACACACTGACCCTGAGAGAGAGTCTGACCCACACACCAACCGGGAGAGAGAGTCTCAATCACACACTGACCCTGAGAGAGAGTCTGACCCTCACACCAACCGGGAGAGAGAGTCTCAATCACACACTGACCCTGAGAGAGAGTCTGACCCACACACCAACCAGGAGAGAGAGTCTCAATCACACACTGACCCTGAGAGAGAGTCTGACCCACACACCAACCAGGAGAGAGAGTCTCACTCACACACTGACCCTGAGAGAGAGTCTGACCCACACACCAACTGAGAGAGAGAGTCTCAATCACACACTGACCCTGAGAGAGAGTCTGACCCACACACCAACCAGGAGAGAGAGTCTCAATCACACACTGACCCTGAGAGAGAGTCTGACCCACACACCAACCAGGAGAGAGAGTCTCAATCACACACTGACCCTGAGAGAGAGTCTGACCCTCACACCAACCGGGAGAGAGAGTCTCAATCACACACTGACCCTGAGAGAGAGTCTGACCCACACACCAACCAGGAGAGAGAGTCTCAATCACACACTGACCCTGAGAGAGAGTCTGACCCACACACCAACCAGGAGAGAGAGTCTCACTCACACACTGACCCTGAGAGAGAGTCTGACCCACACACCAACTGAGAGAGAGAGTCTCAATCACACACTGACCCTGAGAGAGAGTCTGACCCACACACCAACCAGGAGAGAGAGTCTCAATCACACACTGACCCTGAGAGAGAGTCTGACCCTCACACCAACCAGGAGAGAGAGTCTCAATCACACACTGACCCTGAGAGAGAGTCTGACCCTCACACCAACCGGGAGAGAGAGTCTCAATCACACACTGACCCTGAGAGAGAGTCTGACCCTCACACCAACCGGGAGAGAGAGTCTCAATCACACACTGACCCTGAGAGAGAGTCTGACCCTCACACCAACTGGGAGAGAGAGTCTCAATCACACACTGACCCTGAGAGAGAGTCTGACCCACACACCAACCGGGAGAGAGAGTCTCAATCACACACTGACCCTGAGAGAGGGTCTTACCCACACACCAACCGGGAGAGAGAGTCTCAATCACACACTGACCCTGAGAGAGAGTCTGACCCTCACACCAACCGGGAGAGAGTGTCTCAATCACACACTGACCCTGAGAGAGAGTCTGACCCACACACCAACCAGGAGAGAGAGTCTCAATCACACACTGACCCTGAGAGAGAGTCTGACCCACACACCAACTGGGAGAGAGAGTCTCAATCACACACTGACCCTGAGAGAGAGTCTGACCCACACACCAACCGGGAGAGAGAGTCTCAATCACACACTGACCCTGAGAGAGAGTCTGACCCACACACCAACCAGGAGAGAGAGTCTCAATCACACACTGACCCTGAGAGAGAGTCTGACCCTCACACCAACCGGGAGAGAGAGTCTCAATCACACACTGACCCTGAGAGAGAGTCTGACCCACACACCAACCAGGAGAGAGAGTCTCAATCACACACTGACCCTGAGAGAGAGTCTGACCCACACACACTGTGGAGATTCTGGCGTTGGACTGTGGTAAACACACTAAGAAATCTCACAACACCAGGTTAAAGTCCAACAGGATTATTTGATAGTAAACGCCATAAGCTTTCGGAATATTGTTCCTTCTTCAGTTGAGTGGAGAGTTCCGTGCTCACCTCATTACAGGAAGGATGTGGAAGCCATAGAAAGGGTGCAGAGGAGATTTACGAGGATGTTGCCTGGATTGGGAGGCATGCCTTATGAAGATAGGTTGAGGGAGCTCGGCCTTTTCTCCTTGGAGAGACGAAGGATGAGGGGTGACCTGATAGAGGTGTATAAGATGTTGAGAGGTATTGATCGAGTAAACAATCAGAGGCTTTTTCCCAGGGCTGAAATGGCTGCCACAAGAGGACACAGGTTTAAGGTGCTGGGGAGTCGGTACAGAGGAGATGTCAGGGGTAAGTTTTTCACTCAGAGGGTGGTGGGAGTGCGGAATGGGCTGCCGTCGGTGGTGGAAGCGGATTCGATAGGGTCTTTTAAGAGACTTTTAGATAAATACATGGAACTTAGTAAGATAGAGGGTTATAGGTCAGCCTAGTAATCTCTAAGGTAGGGACATGTACAGCACAACTTTGTGCCTGTATCGTGCTATATTTTTCTACGTTCTATGTTTAGTGTAGCGGTGATTATTTTGTTACACTCCTGAGGTTTTTATTCCTCTCTGTCCCTCTTCCTCTTCATTTTGTTCTTCCCATCTGACTGTAAGGTATGGCTTGTGGGGAAAGAAACCTTCAACGTGTGCAGACTCTGGTTTGCAGTGAAGTTCTGAGTACCCATTCGTCTCTCTGAAGCTTTGTCTTTCCCCTCCATAAACACACACGCTTCCCCGCTGACTATTATAATATCCCCTAAATTTTCACCTCTCCCCTGCCCATTCTTCCTACAAACGTCACATTTTCTCCCCTTTGATCCTTCCACAATGGGGGGAGTGTGTGGGAGAAGATGTAAGGATTCCCTACGTCTATAAATCAAATCCAGCTGTATTCCTCCTCTATCCCTCCCACCTGCCGGTCCTCACTGTTTCTTCAACTTGCTTTCAAAAATCAACTTGTTTTTTTAATGCGGCTTAATTAAAATAAGAAAGTTGTCTCTCACTTTCTCTTGATATCTTCTTTGAACTGGTCTAATGGTATCCAAATTAAAATTAAAAATATAAGCAATTAAAACTGACCTTTATCGAAATGCCAGCAACATGGGCAAGATCATTATCTGGCTTTAAGATTCAGCTGCTTGAAAATTGAATTATTACATCAATCCGTGTGTTTGCATTTCTCAGCAGGGCTGGAGTATAACGGTAAGGAAGACTTTTAACAACTCGACAGGGCGTAGGTGAGGCCAAACCTGATTACTTCTTGTTGAGGGAGGGGTACATCTGCACTGGGAGAAGGTTCACCAGGTTAATTCCTGGCAGGAGGAGTTTGTCTCCTGAAGGAAGGTTGGAGTTTAGAAGGATGAGCGGTGATCTTATTGGAACAGTGAATACCCTGAAGGGTTTCTCCAGGATAAATGGTGAGAGTTTCCTTTCAGGGGGATCTAGAGGAGGAGGGAAACTTTGAAAATAAAGGGTCTTCCATTTAATTGTCCCTACATTGGACCTCCCTGATCCTCGCACATTAGGCGTAGACTAAAATCATGAATAGGTCACTGAGACAATGGGACGGCGACGCGGGCTCGTTGGGCCGAAGGGCCTGTTTCCCGTGCTGTGTTGTTCTTTGTATATCTTTGTAAGATGGAGGTGAGGAGGAATTTCTTCGCTTAGAGTCTTTAATCTTTTGAATGCAGGCGCAGTGGAGGCTGTGTCATTTAAATCTACAAGGGAGTCAAGGGTTATGGAGAGTGGGGTGGGGGGGGGTGGGGGGACAGTGTGTGGGTGGGGAGAGGGAGAGACTGGGGGTTGGGGGGAGAGAGAGAGAGAGAGAGAGTGGGCGGTGAGTGGGAGAGAGTGAGGGGGAAGAGAGAGTGGGGGGGAGAGTGTGTGAGGGGAGAGAGAGAGTGGGGGGGGGGAGAAGAGAGTGCGGGGAGGAGAGGGGGGTGGGGGGAGAGTGTGGGTGGGGAGAGAGAGTGTGTGGGGAGGGGAGAGAGAGAGAGAGAAAGAGTAGGGGGGTGAGAGAGAGTTGGGGGAGAGAGAGAGTGGGAGGAGAGTGTGGCGGGGGGAGAGTGTAGGGGGGAGAGTGTAGGGGGGAGAGTGGGGTCACAGTGGGGATCAATCATGATCTTCAGGGATGGAGGAACAGGCTCCATAGACCAAATAACCCAGTCCTGCTCCTATTTTTTTATGTTCTATCTTCTCCATTGTCACCTCCAGAACAAATGTGAGGAGTGAATGAGCAGCTTTATCACTACAATTGAGAGTGTTTGATTATCTGCCTCTGCCCCTTCCTTTTCTCTTCCCCCACTCACGGGGTCAAACTTCCTCAGAGGTGCCCTGAACTCATGTCTTTTTCCAGTTTCTCTCGTATCTCCCTTCATGCCTCTCCAAGCTCATGGCATCAATTTTCACTTGGTGCCCGCTAATCTGACTCAGCAGGCAACACTGATTCTGAATAGTCCCTGCCCACTGCATGGACATTGACCAGCAGCGGGCAGGAACTCCATCTGCCCTTGGAGAGTGTATCTGGGATGGTTTGCTGGACCAATACGGTTAGGAACCAACAAGGGAACAGGCTATCTTGGACTGGGTGTTGTGCATTGTGAGAGAACCCTTGTGGACAAGTGACCATGATAGAATTCTTTATCAATGTGGATAGTGAAGGAGATGGTTCTGAGACCAGAGTTCTGTACCTCAATGAGATAACCATGTGAGGCATGAGTTGGCTATGATGGACTGGGAAACATTATGAAAGGAAGAACACTGGACTGGCAATGGCAGGCATTCAAGTGACAAATAGGTGAACTCCAAAACTTGTTTATTCCTATTTTGTATAATAGTGAAAAGGGAACCATAATCAAACATTCCACAACCATTCTCCACTCTGACATTGGCAATCTCCACACCCCAAAAAATACACAAATACACTGTAAATAGTGAATTTCATATAAAATGAAAATCTGAATTTAACCCAGAAACTGGATAGTTGGTCCCTTGTTTAGTTTTAGTGGATAGCAGTGAGCTGACTGGAGCAATGGCCCCAGTTCCATGCTTTGATACTGAGTTAAATCATTTCCCAAGTGTCTTTTGCTCATGTCAATTTTTCAACATTTTAAAAAATACATTCTCAATGTCGGATCACAAGAAAGGATATTTGGAAAACTGGTAAATCAAACACTTGAGAGGTGAAAATTACATTTCAGGGATCTCCTTCTAGAGTTTATGCGAACAATGTTCCATGTCCCACCCATGAATCGTGCTAAGTTAACTAACCCCACTTGGTGTGATTGTAGAGATATCACAATTGACCTAAATGTTCCCTGCTGAAACCTGCAACTTGATTGGAAAACAATTGAGGGTGAATATTGGCAGTAACGCCTCCACTTGGAATAACCACATGGAGAATAGTCTCTCCAGAGAGACACTGGGGGACCCTGGTATTTGTGCCCACATCAACAATTTCAGCACAGAGGGAAATAGAAACAAACAAATCTTCAACTGAGCGCCTTTCGCTCCTCTTAAAACAGCACGATTACTGAGTCAATCTCCTCTGGAATGGACTCTGGAGAAGATGGTTAGCATTGTACAACGATAGGCATCATACCTTCCACCGTGTGGAGAGGCTCACCGAGTGTGTGGTGAGCATCACACGAAACAACAACTGATACCAGAAAAGGTCATGAATATTCTGGAATTCCAGGTTGGTTACAACTTATATTGGAATTTCAGAAGGTTATATAAGATAGTACCTTGATTATCAAATGAATAAACCCATCAACCCATGCAAGAACAGGCATAAAAAAGTCATCTAACATCAAGCATCTAAAAGTCTACCTAATGGAGAGCAGGCTAGTCTCCAATGTGTGCTGAAGCAAGGAATTGGAGGACTGAGAGGGGAGGGGTTCATGCAGATTCAGTTAGCTGGCATTCCAAAGGATCAGATGACCTATCCAGGTGCTTGATACCTCTGTTTCCGTGTGGTTTGAATCCGGAAGAAATTCTTTTTACTATTAAAGAGATGACTAGGAGTCAAGAAGAAGATAAAAGCACAATGTTAATGAACATATTAGGGGTTTAAAGAAGAAAAGCAGATGCAGTGTTACCTGAATCCGACTGCAGCCCAAAAGCAGAGAAGTGAAAGAAATGGAAGTCCCTTCATTGTGAATTGTTCCTTCGTAAAATATAAGAACATGATTGCTTACAAAGGACAGGTGCTGAGAAAGCCTGGCTGAGGATAAGCCTGTGGTGTCTATTTACAATCCACAGGTCACATTTTTATTGAAATTACCTTTAGTTCACTGAGAATTCCAGATTATTTTAATACCCAGTGGACGAGAAGAAAAATATATAGTCCATCAGATACCTAATTGAAGGTGTTGGCTGGTTTTTGACATTGTAATGCTGTTAATTTACCAAAACAGACCCCAACCAACCCTCTGCTGATTGAAGTGGGTAATACAGTACATCGATTTGAGCGACTGGTCCAGTGACTATCGAACAACTGATTTTCTGTAATGTAAAGATGCAGACCCTGAACGAACATCCCTAACTGACCAGCTCCAAGTGAGAAAAATTAGACAGCATTCTTTCTGTCATGGATTGTCACCGCACGTACATCGACTGTTTGTAGTAATAATAATTCTTATTTAAAATAGATTATTACTTCAGGTTTCTCAGCACAGAAGGAAATAGAAACAAACAAATCTTCAACTGAGCGCCTTTCGCTCCTCTTAAAACAGCACGATTACTGAGTCAATCTTCGCTGGAATGGACTCTGGAGAAGATGGTTAGCATTGTACAACGATAGGCATCATACCTTCCACCGTGTGTAGAGGCTCATCGAGTGTGTGGTGAGCATCACACGAAACAACAACTGATACCAGAAAAGGTCATGAATATTCTGGAATCCAACTTATATTGGAATTTCAGAAGGTTCCCTTCCTGGAATCTGGATTGGATTCAAACCCAGTTTCCAAAAATGAAAGGCTAGTGTCCCAACTAATTCCTGACTAAAATGGGCAGCACGGTAGCACAGTGGTTCACAGTGCTACTTCACAGCTCCGTTAGTATCCCAGATTCATTAACCCCAGACTCTGAGGGCAGCATCTGACCTTCCCTGAAGCATTATGAATTCTGTCACTTCAGGATATGGTCAACGCCTTTGAATGTGAAAGTGGAGTTCAGGACAAGATCAGATCAGCAGTGATTTTACTGAATGGCAGAACAGGCTTGAAGGGACATATGGCCTACTCCTTTTCTCAAAGTACGGGGGATGGTCGGTAACATTGCAAAATATTACTACAGCAGTAACCTCGGCTGGAGGGATGAGTTTAAATTCCACCATGGCAGTTCGAGAAGCTTAAATGCAATTAATTAATAAAAAAGTCTGCAATAAAAGGCAAATCTTCATGAGTGATGATTATGAAATTACAGGAAAAATGTTCTTTCTGTGATACAGCCTCGATCATCCCAATGGCCTCATTCTGCACTGTAGGGATTCTATGGGTTTACTTTGATTGACTTCCGCTCACAGCAATGTAATTAACTCTTAAATGTTCTCTCAGACGACCTGGCAACTCACTCAGCTGTCCCAGACCATGACAGGGATGTCAAATAAGCATAAAATCCACCAACTACCTGACATTGGTCAAGGCACCAGAAGGAAAATGACACATCCTGTCCTGTTGATCCCCCTCATTGACATCGGGGGACCTGTACCAAAACTGGGAGGGCTGTCCCGCAGACTAGTCAAGCAACAGCCTAACACAGTTATACTCACAGAATCAGACCTTAAAGAACAGTCTCCTAGGCTTCTCCATTTCCATCCAAGAGCATGTCCTGTCCCATCATCAGGCTAGCACCAGCAGATGTAGTACAGTACACTGCTATACTGTCAGGAGGAAGTGTCTGTGCCAAACCTCAGCATTGACCCTGGACCCCGTGAAGTTTCATGGCTAATTACCACCTACCGCACCCACATCCCTTCCTCAGCTGATGAGTCAGCATTCCTTTATGTAGAACATCACTTGTAAGGAGTACTGAGTGGAATCTGAGGAGGGTTTTCAATATCAATTGCCAAACGTGTCTCTGGTAGCACCATTGCTAACTGAACTGCTTGAGTCCTGAAGGACATATCCAACAGGTGGTGCGGGAACTAAACCAGCAAAATGGAATTTCATACAAGCACCTTATTTCAAAGACCTGAATTTCAAGGCACCACAGGGGACATCAAACATTCTCCTGGTAGATACAGTAAAATCAGATATAGAGAAAAAGTCATTCTGTACTGTGACATCAGGCAGTGCCAGGTCACTATCAGCGAGATTGCTCTTTGGAAGTTGATTATTAGAGCAAAAGATTACCTGGTAAAGTACTCTTCCTGCTAAAGTAACAGCCATGTCCTAAGTCCCTAAGCCTCTGTGCGATGTGAAACTGGACACTTCCAGATCAATAACCTTCAAAGCAGCTCCAAAACATATTTTCCACATGAATTTCTTCAGCGCCAAGAGTCAGTATTCCAGTTACTGAATTGTTAATGGAAAGTATTGGCACTTACTAATCCCCTGTGCAAAGTGCAGATACTATCTTGCCACATAAACACATCTCAGATAACTGGAAGTGTAAACTTCATTTTATATTTCTTAGTGATCTGTTCAATATTAATACACACTAAGGGTGGAACAGAGTTTGAATTCTCATGTGAAGAGATCTCAATGTTGGGGATCAGGACAACTGTCCTGTAAAGTGTTTATTCAGTTTTACTGTTCTCCATCAGGACATATGAAAGTTAAAGTTAATTTAAATTTATTTATTGGTCACAAGTAAAACTTACATTAACACTGCAATGAAGTTACTGTGTAATTCCCCTCTGAACATATGAACCTTACATGTCTCTTACATTTTAGCGCCTTGTGCTAAAGAATAGTTTTGTCAAGTGGGCTTTTGTCACATTAAACTGAGCTGAGATTGTTCTAAATGCTTACAATGGTAAGGGAAGAGAATTCCGTTCCTGGAACCTGGATTGGATTCATACCCAGTTTTCAAAAATGAAAGGCTAGCGTCCCAAGTAATGCCTGACTAAAATAGGTGGCACGGTGGGTTAGCACTGCTGCTTCACTGCTTCAGGGTCCTGGGTTTGGTTCCTGGCTCGGGTCACTGTCTGTGTGGAGTTCACACATTCTCCTCGTGTCTGCATGGGTTTCAAAAGAACAACACAGCACAGGAAACAGGCCCTTCGGCCCAACATGGGTTTCCTCCGGGTGCTCCGGTTTCCTCCCACAGTCCAAAGATGTGCGGGTTAGGTTGATTGGCCAGGCTAAGAAATTGCCCCTTAGTGTCCAGGGATGTGTAGGTTAGAGGGATTAGTGGGTATAATATGTAGGGATATGGGGGTAGGGCCTGGGTGGGATTGTGTTTGGTGCAGACTCGATGGGCCAAAGGGCCTCTTTCTGCACTGTAGGGTTCTATGATAAAATGAGCAAAGGAAACAAAAGCTTCCCTTTTGATGCAAGCAATAGTTAGCAGGGAGCATGGTATAGATGGCATAATGTTTTTGATAATAGTAGAATGCTAATTCACTAATAGGAGCAAGAGATGACAACATATATTCCAAGTGAAATCTAATTCTGAAATAAATACAGGAAACACTGATCCTGAGTTAAAGATTCTATGCTGATGCACACAAACCTGCCAGTGCATTACTGTGGGTTCCTTTCCACTAATGGACATGTTGGAAGGAAATATGAGAATCATTAATAGAGAGAGATATTCAGCATTTCTGTTAAACGCCCCAGTTCACACATTATACCCTGGTTAATTTGCTGCAAAGTTCCTGCCAATGATACTCAGTAATTGGCCACCAGGAGGCATGCCAGGAGCTTAGCCCCATTTGGGTAGCAGTGAGCTTGGGAACGGAGCTGGAAAAGTTGTCAATAATCCATGGCCATTGGAGTCAACAATGCTCCTAAGATCTGTATGGAGTGAAACTGAACATTTCAACCTCTGTGTTTCAAGATATATTTTTCACTGCATTACTCCAATAAAAAACACAGCCATAAAGTCTAGCTCTTGGTTTGCTAATGGAAAGTATTGGACAATAACCAATCTCCTGAACACATGCAAGAAAAGACCTTATTTTACAGATGTTTTGCTTTGTAGTTAATTATATCTTGTTATATTTAATTATACTATTGTTTAATCTATTTGTACACCTGTCGATACCTTTTGGGAAAACAGAGGGACTGATGTATGTCTGTGCAGAAATACAGATTATTATAACATTTGATGCTCGTCAGATACAGTACAGATGATATAAAGGCTACAACTCCTTCTACATGCTCCATGAAGGAGTTTCAGCCCAAGGCTCAATACAAAATAAAGCTCCCTCTCCACTTTCCTCATCAAACACTCCCAGGACAGGTACAGCACGGGGTTAGATACAGAGTAAAGCTCCCTCTCCACTTTCCTCATCAAACACTCCCACGACAGGGACAGCACGGGGTTAGATACAGAGTAAAGCTCCCTCTACACTTGCCTCATCAAACACTCCCAGGACAGGTACAGCACGGGGTTAGATACAGAGTAAAGCTCCCTCTACACTGTCCCCCATCAAACACTCTCAGGACAGGTACAGCACGGGGTTAGATACAGAGTAAAACTCCCTCTACACTGTCCCCCATCAAACACTCTCAGGACAGGTACAGCACGGGGTTAGATACAGAGTAAAGCTCCCTCTACACTGTCCCCCCATCAAACATTCCCAGGACAGGTACAGCATGGGGTTAGATACAGAGTAAAGTTCCCTCTACACTGTCCCCCCATCAAACACTCCCAGGACAGGTACAGCACGGGGTTAGATACAGAGTAAAGCTCCCTCTACACTGTCCTCCCATCAAATACTCCCAGGACAGGTACAGCACGGGGTTAGATACAGAGTAAAGCTCCCTCTACACTGTCCTCCCATCAAATACTCCCAGGACAGGTACAGCACGGGGTTAGATACAGAGTAAAGCTCCCTCTACACTGTCCTCCCATCAAACACTCCCAGGACAGGCACAGCATGGGGTTAGATACAGAGTAAAGCTCCCTCTACACTGTCCCCCCATCAAACACTCCCAGGACAGGTACAGCACGGGGTTAGATACAGAGTAAAGCTCCCTCTACACTGTCCCTATTAAACACTCTCAGGACAGGTACAGCACGGGGTTAGATACAGAATAAAGCTCCCTCTACACTGTCCCCCCATCAAACACTCCCAGGACAGGTACAGCACGGGGTTAGATACAGAGTAAAGCTCCCTCTACACTGTCCCCATCAAACACTCCCAGGACAGGGACAGCACGGGGTTAGATACAGAGTAAAGCTCCCTCTACACTGTCCCCCCATCAAACACTCCCAGGACAGGTACAGCACGGGGTTAGATACAGAGTAAAGCTCCCTCTACACTGTCCCTATTAAACACTCTCAGGACAGGTACAGCATGGGGTTAGATACAGAATAAAGCTCCCTCTACACTGTCCCCCCATCAAACATTCCCAGGACAGGTACAGCACGGGGTTAGATACAGAGTAAAGCTCCCTCTACACTGTCCCCCCATCAAACACTCCCAGGACAGGTACAGCACGGGGTTAGATACAGAGTAAAGCTCCCTCTACACTGTCCCCCCATCAAACACTCCCAGGACAGGGACAGCACGGGGTTAGATACAGAGTAAAGCTCCCTCTACACTGTCCCCCCATCAAACATTCCCAGGACAGGTACAGCACGGGGTTAGATACAGAGTAAAGCTCCCTCTACACTGTCCCCCCATCAAACACTCCCAGGACAGGGACAGCACGGGGTTAGATACAGAGTATCTGTATCTATGTTTTGGAAAGGATTATTAGAGACAGGATTTATAGTTATTTGGAAAGTAATGAGTTGATTAGAGACAGTCAGCATGGTTTTGTAGCGGGTAGGTCATGCCTTACTAACCTTATCGAGTTCTTTGAGAAAGTGACCAAAGAGGTGGATAGGGGTAAGGCAGTTGATGTGGTGTATATGGATTTTAGCAAGGCGTTTGATAAGGTTCACCATGGTAGGCTTCTGCAGAAAATGCAGATGTATGGGATTGGGGGTGATCTAGGTAATTGGATCAGGAATTGGCTAGCAGATAGGAGACAGAGAGTGGTGGTTGATGGGAAATATTCGTCATGGAGTTCGGTTACAAGTGGTGTGCCTCAGGGATCTGTTTTGGGGCCACTGCTGTTTGTAATTTTTATTAATGATCTGGATGAGGGTATAGTTGGGTGGATTAGTAAGTTTGCTGATGACACCAAAGTCGGAGGTGTGGTAGATTGTGAGGAAGGGTGTCATAGTTTGCAGGATGACTTAGAAAGGTTGCAGAGCTGGGCTGAGAGGTGGCGGATGGAGTTTAATGTGGAGAAGTGTGAGGTAATTCATTTCGGTAGGAATAACAGATGTGTTGAGTATAGGGCTAACGGGAGGACTTTGAATAGTGTGGAGGAGCAGAGGGATCTAGGTGTATGTGTACATAGATCCCTGAAAGTTGGGAATCAAGTGGATAAGGTTGTTAAGAAGGCATACGGAGTTTTGGCGTTTATTGGTAGGGGGATTGAATTTAGGAGTCGCAGCGTCATGATGCAACTGTACACATCTCTGGTGCGGCCGCACTTGGAGTTTTGTGTGCAGTTCTGGTCCCCACATTACAGGAAGGATGTGGAGGCTTTGTAGAGGGTGCAGAGGAGGTTTACCAGGATGTTGCCTGGTATGGAGGGGAGATCCTATGAGGAGAGATTGAGAGATTTGGGGTTGTTTTCGCTGGAAAGAAGGCGGCTAAGAGGGGATCTCATTGAAACATATAAGATGATTAGAGGTTTAGACAGGGTAGATAGTGATAGCCTTTTTCCTAGGATGGAGAAAGCTAGCACGAGGGGGCACGATTTTAAATTAAGGGGGGGTAGTTATAGGACAGATGTCAGGGGTAGGTTCTTTCCCCAGAGGGTGGTGAGGGACTGGAATGCCCTGCCAGCTGCAGTTGTAAATGCACCTAGTTTGGGGGCGTTTAAAAGATCTGTGGATAGGTTTATGGATGAAAAGGGATTGGTTTAGGCTAGTGGGTCATTGTTTTGTAACTGGTCGGTGCAACATCGTGGGCCGAAGGGCCTGTTCTGCGCTGTAATGTTCTATGTTCTATGTTAAAGCTCCCTCTACACTGTCCTCATCAGACACTCCCAGGACAGGGACAGCACGGGGTTAGATACAGAGTAAAGCTCCCTCTACACTGTCCTCATCAGACATTCCCAGGACAGGTACAGCACGGGGTTAGATACAGAGTAAAGCTCCCTCTACACTGTCCCCCCATCAAACACTCCCAGGACAGGTACAGCACGGGGTTAGATACAGAGTAAAGCTCCCTCTACACTGTCCCCCCCATCAAACACTCCCAGGACAGGTACAGCACGGGGTTAGATACAGAGTAAAGCTCCCTCTACACTGTCCCCCCCCATCAAACACTCCCAGGACAGGTACAGCACGGGGTTAGATACAGAGTAAAGCTCCCTCTACACTGTCCCCCCGTCAAACACTCCCAGGACAGGTACAGCACAGGGTTAGATACAGAGTAAAGCTCCGATTGTGGCCATTTTGCCACTTTCCTGTCTGTTCCTATAACCCTTGACTCCGTTGTGATAGACACATTTGCCGAACTCAGCCTTGAATATATTCAGTGACCCGGCCTCCGCTGCTCTCTGTGCTGCAGGTATTCTTCAGTTGCTCTACATTTAAATAATATTCTGCAGTTTCTATTCTTCCTAACAAAGCGGACAACCTCACATTATATTCCACCTGCCTTATTCTCTCTCCCTTTCCAGACTCTTTGTATCCTCCTCACAACTCGCTCCCCTCCTTATCTTCAAATCATCTGTAAATCTAACTGCAATAAAATCAATCTCTTCATCCAGGTCATGAATTCTGTTCGGGATCAGACCAAAGCTTCAAGGTATATTACACAGTTAGCCTAGACCCCAACTTCTCTATTTGATTTTGGCAATAGGGTGAGCAGAAGGGTTGCTCCAGATATGATGCAATTGACCCAGTAGGAAGTTGTATTAAAACAAACTTTATTTAAAAACATATTTAGAAAATAGCAAAAAGAATTAGCATAGCTTTTACCAATAAAATATGTAAAGATGACAAAGTTTAATTCTTAACTAGCAATATCTGTATTTCCAATATAAAGCAAAATCTCCAGTGACCTCCAGTGATCTTCAGAATTGCAGAGCACAAAAACAAGTGTGATCACATAATGGTAAATTTCCAGCTTTTTAACACTTCTGGACAGAGATCTAGACAGCAGTGTCCAGAGAAGAATCTATCTTCAAAGAGCAGAACTTCAGGGATGTTCTGGGGGAGTTTGCACATTCTCCCCGTGCTTGCGTGGGTTTTCTCCGGGTGCTCCGGTTTCCTCCCACACCCCAAAGACGTGCTCTTAGCCTGATGGGTGTTAACAAATTGTCCCTAAATTAGACCTCCCTTAATCTGGCTCACATATAATTCTCTAAATTTGCACCTCTTTATTATGGAGTCCAAGAGGCGTAGACAAAAGTCGTAGGTGGAAGGATTGGAATGAGGCGCTCACTGAGTGTTAAAATGGGCAGCCCGGGCTTGTGGGACTGAAGGGCTCGTTTCCTGTGCTGTGTTGTTCTTTGTTAGTCTTTGGCAGCTCCCAGTCCCCTCCCAATTCATGGACAGAAAGGGATACTTCTCTCTGTAGCTTCCACAAAGAGAAAGATACAGCAGAACCTCAGAGAAAGAGACTTATCTTCAATTTGGTTTAGGTTAGAGGGTCATTGTTTTTTAACTGGTCGGCGTAACATCGTGGGCCGAAGGGCCTGTTCTGTGCTGTAATGTTCTATGTTCTATGTAGTGAGCAGGATGGGTAAATCTTCAATTTCAGCGAGGGGGAAAAGAGAAGGACTTCTCTCTTTCTCAACTCAAAGCAGCACCTAAAGTAGCAACTAACCTTGAATTCTCTGCGTAAACCTAGCTCCATCCAGTCTTATGACCTTACCTGATAATCAACCTAATCAAGTCCTCCTCTGCAAAACCCAGGGGAACCACTAAATACAACAGAACAACATTAGTCCAGATTAAAACAAACATTCTAGCAATTAGAAGCTGGTGCAGGAACAATATGGGATGCTGGTTATGGGCACCGATAATACAAAACAAATGACTAAAACAGAGCCTGCACAGAAACATGACTAAAATACATTTCTTAAAGGCACAGTATTGTCACAATACTGATTGTAAATAGTCGAGGCCACGGCAATGACCCCTGTGGCAGTGCATTTGTTCCAGTTTTCCAACCTAAATAAACATCAGTCTTTTTTCTCAACTGTCTGTGTCTTGTTAGTTCGCCTACCCTCTATTTATGCTGATATATCACCAAATACCATGAGCCAAATACCAGTTACTTTTTATGTGGCACTTTAGCAAAATACAAATACGCAACGTCAACTGGTATCCCTTTACCCATCCTGCTCACTACATAGAACATAGAAGATTACAGCGCAGAACAGGCCCTTCGGCCCACGATGTTGCGCCGACCAGTTAAAAAACTGTGACCCTCTAACCTAAACCAAACCATTTCCATCCATAAACCTATCCACAGATCTCTTAAACGCCCCCAAACTAGGCGCATTTACAACTGCAGCAGGCAGGGCATTCCAATCCCTCACCACCCTCTGGGTAAAGAACCTACCCCTGACATCAGTCCTATAACTACCACCCTTTAATTTAAAGCCATGCCCCCTCGTGCTAGCTTTCTCCATCCGAGGAAAAAGGCTATCACTGTCCACCCTATCTAAACCTCTAATCATCTTATATGTTTCAATAAGATCCCCTCTTAGCCACCTTCTTTCTAACAAAAACAACCTCAAATCCCTCAGTTTCTCCTCATAGGACCTCCCCTCCATACCAGGCAACATCCTGGTAAACCTCCTCTGCACCCTCTCCAAAGCCTCCACATTCTTCCTGTAATGTGGGGACCAGAACTGCACACAAAACTCCAAGTGCGGTCGCACCAGAGTTGTGTACAGTTGCATCATGACGCTGCGACTCCTAAATTCAATCCCCCTACCAATAAACGCCAAGACACCGTATGCCTTCTTAACAACCTTATCTACTTGATTCCCAACTTTCAGGGATCTATGTACACATACACCTAGATCCCTCTGCTCATCCACACTATTCAAAGTCCTCCCGTTAGCCCTATACTCAACACATCTGTTATTCCTGCCAAAGTGAATTACCTCACACTTCTCCACATTAAACTCCATCCGCCACCTCTCAGCCCAGCTCTGCAACCTCAAAGAACTCTAATAAAATTGTCAAATATGATTTCCATTTCACAAAGCCATGTTGATTCTGCCTTAAAGTATTATGATTTTCTAAATGTCTTGCTACAGCAGCTTAATAACGGAATCTTGCATTTCCCTAATGACAGATGTTGGACTAACTGGCCTATAATTTCCTGCTTTCCTAATGTCATCCTCCTTCATAAGAACATAAGAAATAGGAGCAGGAGTCGGCCATCTGGCCCTTCGAGCCTGCCCCGCAATTCAATAAGATCATGGCTGATCTGTCGTGTCTCAGTTCCACATTCCTGCCCTCTCCCCATAACCCTTAATCCCCTCTCTTATCAAAAACCCATCAACCCGCTTCTTGAAAATATTTAGCGAGGCAGCCTCCACCACTTTAACGGGTAGAGAATTCCAGAGATTCACCACCCTTTGAGTGAAGAAGTTCCTCCTCAACTCCGTTCTAAAACGCCCCCCCCTTTATCTTGAGGCTGTGCCCCCTAGTCCTTCTGTCTTTTTTGAGCGGGAAGAGTCTCTCCACCTCTATCCTATCCATCCCATTCATCATCTTATACGTCTCAATGAGATCTCCCCTCATTCTTCTAAACTCTAACGAGTACAAGCCTAGTTCATTCAACCTCTCCTCATAGCTCAACCCCCTCAACTCCAGTATCAGCCTAGTAAACCTCCTCCTAGTAAATGGGCACAGCATGCCCATATTGGTTAATATTCATTTCCAACTCTCTTCCTGCACCTCCAGGTACTCTCAGCCAGACTGTTGTCTGTTTCCACAGCTAGTAGTTCCCAGAACATGTTGCTAATCTGTCTCCAGCGGCTTATTGCTGGAAGGGTGCCAATACCCATCAAGCATAGTTAACCAGGAATCTCTCCTGTTCTTACTGCCTGTCATTGGTGTGTTGGGATGATTTCCTGGTTGACACACTCAACCTGTTTGATCACGTGAACACACCTTTCTTGGTCGTGATGCCCTGGGGTGGGACTCAGTTGGAGTTGGAGGTTCTGGAACCTGCAAATGCAATGGGCCCTGATAACATTCCAGCTATAGAGCTGAAGACTTGTGTTCCAGAACTTGCCGCTCCCCTAGCCAATTCTTCCAGTACAGTTACAGCACTGGCATCTATCCAGCAATGTGGAAAATTGCCCAGGTATGTCCTGGAAACAAGAGGCAGGACAAATCCAATCCAGCCAATTAGCATCCCATCAGTCTATTCTCGATCATCAGTAAGATGATGGAAGGGGTCATCGACAGCGCTACTAAGCAGCACCTGCTCAGCATTAACTTGCTCAGTGGTTATTGCTTGGGTTTCACTCAGCTCCTGACCTCAGTACAGCCACGGTTCAAACATGGACAAATGAGCTGAATTCCAGAGGTGAGAGTGACAGTCCTTGACATCAAGACCACATTTGACCGAGTGTGGCATCAAGGAACCCGAGTGAAACTGGAATCAATGGATATCAGGAGGCAAATACTCTGCTGGTTGGAGTCATACCTGGTACATAGGAAGATGGTTATGGTTGTTGGGGGTCAGTCATCTCAGCTCCAGGACATCTCTGCAGGAGTCCCTCAGTGTCCAAGACCATCAATGACCTTCCCTCCATCATAAGGTGATAAGTGGGGATGTTCACTGATGATTGCACAGTGTTCAGCACCATTCACAACTCCTCAGATACTGAAGCAGCTCATGTTCAATCGCAACAAGATCTGGGCAGTATCCAGGTTTGGGCTGACAAGTGGCAAATGACATTCACTCCACACAAATGCCAAGCAACGAACACCATCAATAAGAGACATTCTAAATACCACCCCTTGACATTCAATGGTGTTACCATCACTGAATCCCCCACTGTCAACATCCTTGGAGTTAACATTGACCAGAAACTCGATTGGACTCACCCCATAAACACAATGGCTGCAAGAACAGCGTCAGTATTGCGGCGACTAACTCACTTCCTGACTCCCCAAAACCTACCCACCTCCTACAAGTTATGGAATGCTCCCCAGTTGCCTGAATGGGGGCAAATCCAACAACACCCAAGAAGCTCGACACCATCCAGGACAAAACAGCCCACTTGATTGGCACCGCATCTACAAACATTCAATCCCTCCACAACCAATGCTCAGTAGTAGCAGTGTGTCCTATCTGCAAGATTCACTCTAGCAATTCACTTAAGATCCTTAGACAGCATCTTCCAAACCCACAACCACTCCCATCTAGAAGGACAAGGTCAGCAGAGAAATGGGAACACCACCACCTGCAAGTTCCCCTCCAAGCCACTCACCATCCTGACTTGGAAATATGTCGCCGTTCCTTCACAGTCACTGGGTCAAAATCCTGGAATTCCCTCCCTAACGGAATTGTGGATCAATTCCCAGCATGTGGACTGCAGAAATTCAAGAAGGCAGGTCACCACCACCTTCCCAATGGCAAATGGGGATGGGCAATAAATGCTGGCCAACCAGTGATGCCCATGTCCCGTGAATGAATAACAAAAAAACTTGAACCGAGAGCTTCTGGCTCAGAGGCAGAGATGCTGCCCACTGTTGGGAAGACTCCCACTAACTTTCATACTGCCTATTTATTATCATAAATGTACTGTGCAGTCAAGGTGAAAGTTGCTGTTAAGTGTCTGCATGCCTCAGTAGAACATAGAACATAGAACATAGAACATTACAGCGCAGAACAGGCCCTTCGGCCCACGATGTTGCGCCGACCAGTTACAAAACAATGACCCACTAGCCTAAACCAATCCCTTTCCATCCATAAACCTATCCACGGATCTCTTAAACGCCCCCAAACTAGGCGCATTTACAACTGCAGCTGGCAGGGCATTCCAGTCCCTCACCACCCTCTGGGTAAAGAACCTACCCCTGACATCCGTCCTATAACTACCCCCCCTTAATTTAAAGCCATGCCCCCTCATGCTAGATTTCTCCATCAGAGGAAAAAGGCTATTACTATCCACCCTATCTAAACCTCTAATTATCTTATATGTTTCAATGAGATCCCCTCTTAGCCGCCTTCTTTCCAGCGAAAACAACCCCAAATCCCTCAGTCTCTCCTCATAGGACCTGCCCTCCATACCAGGCAACATCCTGGTAAACCTCCTCTGCACCCTCTCCAAAGCCTCCATATTCTTCCTGTAATGTGGGGACCAGAACTGCACATAGTACTCCAAGTGCGGCCGCACCAGAGTTGTGTACAGTTGCAACATGACGCTGCGACTCCTAAATTCAATCCCCCTACCAATAAACGCCAAGATACTGTATGCCTTCTTAACAACCTTATCTACTTGATTCCCAACTTTCAGGGATCTATGTACACATACACCTAGATCCCTCTGCTCATCCACACTATTCAGAGTCCTCCCGTTAGCCCTATACTCGACACATCCATTATTCCTGCCAAAGTGAATTACCTCACACTTCTCCGCATTAAACTCCATCCGCCACCTCTCAGCCCAGCTCTGCAACCTGTCTAAGTCTTCCTGCAAACTATGACACCCTTCATCACTATCTAACACACCTCCGACTTTGGTGTCATCAGCAAATTTACTAATCCACCCAACTATACCCTCATCCAGATCATTAATAAAAATTACAAACAGCAGTGGCCCCAAAACAGATCCCTGAGGCACACCACTCGTAACCAAACTCCATGACGAATATTTCCCATCAACCACCACTCTCTGTCTACTATCTGCTAGCCAATTCCTGATCCAATTCCCTAGATCACCCCTAATCCCATACATCTGCATTTTCTGCAGAAGCCTACCATGGTGAACCTTATCAAACGCCTTACTAAAATCCATATACACCACATCAACTGCCTTACCCCTATCCACCTCTTTGGTCACTTTCTCAAAGAACTCGATAAGGTTAGTAAGGCATGACCTACCCGTTACAAAACCATGCTGACTGTCTCTAATCAACTCATTACTCTCAGTTTCATGCATAGCAAATACCACTGAATGCTACACTGTACTGCTTAAAACCTGTTTGCATCTCTTAAAAAGGAGATGGCATTTTGGCAACAGCAAGTGCTGGATATAGCTGGGAAATCTGGAAGAACATGAGCCGATCAGAACATAGAGCCTGCTTCTTCAATAAAGCACTGAGGCCTTGGTGAAGGTGATGGACAGGGACAGAGATGTGGATGTCTGCTTCATCAGTCTGGACCAGGTGGAGGCGTCTGACAAAATATTGCACACCAATATATTCCAAAATAGGGTTTGGGGATGGAATCCGCAATCAAATCCACTGTCCAATACAAACATCAGTAGCACAGTTTCAGACTCTGTGCTCTACGGGCTGTTCCCAGGGATGGGGACTCTGTGCTCTACGGGCTGTTCCCAGGGATGGGGACTCTGTGCTCTACGGGCTGTTCCCAGGGATGGGGACTCTGTGCTCTACGGGCTGTTCCCAGGGACGGGGACTCTGCGCTCTACGGGCCGTTCCCAGGGATGGGGACTCTGTGCTCTATGGGCTGTTCCCAGGGATGGAGACTCTGTGCTCTACGGGCTATTCCCAGGGACGGGGACTCTGTGCTCTATGGGCTGTTCCCAGGGACGGGGACTCTGTGCTCTATGGGCTGTTCCCAGGGACGGGGACTCTGTGCTCTATGGGCTGTTCCCAGGGATGGGGACTCTGTGCTCTACGGGCTGTTCCCAGGGACGGGGACTCTGTGCTCTATGGACTGTTCCCAGGGACGGGGACTCTGTGCTCTATGGGCTGTTCCCAGGGACGGGGACTCTGTGCTCTATGGGCTGTTCCCAGGGACGGGGACCCTGTGCTCTATGGGCTGTTCCCAGGGATGGGGACTCTGTGCTCTACGGGCTGTTCCCAGGGACGGGGACTCTGTGCTCTACGGGCTGTTCCCAGGGACGGGACTCTGTGCTCTATGGCCTGTTCCCAGGGATGGGGACTCTGTGCTCTATGGGCTGTTCCCAGGGATGGGGACTCTGTGCTCTATGGCCTGTTCCCAGGGATGGGGACTCTGTGCTCTATGGGCTGTTCCCAGGGATGGGGACTCTGTGCTCTACGGGCTGTTCCCAGGGATGGGGACTCTGTGCTCTACAGGCTGTTCCCAGGGATGGGGACTCTGTGCTCTATGGGCTGTTCCCAGGGATGGGGACTCTGTGCTCTATGGGCTGTTCCCAGGGATGGGGACTCTGTGCTCTACGGGCTGCTCCCAGGGACGGGGACTCTGTGCTCTATGGGCTGTTCCCAGGGACGGGGACTCTGTGCTCTACGGACTGTTCCCAGGGACGGGGACTCTGTGCTCTATGGGCTGTTCCCAGGGACGGGGACTCTGTGCTCTATGGACTGTTCCCAGGGACGGGGACTCTGTGCTCCATGGACTGTTCCCAGGGATGGGGACTCTGTGCTCTACGGACTGTTCCCAGGGATGGGGACTCTGTGCTCTATGGGCTGTTCCCAGGGACGGGGACTCTGTGCTCTATGGACTGTTCCCAGGGATGGGGACTCTGTGCTCTACGGACTGTTCCCAGGGATGGGGACTCTGTGCTCTATGGGCTGTTCCCAGGGACGGGGACTCTGTGCTCTATGGGCTGTTCCCAGGGATGGGGACTCTGTGCTCTATGGGCTGTTCCCAGGGATGGGGACTCTGTGCTCTATGGGCTGTTCCCAGGGATGGGGACTCTGTGCTCTATGGGCTGTTCCCAGGGATGGGGACTCTGTGCTCTCCGGGCTGTTCCCAGGGATGGGGACTCTGTGCTTTACGGGCTGTTCCCAGGGACGGGGACTCTGTGCTCTATGGGCTGTTCCCAGGGACGGGGACTCTGTGCTCTACAGGCTGTTCCCAGGGACGGGGACTCTGTGCTCTACGGGCTGTTCCCAGGGACGGGGACTCTGTGCTCTATGGGCTGTTCCCAGGGACGGGGACTCTGTGCTCTATGGGCTGTTCCCAGGGACGGGGACTCTGTGCTCTATGGGCTGTTCCCAGGGACAGGGACTCTGTGCTCTATGGGCTGTTCCCAGGGACGGGGACTCTGTGCTCTATGGGCTGTTCCCAGGGACGGGGACTCTGTGCTCTAAGGGCTGTTCCCAGGGACGGGGACTCTGTGCTCTACGGACTGTTCCCAGGGACGGGGACTCTGTGCTCTATGGGCTGTTCCCAGGGACGGGGACTCTGTGCTCTACGGGCTGTTCCTAGGGGCACACCAAGACAACCATCAGCTGATGCTGGAGGATCATCTACTTGGTGGGAGACACTCCTTGGTCTTCCCGAAACCTGTTGATCTTCCAGTGGAAGGAGTTATCCTTGATCAAGTGTTGCAGATGGGAAAATTCCAAAGCCCAGGACTCCGTGATGACGGATGCACTAAAGCTTGGGGCACAATGAGGGTTATTCACTATCCTTTTGACCACAGTGACCCAAAGGGAGGGGAATTGTATCAAATCTCTCCAGCTGTTGGACTCAAAGTGAGTGTTAATGGTGATAATCGCACATATCACATTCGTATCGAACCATCTCAGAAAACTTGATCTATGTAGACAACTGTCATTGCCAAAAAAAGAGGAAGGGTTATGCGGGGCTCCTCCAGAATAGTTCAGGTAATTGGAGTCTTGCTTAAAATTCCCCAGTGGAATCTTCATTCATATTTCATATTGTAGCACGGCTTTCATTGTGGACATGAGGCCATTTGTACAAGGGCTGTGCACCAGAGTCACAGAGTCGGCGGATATCCCATGTCACTAGTAATCATCTCAAAATGTTGGTGGCACTGTTGACAGCTGGAAAATAAAGGCATCAGGATTGTTGCCCAGGATATAGGCCATTGACTCCTCACAGTCACACACCAGCTGGACGTTGAGGAAGGGAAATGCCTTTTGGTGGCTGTACATTTCTGACTTTATGCATGGCACCCAAAATGCAACGTGCGTTCAGTTAATAACACACCGGACAAAGGGGAAGCTGCAATCCTCATGATGCTTCTCTTAGCCAGAATAGAATGAACATAGAACATAGAACATAGAACACTACAGCACAAACAGGCCCTTCGGCCCACGAGTTGCGCCAATCACATCAACACCTACCAACCTACAGACCTATCTATAACCCTCAATCTCATTAAACCCCATATACTCATCCAGAAGTCTTTTAAAAGACCCCAGTGAGTCCGCCTCCACCACCACTGACGGCAGCCGATTCCATTCACTCACCACCCTCTGAGTGAAAAACTTACCCCTAACATCACCTCTGTACTTCCCTCCCCGCACCTTAAATCTGTGTCCTCTCGTAGTGACCATTTCAACCCGGGGAAATAGCCTCTGAGAGTCCACCCTATCTATTCCTCTCAACATTTTATAAACTTCTATCAGGTCGCCTCTCAACCTTCATCTCTCCAGGGAAAAGAGTCCCAGCTCCCTCAACCTAACTTCATAAGGCATGCCTCCCAGTCCAGGCAACATCCTTGTAAATCTCCTCTGTACCCTCTCAATAGCTTCTACATCTTTCCTATAGTGAGGCGACCAGAACTGCGCACAATACTCTAAATGAGGCCTGACAAGGGTCTTATAAAGTTGTCTTATAATGTATTCAGTTCTCCTTGCGTAGGGAACCTGATACAACACTGAACTGCAAACTGGAATATTTTGGAAATATCGCTTGTTACATTCTGTAAGAAGTCAAACAAAAACATTTAAATCCACAGTTATCTTCCCAGCCCCGACAATGCCATTCTCATCCTGCTTGGAGACCGCAGTTCTGTCAACAACAGCAGGCAGATTTCAGTGAGTGAAGCTGAGACATTGCTCACGCTGTTCGTCACTGAGATTGCAAAAAGATAAACACTCCTGAAATTCTAGATGGATCATGTTCCCTTCTCCTCTCCCTCTTTAATCAATTTGTCCTCCTCCTTGTCTCCTCTGGGTCTGTACTCTTTGGAGTTTAGAAGGTTGAGGGGAGATCTTGTAGAGACATATATAATAATGAAGGGGCTGGACAGGGTAGAATCAGCGAGGTTATTTCCACTTAGAAAAGAAACAAGAACTAGAGGGCACAGCCTCCAAATACAGGGGAGTCAATTTAGAACAGAGTTGAGGAGGAACTTCTTCTCCCAGAGGGTAGTGAATCTTTGGAATTCTCTGCCCAATGAAACAGTTGTGGCTACCTTGTTGAATGTGTTTAAGTCACAGATAGATAGATTTCTGATCGATAAGGGAATTAAGGGTTAAGGGGAGCGGGCAGGTAAGTGGAACTGAACCACTATCAGATCAGCCATGATCTTATTGAATGGTGGGGCAGGCTCGAAGGGCTAGATGGCCTACTCCTGCTCCTATTTCTTATGTTCTCTGCTTATTCTCATTGTGATACTCATGGATAAAGGGATAGAAACTACTGGGAGAAAATGGTCTGAGCAGAACTCAGAACTAACTTGACAGTGTTAATGCTCTCTTGAAGTTGCATTGGCTGGGAATCGGGGTCCAGTTCTTTCTACTGATGAACACATGCTCAGCTGAGATGGTGTTTAGCTGGAGTGCCCAACTTGGAAGTGGCACTGATAATATCAAATCGACATTACATTCCGACTGATTTTCCGACTCTGCATTCTTTCCATTCATGCTCCCAATGTTAATGACCCACTCAAAATGATGTCCAACAAATACTGCACCAGAATCTACTATTTCAGTGCAAAGCGACAAGCAAGGCACCAAAAATAAAGGCAATGCACAACCAAATTTTACAGGAGTCACTCAAAAAAAAATCACTTCAGTCTTCAGAGAGAGTCCTTCATCCATCAACCTCAACTGGATTAAAATCCTGGTTTCCAGAGAGAAAAGCCTGACATTAACTGCCCCAATTTCTCAAATATCTTTAATTTTACTTCAATAAAGAAAACCATATCTTGCATCTCTCTTGAGAAGCACAGACCAAAATATGAAAGGCTCTGGACAGTCAGAGCAACAAGCTTCGAACAATATTACAGCTTTGGATGGAAAACTGCAAATAAAACGTAAGCAGAGCAAGGGAATAGTTCCAAAAATGTTGGCAGCAAGCTGCAATCAGTCTATCTTGCAATAATATTGATATTTTAAAAATAAATCACAGTTTAATGCAACATAGCAAATCCATTTTTCATTGGGACTGAAAATTAGAGAACATAACTTTGTGCTGATAGACACAAACCTGTTGTCCGACTTTTTTTTCCCACTGATGTTAATGAACGGAAGGATGGACAGAGAAATGGAGATCAGTAATGTGATAGAACATAGAACATTACAGCGATGATATGATAAAAACAGGAGCGCAGCCAATGGGATGAGTGACTACTTTCTCTTCCCCAGTATTTTTGAATTTCTCTAATGATGTCTCCCACTTTCTACAGCCAGGAGAGTGAGGCAATGTCCCTCTGAATGTTTGGAGGGTAAAGTATTACCTCGTCACTGCATTTAGGTGTCCTAAAGGGACACCTCAGTTCTCTGGTTTAACTGTAATGGGTGTCCTGCAAGAGGAAACATGTGGAAACTGAAGGCGCTCTGCTGGTATAGGCAACTATTTTTACCCAGTGTCTTGTGAACGATAATCCAAATGCACAGTGAATATAACTGGCCTATAGGTGAGCAGAGTCAGAACATGCAGGATCCTGAAGTTTCCTTCTTGTTCAATTCCTCTGAGATCAATTCTTCTCAGCTTCAAACCATCAATCAAGATTCCCCGACTGAGATGGAAGTTAGGCAAATTATTCTTGGCAGTCAAACCCAGCTGGTTGACACTTCCTTTGAGGATGCTATCACCTGTCAAATATCCGCTCTCTTCCCCCATGATCAGCAAAAGACTGGGCGGCACGGTAGCACAGTGGTTAGCACTGCTGCTTCACAGCTCCAGGGTCCTGGGTTCGATTCCCGGCTCGGGTCACTGCCTGTGTGGAGTTTGCACATTCTCCTCGTGTCTGCGTGGGTTTTCTCCGGGTGCTCCGGTTTCCTCCCACAGTCCAAAGATGTGCGGGTTAGGTTCATTGGCTATGCTAAAATTGCCCCTTAGTATCCTGGGATGTGTAGGTTAGAGGGATTAGCAGGTAAATGTGTAGGGATATGGGGATAGGGTCTGGGTGGGATTGTGTTCGGTGCAGACTCGATGGGCCGAAGGGCCTGTTTCTGCACTGTAGGGTTCTATGGTTCTATGGTTCATTCAGTTGGCAGTGTAATGGTGTTACTAAGTTATCACAAAGACCTATTTTGCATTCCTCTGCCCTAAGACTTGCCAAATAAAAGAGACAATGCAGCCCCTCATCCCATGAGCTGACTTTTAAGTCACAGATGAAAACAATGAAAACATCTCTGAAGAGAAACATACTCACACATGTAAACAGATGTGAATTTTAGCTTAAGGTAAATATATTTGTCACCTACCTCTCCCCCAAATTACAGGGGGGGACAATTAGTCTTTGACTTGAATGAAATGAATGTATCCGTGGGGATTCTTCTTGTAATTTTTTGCAGTCTGCATTTCTAAGTCCACCATTGCGCCAACGGCTCAGTGATTCAAGCATAACTGCCAGTTCTCTAGAGTTTGGTTTTAACAAATGAAAATGATCATTCCTTTCTGATGCCAAACATTCTGATTCACTTAAAGAGACAGTATCTTTCATTTCTTTGCATGGTTTGTGTTATGGTGTCCAGGGGAAAAGCTGTTTAGGATTTTTTTGTGATAGAACCACAGTTTCCTGACATCACCCTCACTAACCGGAACCGAGGGACAGATTGAAAATGATGTTATCATGTGGGAACGCCACCCAGCTTTAACTCAGGAGGAAATGCTATTAGCTCTGGAGGCAGCACTTTCATGTACTTTAATAAAATAAGGTGTCTCTAAATTGTCAAATAATGTGACTCACATCCAATACTGGATGTGCTAAAAATTTCTCCACTTTGAAGCAATCAAGCCCATTGTCTTCAGTTCCCAGAGCAAACCCTTCTCACCAGTTCCATTACCCTCTGTAGCAACTTTCTGAGGTTGACCCAGTCTATTTCTAATCTTGGTGGGTGTAATATTACACCCACAGGCGAGCATCCAATCACATATCAGTGCCATCATTAAATCTGCCTAATTCCACATCCTACAACATTACTCTCCTCTTCTCCCACCCCCCAAACCTCCCTGCTGCCAAAACCCTCATCCAAGTTTCTCTTGCCTCCGGAGCCAATTATTCCAATACTCGCTTCCCACATCCAACGCTCCACAAATCTGATTTGATTCAAACTCTCTTTACACCCACTGCCAGTCCCCCTCACCAGTACTCTCCCTGATCAAAACTGGCTCCACAGCTATGCAATGCCTCAATCTTTAAATTCTCACCCTAATTCATCTCTTCCTATTTCTGTAATCCCCTCCAGCCCAACAACCCTCCAGATTTCAGCCCTCCTTCAATTCATATCTCTGATTTTAATTGCTTTGTTACTGGTGGCCAAGCCTTCAGCTGACAAGACTCTGAGCTCTGGAATTTCCTGCCCAAATCTCTCCAGCTCTCAACCACGATTTCTTCCTTTAAATTGATCCCTAGAGCTAACCTTTTTGGCCAAGCTCTGCCTTAGTACCTTATGTGATTCAGCGTCAAATTCTGATTACTGTTACCTCTGAGGATGTTTTACTATGTTAAATGTAAATTGGCAGTGGCACTGTTGTTGATGTCAATAAATTTCAGATATCAGGTCCCATCCCAGAACTGTGGCGGGTACCAGACTCTCTCTGCTGTTATGAGAATCTGAACTCAATGCTCTTTGTCACAGATTTCTTTCCTTTTCTTCTGAAGATGCTGACTTTTGCAACAGGATAGTTCCAGAGGGCCAGCCGCCCTCTCGTGCCTCAGCTAAGTGGCTCGTTCTCAAGTGAAAATCATCAACCACTGGGGGCTTTAAAACTAAGGCAATTTCTGCTGTTCCTCAAAGTTTCCAGCAAAGGTCATTGAGTGGACCATCGAGGGCTCTAATCCTGGTGGGCTTCCCCCTTCCCTAGCAAAGGACCTTTTGACCAATTGCAGTGCCTACCCTGGCATTGTGACAGATAATCAGAAATAATCTTCCTGGAGAGGCGGAAATCCCTTAATTAAGGGTTATGGGGAGAAAGTGGGAAAGTGGAACTGATCCACTTCAGATCAGCCATGATCTTATTGAATGGCGGGGCAGGCTCGAGGGGCTAGATGGCCCACTCCTGCTCCTATTTCTTATGTTCTTATGTTCACAGTCGCTGCCACTCACCGAGACACCGAGCGAGGAAGAAGTTCAACAAAAAATTCAAACATGTTCAGAAAAAATGGAAATCAATCCATTCTAAGAGCAACCTATCAGATTTTTCCAGTAGAGTTTAAAAGCTGTATTTGAAAGTGGGCACAAAGAAAATATATGTCCAATTCCCCTGAGCAGATCTTTCTCTGTATCTCAGTGTTTTAGTTGTTCAGCAACAGATGTAGACTTCCTATAGATGTACTTCGGCATAAGGACCAGATTGGGGGTGCATCACTGGAGGGCTCTGATCCTTTTATATTTACTCAGAACCACCATATAGGAAAAAACAAATGGACTGGACTATTACAACCCACCAGTTTCTACTGGTGAATGAGTAATCAGTTGCTGATGGGTAATACAACTGAAAAGAAAACTTGGTAAGTTTAGGTAAGTTCGGGAAAGGTTTTGGACAAAGGGAAGCAGCCAAGAATATGGATGCTTGAAAGAGAACCTCATCCATCTTCTGACTTTAGCCGCACTCATGGTCTGGTAACCCTGTGGATCAGAGTACTAGTGCACTCACTGGGTCAGAGAATGGACTTGCCCTTGCCTTGTCCTGAGTGGGGAATTTCTGGTTATACTGAGTTAATCATAGACGCTTCCAAATATACATAGGTCATGTCCATCTATTCATGTCTAGTTATAGAGTGACACAGTTAAGAGTTTTGGAAAGAAGTGATCTTAGTGTTCTGGGGGAATTAAAAGATGGAGGGTGAATAAGATTCAGGAAGCTTAAGAAAGGGAAGGTACTTTACGGCATGGTTTAGGAGCTGCAGCGTCATGTTGCAACTGTACACAACTCTGGTGCGTCCGCACTTGGAGTTTTGTGTGCAGTTCTGGTCCCCACATTACAGGAAGGATGTGGAGGCTTTGGAGAAGGTGCAGAGGAGGTTTACCAGGATGTTGCCTGGTATGGAGGGGAGGTCCTATGAGGAGAGACTGAGGGATTTGGGGTTGTTTTCGCTGGAAAGAAGGCGGCTAAGAGGGGATCTCATTGAAACATATAAGATGATTAGAGGTTTAGATAGGGTGGACAGTGATAGCCTTTTTCCTCGGATGGAGAAATCTAGCATGAGGGGGCATGGCTTTAAATTAAGGGGGGGTAGTTATAGGACTGATGTCAGGGGTAGGTTCTTTACCCAGAGGGTGGTGAGGGACTGGAATGCCCTGCCAGCTGCAGTTGTAAATGCGCCTAGTTTGGGGGCATTTAAGAGATCCGTGGATAGGTTTATGGATGGAAAGGTTAGAGGTTTAGGTTAGAGGGTCATTGCTTTTTAACTGGTCGGCGCAACATCGTGGGCCGAAGGGCTGTTCTGCGCTGTAATGTTCTATGTTCTATGGTTGTAGACTTAAGGCATCCTACTATCTACAAATAAGAATTCTTGTGGCTTCTCACTCAAACAGCTCTCATCCAACATTTGCAGAATCCATCAAGAAGATACTGTCACTTTAATCCGTCAAAAAAGAAACAAAAACATGTACTGAACGATTAGCTTCTCAGATTGTGTGGTTTCCGGGAGCATATCAGTGAAAGCATTCAGAGAGAATATCCTTGGTTGGTGCTTTGCAAAGCATGTGGTGCAGTGGAGCTGACAGGTAGGAGACAAATACTATTTAACCTTTGTGAAGTGAGCCAATTTAAGTAATGGCATATTTCCCTGCTTTCCCAGCGCAGATTGGGAAAATCAAGGGAAAGAGCCAGTGGATCATGAATTATCATCCAATCATGCAGTGACAGAGAACAGCCACAAGGTGAGGTTGGGAAAGGGATAGGGAGAGAGAGAGAGAGAGAGAGAGATGGACAGAGAGAAAGATGGGGGGAGAGAAAAAATGACGACATTGAAGTTGATAAGTTCAGGAGACTCACAGAGACAATGTTTTGGGTGGAATTATTTTAGCTGGCATTCCACCCCACAAACCTCTCCACTCCATAGTCACAGAGCCAAATGACATTAAGACATTGCCACTAAATTGCTTCAGTTATTAATCCTGCAATCTAGAGGCTTTCACTATAAGAGCAGACTTGGACATTGTATGACATGGTGCTACCCACCCTCCTCAGTAAATCAATCACTCTTCTAATCTTTCATGGGCCAAGATATTTGATCAGGAGAATAAAGAGATAAACTGTTGGAACTGTCTGTAGGACAATACCGTACAGCAAAAGCATAGACATGCTCTACCAACCAATTCTGAAATCTAAAGATCCTACTGAGGCATATTTATACAGATTTTCCACCATCAAGTAAGTTCTAGAGTTTAGACATTTGTTCTTGTAGGCACTTATATGGCATTTTAGAACATTTTAGTTTGGTTAAATTCTCTTCACGTTCATCAATCTAACTTATTGTTGGAAAAAATGATCCCTTCTTTATGCTCTTGTCCAAGGTTTAATCAACAGATGCAATTCCAGGGAACTGATAAACCAAAATAAGACTAGTGAATGATTCCACTAAGTAGAGGTTCTCTTCCCCCAGGAATGGAAAGGGAAATGCTCATCAAAGGAATCTCTGGAATTCTCTGCCTGTTGAAGTGGTGGAGGCTGCCTCACTGAATATATTTAAGTCACGGGTAGATAGGTTTTTGGTAGGCAAGGGAATTAAGGGAGAAAGCGGGAAAGTGGAACTGATCCACTTCAGATCAGCCATGATCTTATTGAATGGCGGGGCAGGCTCGAAGGGCTAGATGTCCTACTCCTGCTCCTATTTCTTAAGTTCTTATGTTAAACTGTGCTATGTATAATTAAGGTTGATAGTCAGGTCACTAAAAGTGCCAGCTACAATGACATCATTCATACTACTACTGAATAAACCTGAAACTAAATTTCAAGTGGTTCTACAGAAAAATCAAAGCTAACGGGGCAGATAAGAAGAAGTTTGGGAACAGGGTGAGAGTGAAAAGGAGTGTAGAAAAAGAAAAACAGGACTTTCAGCTGAACAATTCAAGAAGGGGCTTCTCATGCAGCAAAGGCTGGCACTGAAAGTAGAAGAGAAGATTAGTCACACGGAGCACATAACACAGGGGAACGTGAAGGAGACAGTAACACCAGGTAATTACTGGGATAGAACTATGCAGATGGCACAGTGCAGTAAAGCTCCCAGTACAGGGGCAAGCATTCGGGTTCAATATCAATTTGTAGATCAAGTCTGCAGCATAAATTATGATGTGGGTGTGCCGGTGTTGGACTGGGATAAACACAGTAAAAGGTCTGACAACACCAGGTTTAAGTCCAACCGATTTATTTGATAGTAAACTCACTAGCTTTCGAGGTTTCCCTCTTCGTCAGGTGAATGGAGAGTTCTCTTAAACCTGGTGTTGTCAGACTTTTTACTGCATAAATCATAGTCTCGAATAAGAAAGCATTTTCCATTTAAACCACATGACTACTCAGAAATATACAGAACATTTGTTCTCTCTTTGTTCCGTAACTTCAAAGTAAACGGTATGATTACTATTGATTACTCTGTAAATGTGTGGTAACTAGTAATAGTTATATTCTTCTTCAAATCACGAATGTACTTTGCTGTGGAATGTCAAAACTGTGGCCCCCAGATCACAGACAGCCCTAAGCCCCTGATCGAATCTCAGGACTTGTTATATTTTTATTTATTTGTTGGATAAACCTGTGGAAATTTTGTGCGTCTACTTGTTTGGGAAGTGTTATTCTTTCTGTTGTTGCCTTATTGGCAGATAAAATCTGAAACTGGCCACTAGGACTCATTAATGATGGTAAAAGAAATAATGGCAACATGAATTTAAACTTCCTATGTGTCCTTAAAGGCAAAACCACTTGGATTCTGTCTAATCTTAAGAGCAGGATCTGATAAGCACGGAATTTTTATGTTTGTTTGTGTGGTTAGAGAGTGACACATACATGAAGACTTAATAAACCACAGCCTGACTTTCTTGGAAGTATCAACACTGAACAATTCAGACAGTTAGAATACTTCCTAAAGCATTAGAGTGTCAACAATCCACTGGGCCAAAGGATCTGGCAGGTGGTGAAGAAGGAAAGTGGTATGTTGGCCTTGAGAACATAGAACATCGAACATAGAACATTACAGCGCAGAACAGGCCCTTCGGCCCACGATGTTGCGCCGACCAGTTACAAAACAATGACCCACTAGCCTAAACCAATCCCTTTTCATCCATAAACCTATCCACAGATCTCTTAAACGCCCCCAAACTAGGTGCATTTACAACTGCAGCTGGCAGGGCATTCCAGTCCCTCACGACCCTCTGGGTAAAGAACCTACCCCTGATATCTGTCCTATAACTACCCCCCCTTAATTTAAAATCGTGCCCCCTCGTGCTAGCTTTCTCCATCCTAGGAAAAAGGCTATCACTATCTACCCTGTCTAAACCTCTAATCATCTTATATGTTTCAATGAGATCCCCTCTTAGCCGCCTTCTTTCCAGCGAAAACAACCCCAAATCTCTCAGTCTCTCCTCATAGGATCTCCCCTCCATACCAGGCAACATCCTGGTAAACCTCCTCTGCACCCTCTCCAAAGCCTCTACATCCTTCCTGTAATGTGGGGACCAGAACTGCACACAAAACTCCAAGTGTGGCCGCACCAGAGTTGTGTACAGTTGCATCATGACGCTGAGACTCCTAAATTTAATCCTCCTACCAATAAACGCCAAGACTCCGTATGCCTTCTTAACAACCTTATCTACTTGATTCCCAACTTTCAGGGATCTATGTACACATACACCTAGATCCCTCTGCTCCTCCACACTATTCAAAGTCCTCCCGTTAGCCCTATACTCAACACATCTGTTATTCCTACCGAAATGAATTACCTCACACTTCTCCTCATTAAACTCCATCCGCCACCTCACAGCCCAGCTCTGCAACCTTTCTAAGTCATCCTGCAAACTATGACACCCTTCCTCACAATCTACCACACCTCCGACTTTGGTGTCATCAGCAAACTTACTAATCCACCCAACTATACCCTCATCCAGATCATTAATAAAAATTACAAACAGAGGATTACAAACAGAACAAGAGGATTCAAGTACGGGAGCATGGATGTCTTGCTGCAGGTATACAGGGCCTTAGTCAGGCCACACCTGGAATATTATATCCAGTTTTGGTCTCCTTATAAGAACATAAGAACATAAGAAACAGGAGCAGGAGTAGGCCATCTAGCCCTTCGAGCCTGCCCCGCCATTCAATAAGATCATGGCTGATCTGTCGCTGCTCAGTTCCACATTCCCGCCCTCTCCCCATAACCCTTAATCCCCTCTCTTATCAAAAACCCATCAACCCGCTTCTTAAAAATATTTAGTGAGGCAGCCTCCACCACTTCAATGGGCAGAGAATTCCAGAGATTCACCACCCTTTGAGTGAAGAAGTTCCTCCTCAACTCCATTCTAAAACGCCCCCCCCCCTTTATCTTGAGGCTGTGCCCCCTAGTCCTACTGTCTTTTTTGAGCGGGAAGAGTCTCTCCACCTCTATCCTATCCATCCCATTCATCATCTTATACGTCTTAATGAGATCTCCCCTCATTCTTCTAAACTCTAATGAGTACAAGCCCAGTTTATTCAGCCTCTCCTCATTGCTCAACTCCCTCAACTCTGGTATCAGCCTAGTAAACCTCCTCTGCACTCCCTCCAAGGCCAAAATATCTTTGCACAGGTGCGGCGCCCAAAACTGCACACAGTACTCCAGCTGCGGTCTCACCAATGCCCTATACAGCTGCAGCAAGACCTCCCTACTTTTATATTCAATCCCCCTCGCTATGAAGGCCAGCATCCCATTTGCCTTCCTGACCACCTGCTGCACCTGCAAGCTGGGTTTTTGCAACTCATGCACAAGGACCCCGAGGTCCCTCTGCACCGTCGCCTGCTGCAGTTTTTCGCCCTGTAAGTAATAGTCCTTCCTATCATTCTCCCTACCAAAGTGGACCACCTCACACTTGCCAACATTAAATTCCATTTGCCATTTCCTGGCCCATTCGCCCAGCCTATCTAGATCCTTCTGCAGACTCTCCACACAATTTGCCTTTCCCCCAATCTTGGTGTCATCCGCAATTTTCAACACCCTACACTCGGTTCCCTCCTCCAGATCATCTATATAAATGGTAAAAAGCTGAGGCCCCAGCACCGACCCCTGGGGCACTCCACTAGTCACCATCCGCCAATCCGAATAGCACCCGTTGACCCCCACTCTCTGCCTCCTATTTGACAACCAATCCTCTATCCACGCTAACACCCTACCCCCAACTCCATGTCCCTCGACCTTCTGCAATAACCTCTTGTGAGGTACTTTGTCAAACGCCTTCTGAAAATCTAGAAAGACCACATCCACCGGCTCTCCTCTATCCACTGCCCTAGACACATCCAGTTACAGATCAAGTATCTTTTATCTGTGAATTGGAAAACTGAACATGTCCAAACATTGGATTTTTAAAAAACCATTTGTACAGGAGGTCCGTACTCTGAATCAACATGAATCTCACCAACCATACCCTGCATTTATTATTCAGTGATACATCTTAGTTTAGACTAAAGCTAGCCTAGGATTCGGTCACTGTGATGTATTCAATATCGGAAAACAAAAAATGAACTGAAATCTTGAACGGAATCAGCCCCAAGGTTACGAATAATCTGTATGACAATGATCATAACCCTGATTTTTCAATTTCCAATTGTTTTTTTTGGCAGGTTTATTAGCAGGAAAATAAAAGTTTTTTGGTGAACGAGTGCCAAATGAAAACTATTTTGATTTCTTTCTGATTTGTTTGCTGGGGTCCTCTCTCCAATTTCATGAAAATCTATGGTAAATCATGGAGTTCGGTTACGAGTGGTGTGCCTCAGGGATCTGTTTTGGGGTCACTGCTGTTTGTAATTTTTATTAATGATCTGGATGAGGGTATAGTTGGGTGGATTAGTAAATTTGCTGATGACACCAAAGTCGGAGGTGTGGTAGATAGTCTTGAAGGGTGTCATAGTTTGCAGGAAGACTTAGACAGGTTGCAGAGCTGGGCCGAGAGGTGGCGGATGGAGTTTAATGCGGAGAAGTGTGAGGTAATTCACTTTGGTAGGAATAACAGATGTGTCGAGTATAGGGCTAACGGGAGGACTTTGAATAGTGTGGATGAGCAGAGGGATCTAGGTGTATGTGTACATAGATCCCTGAAAGTTGGGAGTCAAGTAGATAATGTTGTTAAGAAGGCATACGGTGTCTTGGCGTTTATTGGTAGGGGGATTGAATTTAGGAGTCGCAGGGTCATGTTGCAACTGTACACATCTCTGGTGTGGCCGCACTTGGAGTACTGTGTGCAGTTCTGGTCCCCACATTAAAGGAAGGATATGGAGGCTTTGGAGAGGGTGCAGAGGACGTTTACCAGGATGTTGCCTGGTATGGAGGGGAGATCCTATGAGGAGAGGCTGAGGGATTTGGGGTTGTTTTCACTGGAAAGAAGGAGGCTAAGAGGGGATCTTATTGAAACATATAAGATGATTAGAGGTTTAGATAGGGTGGTTAGTAATAGCCTTTTTCCTCTGATGGAGAAATCTAGCACGAGGGGGCATGGCTTTAAATTAAGGGGTGGTAGTTATAGGACGGATGTCAGGGGTAGGTTCTTTACCCAGAGGGTGGTGAGGGACTGGAATGCCCTGCCAGCTGCAGTTGTAAATGTGCCTAGTTTGGGAGCGTTTAAGAGATCCGTGGATAGGTTTATGGACGAAAAGGGATTGGTTTAGGCTAGTGGGTCATTGTTTTGTAACTGGTCGGCACAACATCATGGGCCGAAGGGCCTGTTCTGCGCTGTAATGTTCTATGTTCTATGTAACTTCCACCATCAAAACAAACAAGAAATTGGTGACAATGGGAATTACTCAGTGGAAGGTTCAGACTGCCCAGTCCTGCTCTGTGATGTCCCGTTCAGATTGGAAATTGCAGGATTGCCTTTAACAAGAGTCAGAGCACTGCAATAAGTGCCTACTTTAACTCAAAGAATGAAACGTGGAAGGGGCATTATTTTATTTCGGAGCTTACAAAGGAGATTTAATAGAGCTGCTGCTTTATGAGGGCATTTTGGTATCCAAACACGGATTCAAGCTGAGTTCATGGGGAAAGGTTTTCTTGCATCAGTAACATGTAAACAGCAAAGGATGGGCAATAAATGCTGATGATGTGGAGATGCCGGTGTTGGACTGGGGTAAACACAGTAAGAAGTCTGACAACACCAGGTTTAAATCCAACTGATTTATTTGATAGTCAACTCACAAGCTCATAGTTTAGAAGGATGAGGGGGGAATCTTATAGAGACGTATAAGATAATGAAGGGGATGGATAGGGTAAAGGTAGAGAGACTCTTCCCGCTCAGAAAGGACAGCAGGACTAGGGGGAACAGCCTCAAGATAAGGGGAGCAGTTTAGATCAGAGTTGAGGAGGAACTTCTTCACTCAAAGGGTGGTGAATCTCTGGAATTCTCTGCCCGTTGAAGCAGTGGAGGCTGCCTCGCTCAATATATTTCAGTCATGGGTAGATAGTTTTCTGATAGACAGGGGAATTAAGGGTTATGGGGAGAAAGCGGGAAAGTGGAACTGATCCACTTCAGATCAGCCATGATCTTATTGAATGGCGGGGCAGGCTCGAGGGGCTAGATGGCCTACTCCTGCTCCTATTTCTTATGTTCTTATGTTCAAGTTTATGAGGTTTCTCTCTTCGTCAGTTGAATGGAGAGTTCTGGCCTCAGACAGAGCATATAACTGTCTGTGCTTTATATGCTCTGTCTGAGGCCAGCACTCTCCATTCACCTGACGAAGAGGGAAACCTTGAAAGCTTGTGAGTTTACTATCAAATAAATCGGTTGGACTTTAACCTGGTGTTGTCAGACTTCTTCCAATAAATGCTGGCCAGCCAGTGACACTCATGCTCTCTGAATGAATAGAAAAAAGCCGCAGCTTCTGACAAAGAAATGTATTTGCAGTGGAGAGAAGGACTTCTTCCAAGTGAAATTGATGTTTATAAAGCCAACTCTCCTGCTGTATGTGTGCTAGGCGAACGCCGTGGAAGGTTGGGGCAACTCAGGGAAAAAAGTAAGCATTTTCCTGCAGTCCTTCTTCATTGCAAGCAGACGTTGAGCAACTGGAGCGCTGTTCAAGACTTCCAAACACATTATAGAGACACAGTATTTCTTACTCAGCTGCAAGCCCAGACTGAGTCGGTCAAAAGGCTGCCAGATGCAGCAATGCTGGCTGACCACACTGTGGTTTGTTCAGCACATTGGGTGCGTCAGTCTCAGGTCTCTTGAAAATATGAGGAGCCGTGCTCAAACACACGAGGGCAGTAGGTTCCAGGTATTGCAGGATAAGCTTTAATACGCCTCTGTTGATTTAAAGAGGAGGAAAGGTCCAAGGAGAATCTGTTCCAAACCAAGTACATCCCTTTCAGCATGTTTGAAAAAAAATGTTTGTGACAAACTAATCTTTATTTTTGGGTGTTGGTGCAGGTTCAACTGTTTCAGTAACATTCAATGGAAACAGAGGCAGTTGTGACTGGGAGGATCTCATATATCTAAATGGGAACTGCGATGTGGGTCTGAGCTAGAATCCGACTCGAAATCACCTGTCTTATAAAACTTTCCACTGTTCAAGTACAGGGCAGAACTTAACTCCTGTTATACAGACCTCAGCCCTTGGCGCTGTTGATACTTCAATATCATCACAGGACTGGATGAGGAAGTGGAGGGATGCGTTAGTAAGTTCGCCGATGACACGAAGGTTGGTGGTGTTGTGGATGGTCTGGAGGGTTGTCAGAGGTTGCAGCGTGACATAGATAGGATGAAAGACTGGACGGAGAAATGGCAGATGGACTTCAACTCGGATAAATGTGAAGTGGTTCATTTTGGCAGGTCAAATAGGATGAAGGAATATAGTATTAAGGGTAAGACTCTTGGCAGTGTGGAAGATCAGAAGGATCTTGGGGCCTGGGTTCATAGGACTCTCAAATCGGCCTCGCAGGTGGAGGATGTGGTTAAGAAGGCGTATGGTGTACTGGCCTTCAGCAATAGAGGGACTGAGTTTGGGAGTCAGGAGATAATGCTGCAACTTTATAAGACCCTTGTCAGACCCCATTTGGAGTACTGTGCACAGTTCTGGCTGTCTCATTACAGTAAAAAGTCTGACAACACCAGGTTTTAGTCCAACCGATTTATTTGATAATATTCTCACAAGCTTTCGAGGTTACCCTCTTCGTCAGCCCCCTCGAAAGCTTGTGAGAATATTATCAAATAAATCGGTTGGACTAAAACCTGGTGTTGTCAGACTTTTTACCGTGTTTATGCCAGTCCAACGCCGGGATATCCACATCATGTCTCATTACAGGAAAGACGTAGAAGCTATTGAAAGGGTGCAGAGGAGATTTACAAGGATGTTGCCTGGACTGGGAGGCATGCCTTATGAAGATAGGTTGAGGGAGCTGGGACTCTTTTCCCTAGAGAGGCAAAGGTTGAGAGGCGACCTGATAGAGGTGTATAAGATGTTGAGAGGTATAGATTGAGTGAATTCTCAGAGGCTATTTCCCCGGGTTGAAATGGTCGCTACGAGAGGACACAGATTTAAGGTGCGGGGAGGGAAGTACAGAGGAGATGTCAGGGGTAAGTTTTTCACTCAGAGGGTGGTGGGTGAGTGGAATCGGCTGCCGGCAGTGGTGGTGGAGGCGGATTCGATAGGATCTTTTAAGAGACTTCTGGATGAGTACATGGGATTTAGTGAGATTGAGGGTTATAGATAAGTCTAGTCGGTATGGATATGATCAGCGCAACTTGTGGGCCGAAGGGCCTGTTTGTGCTGTAGTTTTTCTATGTTAAATGACTATAACAACATTGTAACTTCTCCCCCTTTCCTTCTCCCTTACTTATAGGTTTCATCATGAAGAAGGTAACATTGGGTGCACACTTTGACATCCTGTGGCAACATCATTGGTTGGCAGACCTAATTTCCACAGGAAACTTCACCTTTCTGAGGAGGCATCATGTGCACTTGAAGAAATAACCACCAATTTTGAGAGAAATGTCAGTCTTTACATCAGCTGCAGAAAGACCAACACAATGGCAACTGGGCAGCAACAAGCCATTACCATTGAACAATAGAAGGAGCAGATTCAGAGAGGGTAATGTGGAGATCAAGGTCTTCACTCGCAAAAGCAACATCAGTTTTCCAGCGGCTCTACATGCAACCAACACCATCAAGAGAGCCATGAAGCTATGACTCTACGCATCCGCCATGTCAACTGATGTCTACGCCAATAGATGAGAACAGCAAAGGTGTCACTCAAGTTGTACACCTTACACCAATGTGTTTATGATGATCCTGGGTTTCGCACGGAAGACAGCATCACCAACAAGAAAGTACTACATAGACCTGACTGCTCAGAAGCATCTATGAGTGACATGATGGAGAGACAACTGGTGTTGGCAGGGCACCTCTTTCACCTCGTGGACATTCACGATTCCAGATTGGTATTAGTGTGGATACCAACAGCCGGAATAAGAAGACAGGACGATCTAAAGAAGACCCATCAAAGTCCAAATAAGGAGGGTCTCCAGATCACGTGGGCTGTGATAAAATAGATTGTGACGGCAGGGCTGGTGGCAAAGTCTTGCTGCTCACTGACCCACGTGGGACCAGTGCAACCAAGACCAAATCCTGATGTCAAACTTTAGCCCTGGTGTCCAGCCCTCGGGTGCTTGTTGTCCAGCCCTGGGGCCCTGGTGTCCAGCCCCAAGGCCCTGGTGTCCAGCCTGTAGGTACTTGCTGTCCAGCCACTGGAACTGGTGTCTAGCCCTTAGCCCCCGGTAGTGTGTTTCCAGAAAGTGTGTCTCTGATTTCATTCCTGGCTTTGCTTTGACACTCAGCCCCATTGTGAATGCTCTCAGAAGTTTCAGGAACTTCCCTTGTGACGGATGTCAGTGGACCAAGAGAGGAGACATGGGGTGGGAAGATTTGATCGAAGGAAATGTATGTTTTAATAATCGTATATTTTTCTTCAAGCACAGTTTGTACAGAAAACTTTCTTCCTGGAGTTTTCTTCCTCTTTAACTGACCAACTTCACCAGACAGGACATTGAGTATAGAAGTTGGGAAGTTATTTTGCAGTTGTACAGAATGTTGGTGAGGCCGCACCTGGAGTGTTGTGTTCAGTTTTGGGCGCCTTGCTTAAGGAAAGATGTTATTAAACTGGAGAGCGTGCAGAAGAGAATGGTGCCAGGACTCAAGGGACTGTGTTATCGGGAGAGATTGGACAGGCTAGGACTTTTATCTTTGGAGCGTAGGGAACTGAGGGATAATCTTATAGCGATGTGTAAGATCGGGAGAGACATGGATGTGGTGAATGCACCCAGAGGTGGGGAATCAAGATCTAGAGGACATGAGTTGAAGTAAAGAGGAGAAAGAATTAATGGGAACCTGAGGAATAACTTTTTTTACACAGAGGGTGGAACGTGTGTGGAATGAGCTGCCCGAGGAAGTGGTTGAGGCAGGAACGTTGACAATATTTAAAAGGCGTTTGGACAGATACATGGATAGGAAAGGTTTAGAGGGAAATGGGCCAAATGCAGGCAAATGGGGTTAGCTTAGATGGGCTTTTTGGTCGGCATGGACCAGTTTGGGCCAAAGGGCCTTTCTCTGTGCTATAGATCCCATGATTCTAACTGAAGCTGAAGTTCAGAGTTTGACAGGCTCTATTAATCTTGTGTGTGCAATAACGGGTAAATTCCAGCTTACAACATGTGAATGAAAACTTGGGGTGTCTTGAGATAAACAAACCTTTCAATTGGAACAGTTTTTGTATGATTCAGTGCTCTACACCTAGATGAAAATAGCATTAAATTGCATCAATCTCAACTCTCCATTGTTAATCCATAGGCTGGGGAATTCATTATAAAACCTATCATCATTCCTGAGTAGTCATGGGTAGTTCATGGAAAATAAGTGGACACAAGTAGATTTTACACAATATCAGGGCGGAACATTAAAACTGTGACACAGGTTGTTGCTGTCTCTTTTCCTATTGCAAGGCAATGAAAATACACAAAGTCTTCAATTATCAGTGAGTATGGCAGTAATATAACAGCAAAATGCACAATAAAGAGAAAGAAACCTTAATTCCTGGTCTGCCATGGCCACAGTCACAAAGGAAAAACTTTAAAGAGAATGCTATGCTGCCTTGCCATTATTGAAGAACCTGATTTCACTCAGGGCTCAGGGATTACCCATTAGTAACGGTCACTTGAGCAAAGTAATGGCTTGCGTTTGTGGCCCACCAGCAATAAGCCAATAAACTAAATGAAAAAGGAGGACCAGGAAACTAGAGAAATGTTTCACTCCAAATTTGGAAGGTGTGCATTAATGCTGGAGAAGGATTCTGGTTGGAGTCTATGTGTGAGCCCAGAAAATGAGTATTGATAAGCTGGCTGACTACCAGAGGATGGATGTCAAGCCCAGATCCATTCATTCAAGTACACCCACAGCAGTGGACTGAGGAGGAGAAACATAGCCTGATATTATCCCTTCTTGGGCACTAAGGCTAATAGAGGGCCTTTTTAAGAATTCACTTGAGATTTGGAATAAAACTGTTCCTGGAATTTCCAAGTTATATATTTGTCAAGTTTTCTGGAGTCTAGAAATGGTACCAATCCTACAGGATCTCAAAGGACGGCCTGGCGGACCAATTTAACGAATGTTTTCTCTTCATTGGAAGCAGCACAGATTAGACAGAGTGAATACTGAGGTCAGGTAGATTCTGAAAGGCAGATGGATACAAAGTACTTCAGTGTTGTGTGGGTACATGCCTGAACGAAGGTAGAACACTGTCATAGTAATACCAGGTGGCTGTCAGGTAAGGCCGACTCACATCCGTAGAGTAGAGACGCCAAGCAGCCTGGATAAATAAAAACAGAGAAAGACACACACCAACAGATCAAACCATCAAACAGGACAGGACAAGAGAAGCAAAATAAAAAAAGGGAGGCACACAAACAGAATGTAAGATAATGGGGATTTTGTGTGGAGGGCAATATCATAGCTGAATTAAACATCGCCTCTTTGTGTGTGAAAAAAACAGTAAATACAATTATCGGTAAACACTTACTGATCTCAAACGCTCTGTGAAATCCCAAAATTAATTTCAAATCTGTAATTAAAGGGGTTTAGATTTTTGGTGTAAGTGCAGTGAATAGTGACTACTCACCTTAATGGGTTCCAAGGCTTTTCCAATTAAATAGCAGCCCTGTCTAAACTTTCTCGCTTTGTCAAGACAATAGCACCTTATGGGATGACGCTATAAGGACTGCCGTCACCCTCAGCTCCCAAATCCCCGACCTTCATTTATGAGCACTGTTTGTGAGTGCTTAAAGACTATCCAATGATGGAAGGGCTCACATTGTTCAGCAGATAGATGTTAAAATCATCCCCACAGACAGGCTCTCCAAGTGACCCGACAAAGACAGCATTTTGTCAGAAAAATTCCCACAAGGCAAATATATTGCCCTCTGAGCGATATTGATAGAGATGTGCCGACATCTGTTCCTTGTATGTGTCAGGCAACTCTGTCACGTCTTACACCCTCACACATATATATATTGTGAAAATCTGTAATGTAAATACCATTCCAATTTCAGCACTTTTCCTCTCATTAGATTCCATTAGGAGCTGCTCTCCTCGAGGGTCTGAAGAGGGTCTGGCTCTACAGTACTGAAGAGGGTGCAGCAATATCAATGTTGTACTTCAGCTAAGTGCTAAATTATGGCCCCCTCTTCTTCCAATCCATATTCCAGTTAAAGATTTCATGGCATCTGTTTGAAAAAGAGGGAATTCTCCCAAAGTCATGGCCAACTTTCCTCTCTCAACTTTTCATTGTATCCCTTTGATGTTTTTATTTCTCTCCATTATTTCCATGGTAATTTTATACTAACTCACACCTCTTCTGTTGACCAAGATTATCTCATTAATCCTGTAGGGCTGCCATCTTTCAGGGCTTTGTACAGTTCTTATGTTGCAGCAAATACTCCTTTGAGCATGTCTCGTTGTTGGCCTGTAGTTTATACATCAATAATTGGTTTATCATAGTCAATTTCTCTTTCTTCCCTCCAAAGTCAGCCTTACCTAAATTTATGATTTATGATTCACCCTTCTTTGTCTCAAACTTAATACTGAATTCAATCATAGAATCCCTACAGTATGGAAAGATGCTATTCAGCTCATTGAGTCTGTACTGACCATAATCCCATTCAGGCCCTATTTCCACAACCCCATGCATTTACCTGCTATGGCCCCTGATACTAGGGTAAATTTAGCATAACCAATAAACCTAACCCGCATATTTTTTGACTTAAGGAGGAAACTAGAGCACCTGGAGGAAACCCATGCAGACACAGGGAGAATGTGCAAACTCCACAGAGACAGTGATCCGAGGCCGGAATCGAACCCGGGTCCCTGGCACTGTGAGGCAGCAGTGCTAACCACTATGCCACCCTGATGATCACTGTTAGCTAGCTGTTCTTTTACTACATTCAGGCTCATTACTTAACATTAAAGTTAAACAAATAGATTCATTTAACAATAACATTGGCAGCAGCATGAAGTGAGAAAAATCTGTCCTCAAAATAAGCCTTTGGGTTGAGATCTGATGCAAACTTATCAAACAATGAAGGAAATGAAAACGGAACAGAAATATATCTAGACAAGTGAGCAAGAACCACAAGTGTGATTTTCCATCTGGGATTGGGAAGCCAATCATAGAACCCTACAGTACAGAAAGGGGCCCTTCGGCCCATCGAGTCTGCGCCGAACACAATCCCACCCAGGCCCTACCCCCATATCCCTACATATTATACCCACTAATCCCTCTAACCTACACATCCCTGGACACTAAGGGGCAATTTCTTAGCACGGCCAATCAACCTAACCCGCACATCTTTGGACTGTGGGAGGAAACCGGAGCACCCGGAGGAAACCCATGCAGACATGAGGAGAATGTGCAAACTCCACACAGACAGTGACCCGAGCATCGAACCCAGGACTCTGGATCTGTGAAACAGCAGTGCTAACCACTGTGCCACCGTGCCGCCCCAATGTGCAGTTTACGGAGAATGTAGGCCATTGAAATGATCGACCGCCTGTACAGAACTGGGATTTTGATAGGTCAGGAAAGCAAAACTTGAAGTTGTCCATCTCAAGAGCAATAGGGTATGGTCATTAAAATTACTGGTCTCGCCTGCGATGATTAGGCCCAATTAATGAAAAATGAAGTGTGTCGATTACAGGCCCAGTTAACTTAACATCAGTCGTTGGGAAAATGTTTGAATCGATTGTTAAGGAAGACACTTAGAAAGCACTGAATATTTAGAACAAGTTAACATGGTTTTACTACAGGGAAATCTTGTTTGACAAACTTAATCGAACATGTTCTATGTCTATCTTGTCATTAGTACAGTTGATAAAGGAGAACTTGTAGATGCGGAGTATAAGTCCATGTAGTGGGTGGAGAGACAAATATTGGTGGGAGGGGTGTGTGAGGAGTTATATTAATGATCTGGATGAGGGTATAGTTGGGTGGATTAGTAAGTTTGCTGATGACACCAAAGTCGGAGGTGTGGTAGATTGTGAGGAAGGGTGTCATAGTTTGCAGGGTAACTTAGAAAGGTTGCAGAGCTGGGCTGTGAGGTGGCGGATGGAGTTTAATGCGGAGAAGTGTGAGGTAATTCATTTCGGTAGGAATAACAGATGTGTTGAGTATAGGGCTAACGGGAGGACTTTGAATAGTGTGGAGGAGCAGAGGGATCTAGGTGTATGTGTACATAGATCCCTGAAAGTTGGGAATCAAGTAAATAAGGTTGTTAAGAAGGCATACGGAGTCTTGGCGTTTATTGGTAGGGGGATTGAATTTAGGAGTCGCAGCGTCATGATGCAACTGTACACAACTCTGGTGCGGCCGCACTTGGAGTTTTGTGTGCAGTTCCGGTCCCCACATTACAGGAAGGATGTAGAGGCTTTGGAGAGGGTGCAGAGGAGGTTTACCAGGATGTTGCCTGGTATGGAGGGGAGATCCTATGAGGAGAGACTGAGAGATTTGGGGTTGTTTTTGCTGGAAAGAAGGCAGCTAAGAGGGGACCTTATTGAAACATATAAGATGATTAGAGGTTTAGACAGGGTAGATAGTGATAGCCTTTTTCCTAGGATGGAGAAAGCTAGCACGAGGGGGCACGACTTTAAATTAAGGGGAGGTAGTTATAGGACTGATGTCAGGGGTAGGTTCTTTACCCAGAGGGTGGTGAGGGACTGGAATGCCCTGCCAGCTGCAGTTGTAAATGCACCTAGTTTGGGGGCATTTAAGAGATCTGTGGATAGGTTTATGGATGAAAAGGGATTGGTTTAGGCTAGTGGGTCATTGTTTTTGTAACTGGTCGGCGCAACATCGTGGGCCGAAGGGCCTGTTCTGCGCTGTAATGTTCTATGTTCTATGTTATAGGGATGGGCTTGGGGTATTGCAATTGCAAGTTTGGCATGGATGAGGCATGGGAGTGCATCATGGGTGAAAGGATGTTTCATGCTTAAATCTTCCTTATTAATATTTGGATGCAGTGCTGGATCCCAGGGCAGGTCACCTCCACACCAGGCATCCTCATAAACTTTTAATGCAGTCCACTCATCATCCATCAGAATGAAAATCTAACATCCAATGAGTTTACAGAACTGGGAAATCTTCCAACTCTGTGTACCCGAGCTCAGGACAAAATTCTGGGCATGGTATTGGATTACATACGCACAGTAATAAGGTCTAACTCTATTTCTCTGCCACCTTTCTCAACCTCTCCACTGCTGTGTTATCCAATATCAAAAATTGAATCAAACACATTTTCCTTCAGTTAAATATTGAGAAGACTGAACATTTTGGGCACGATCTATTGACACACAACAAGAAGTCAGGCTTGCGTCTGGTTTCTTGATGCACCCAATGTAACCAGCGGGAAAAGTGTGCAAAACTGATTTGCATATTAATGACAGACTTAGCATGTCATTAATACTTCACTAGACTGACCTCTTCACCAGTGAGAATCATAGCTGGTTTCCCCTAGCAGAGATCAGACGTGATGGCCTCATCGGGGGGGGGGGGGAGGTGGAATCGGAGGTTACAGGAGACGGGGGGCCTGGCCAAGCAGCGCCCGTAGACTGGTGGTGCCCAACTGGCAATGCCACAGTGCCAGGGAAACGCCAAAGGGGTCGGGGCCTGAGTGGGGAGGGTGCTATGGTGGGGTGGGAGGAGATGGGGAGGTCGGCAGGGGGTGGAGTCCTGCAAGGGAGGTGGTGATCCAAATCATTAATAGGGCATTTCAAGTTTAAGGGTTGGGGAAAATGTGCCACCGTTTATATGGAAAGCAGAATGAAAAAGACCTTCTGTTTCTGGAAGAGCAGAGAGAGAGGGGGGAGATCAGGGCTGTTTAATTTTATTGGCCTTTAATTAGAAAAAAAACAAACTGCCATTTAAAGAAAAGAATATCACTATTTCACTTTTCTCCGTACACCAGAGAATTGTGATAGAATTTGTGCTATATGTTCTAATTTCACAACACATCATTACCACTGTGGGAAAATCATCAATTCACAGTTTGATTAAGGGCTCTAAATGATTATAAAGTCTTTAATGTGAGCTATGAATACAAATATTTGTTTTTATAAGGAATGAAGCACCTGAAATAATAGTTTTTACAGGAATTATGTAGTTGAAAGAATTTAAATGTTGTGAATGTTATTTTTTAATGAAGTTTTCACCCAGGAAGGTAGTGGGAGCCTGGACAATTGTAGGCTCAGCCCACTTGTCTCTGGAGAAGATGCCAGCAAAGACGGGCTCTCAGTTGGTGTGGGGGCTGGTGGGGTGCAGTCAGACAGACCGACCCATCAGAGAGGTTGGAGGCAGTCAGAGGGTGCCGATTGCAGAGGTAGGCTGCTCAGAAAGCCTACCTTGCTGCTGTGGTACTTTGTCCCAGTTAAAATACCGACAGAAAGGCATTCCATCGCTCACCCCCATGAGAATCTCCTTGCCCTATCCATGCCACCTTTTGTTTCCAGTGTCTATCCACCTTCCATTGCCCCTTAAGGCCCCAATACCAAGCACAAGTCTCACTGATCCTGTCCTCTGGGAAACTGGAATAAACGGATCAGCCCAAGAATGACCAATTTCTGTTATTTTAAAGGATCTGTACGATTGATACTTTTATTGGACTGCAGCATAATAGAACCATTATCACTCTAGGGTTTGTACAGTGCACAGTGGGTGAATGGCATGAAGTGTCATGACTTGGCATAACTAACTAAGGGGATGTTAGGCGGTGGCTTATCTTGACATAGGGGACGTGAAGGGCAATGGAAAACTCTTAAAATTGTGTAAATAAACATTGTGCAATTGACACCAAAGATCAGACAGCCAGGACTGTGAATCAGTCAATACTTTCCCTGTGACTCAGGTGTTTGATAGAGGAGTGGATGTCTGGGCTCTCAGCCAAGAATGTAGAGTGAGGCTTAACTTGGACCTTTTTAAAGGTTCACTCATGCAAACTATGGTTCACAATGTCTCTGAGGTAGCGTGAATCAAGATTCTTTTGAAAACTTGTTATGACTCCACTGAATTTTGGAGCGGTAGGAGATGGCCTTCCCTGCAATGGAGCCAGCCAGGTTGGGGGTGTTTAGTTTCAATTCATGAGCCCAAAGCAGTCTCCAGCCTTAAAAGACACTCCTGAAAAATTACATAGCCCAGGAATGTGATCTAGACTCCCAGAGTGATTCATCAACCATTTTTAAAGGGGTCCCAACTTGCTAAAAACTTTGACCAGAATCTGCAATTTACTCTAAGAACTTTATTTATTTGTTTCTCGGCAGGGGCTCTGAGGTCTGAGAATGGTGGATACTAGGTGGTGTTGGGCTGGCATGAGTTGGCATTAATTTGGCATACGGTGATGGGTAGAGGCTTAGGCTGGCATGTGGGCTTGAGAGTTCAGGGGTGGGAACTTGAGGTGGCAATTGTGTTGTGGTGTGACTGGTGAGGTCTGATAACAGCCAAGACAAGGTCCTAAATCAGAGTCCGACCTTTTACATTGTTCATCTCCATCCACGGGAGCTTCTGGAGTTGATTTCAAATTGTTTCTGGGAGTGATGAGCCTGAGTCTCAATCCCATCCAGAGCATTTTCTCCTGACTCAGGTTCAGAGGGCCAGGAATTTTCCTGACTTTTGGAAGGTGAAAATTTAGGCCAGTGAATGAACAGTGATCTGACTCAAAGCCTGTGGCAGTGGGGACAAGCAGGAGGGTAAGTTCAGACTCAACAAGTCAGGTTTAGCAAGCGACACCTGATTCAAGGTGAAGGGATTGGGACAGATTTGAAATTTACGCTCTGGGAACAGATTGCAGACGAGCTCACAGCTTCGATTAATTCCTAACCTCAGTCACAAAGCGAGAGACACTGAACACAGCAAGCAGTACTTCCTGACAAGACAAAGGAAAAATTACAGAACGGATCGGCAGTCCCTGATTCCATAGGATCAGAGAGACGGTTTAGGAGCAAGCCATACACCCCCTGTAAACTCAAAGTATCACAGGAGACGGGGAAATCAGGGGAGAAAAATGATGGCATATTGGAGAATGGAGGCAATTGTACATGGTGTGGAGATGCCAGCGTTGGACTGGAGTAAAACAGAAAGAATTCTCGCAACACCAGCTTAAAGTCCAACAAATTTATTGTACACCCATAGCAAAAGAAAAGGTAGGGCACTTCTCTAGAAAAGACTATAATAAGGATGACGATCCTTCTCTCAGTTCACTGTTCCTTACCATAAATTTTCCCCTCACTTTATATTATTCCCATTATTTTAATCTCTAAAGTTTCTTCACTTATTTGCCCAGACATTGCGCCTGAACGATGGGCTTGTACCTTCCTTCACTAGATCCTCGCTATCAAAACCAAATGTCATTTTCTTGACCTGGGATCTGAAAGATTTTGGAGTCCTGTCCTCCGTGATTCAAATATTAAAGGGACCTGATGGACTAGAGACAGAAAAATTATTTTCTCTGGTGAGGAAATCAAGGATAAAGGGACTTAAGAATTAGAGCGAAGCTAAGCTAAAATTAGAGTAAAACCAGGAAGCATTTTCCACACATTGGGTGGTGGAAATCTAAAACTTGGAACCAACCCTGAGGCAATTCGAGCTTCAACGGCCGAAGCAGTTACATTTTTATTAGGTACTGTCTCAAGGGATTCTGTAGCAAAGGGAGGAACCAGAGTTAAGATCCGATTGCATGGTAGTGCAGGCTCGAGGAGCTGAATGACCTCAGACAGTTCCAAATGTTATGCTCCGAAATGTTTTGTAGATTTTGAAATGTAAACTCCTGATTTACACTTCCTATTTGCTCATTTTTGCACTCTTTGCACTTACTGTGATATAGATCTTGAACTTCCATTTTTGGATCTCAAGAATGCAAAAGGCCAGGATCAGTTATAGCTGGCAAGATCGAATTTGCACACTTGTTCCTTATAAGATCTCTAGGTGCCAATTCAATCAGATCTACAAAGGTATGTCTGAACATCTTGTTCACAATAAATAAAGCAGCAGATATTTTAGAACTGTACTTGCTGTCGCAGAGATTGGTCAGAGCATCTTGTCAGAACACTGAGATACATAGAACATAGAACATAGAACATAGAACATTACAGCGCAGAACAGGCCCTTCGGCCCACGATGTTGCGCCGGCCAGTTACAAAACAATGACCCACTAGCCTAAACCAATCCCTTTTCGTCCATAAACCTATCCACGGATCTCTTAAACGCCCCCAAACTAGGTGCATTTACAACTGCAGCAGGCAGGGCATTCCAATCCCTCACCACCCTCTGGGTAAAGAACCTACCCCTGACATCAGTCCTATAACTACCCCCCCCCTTAATTTAAAGTCGTGCCCCCTCGTGCTAGCTTTCTCCATCCTAGGAAAAAGGCTATCACTATCTACCCTGTCTAAACCTCTAATCATCTTATATGTTTCAATGAGATCCCCTCTTAGCCGCCTTCTTTCCAGCGAAAACAACCCCAAATCTCTCAGTCTCTCCTCATAGGATCTCCCCTCCATACCAGGCAACATCCTGGTAAACCTCCTCTGCACCCTCTCCAAAGCCGCCACATCCTTCCTGTAATGTGGGGACCAGAACTGCACACAAAACTCCAAGTGCGGCCGCACCAGAGTTGTGTACAGTTGCATCATGACGCTGCGACTCCTAAATTCAATCCCCCTACCAATAAACGCCAAGACACCGTATGCCTTCTTAACAACCTTATCTACTTGATTCCCAACTTTCAGGGATCTATGTACACATACACCTAGATCCCTCTGCTCCTCCACACTATTCAAAGTCCTCCCGTTAGCCCTATACTCAACACATCTGTTATTCCTACCGAAATGAATTACCTCACACTTCTCCACATTAAACTCCATCCGCCACCTCGCAGCCCAGCTCTGCAACTTTTCTAAGTCACCCTGCAAACTATGACACCCTTCCTCACAATCTACCACACCTCCGACTTTGGTGTCATCAGCAAACTTACTAATCCACCCAACTATACCCTCATCCAGATCATTAATAAAAATTACAAACAGCAGTGGCCCCAAAACAGATCCCTGAGGCACACCACTCGTAACCGAACTCCATGACGAATATTTACCATCAACCACCACCCTCTGTCTCCTATCCGCTAGCCAATTCCTGATCCAATTACCTAGATCACCCCCAATCCCATACATCTGCATTTTCTGCAGAAGCCTACCATGGTGAACCTTATCAAACGCCTTGCTAAAATCCATATACACCACATCAACTGCCTTACCCCATCCACCTCTTTGGTCACTTTCTCAAAGAACTCGATAAGGTTAGTAAGGCATGACCTACCCGCTACAAAACCATGCTGACTGTCTCTAATCAACTCATTACTTTCCAAATAACTATAAATCCTGTCTCTAATAATCCTTTCCAAAACCTTACCCACCACAGAAGTAAGACTCACAGGTCTATAATTCCCAGGGAAGTCTCTTCTCCCCTTCTTAAAATATGGGACAACATTTGCTGTCCTCCAATCTTCCGGTACTATACCAGAGACCAACGACGACCTGAAGATCAGAGCCAGAGGCTTCGCAATCACCTCTCTTGCCTCCCAAAGAATCCTAGGGTAAATCCCATCCGGACCAGGGGACTTATCTATTTTCAAACCCTCTAAAATATCCAGCACATCCCCCGTATCAACTGCAATACTATCTATTTTACATCCCTGCACCCCAGTGTCCTCCTCAGCTATATTCATGTCCCCTTGCGTGAACACCGAAGAGAAATATTGGTTCAACGCCTCTCCAATCTCCTCCGGTTCCACACACAACTTCCCTCTACTGTCTGTAACTGGCCCTAATCTTGCCCTAACCAATCTTCTGTTCTTGACATATCTGTAAAACGCCTTAGGATTCTCCTTAATACGCCTTAGGGTTCTCCTTAATACACTTAGATAAATATTACACAATGGCTGTTTCCACAACATTGCAATTCTAGTGTTGTTACAGATATTGGCGCAGAGCTGAACTTCAAACATAAAGCCCAGAGATGATTGGAAAGTTTCAAGTTGTTGTGTCCTTTCACTTAAGATGACCACAGATGCTAAACCACTAAAATTCCCATTATTCAGATATTTTTATTTTTGGGAGGCAGGCCTTCTTCCCTTGTAGCCAATCTTGTTCCTATTCCATCACTCCCAGCTCTCCTCCATTGCAGCTGCTTCCCATTCAATCATCCCTACCTCTTTCCCATTCCATGGGAACAATGGAACAGGAGTAGGCTATTCAGCTCCTCAAGCCAAATCATGGCTAATCCTTGACCTAATTTCAGACATGTGTCTTTGCACCAGACCCCTTAATAACACTAGCTAACAAAAGTCTAGCAATTTCAGAATTAAAATTATAATTGATCAAAGTTAGGCTCTAAATTTTGAACTGCACCTAGTCATAGATATCTGAGCCAGCAGAAATATTTTCTCTCTATTTACCCAATTGTTCCCTCAATATCTTGAAAACTTGAATCAAATCACTCCTAAATTGTCTAAATTTCAGAAAACACAGCACTAGTTTATGCAATCTTGCCTTGTAATTTAATTCTTGGATTCCAGGTATCATTCTGGTAAATCTACGCCACACTCACTCCAAGGTCAACATATCCTTCCTAAGGTGTGGTGCCCTGAACTGTTCACAGTAACTCCAGGTATGGTTTAACCGGGGTTTTGTAAAGCTGAAGCATGACTTTTACCCTTTTCAATTCCAGTTTTCTAGATATAAAGGTTCCATTAGCCTTCTGTTGGTAACATTTTTATGATCTATGTACTTCTATGAGCCCCCAAATCTCTTTGGATTCTCCTCTATTTCTAGTTTTCTACTATTTAGAAAGTGCCCTGTTTTACGCTTTTGTTTTGGTCCAAAGTGGATAACTTCACACTTGCTTGCTTGGAAATCCACTTGCACCAGATTTTCCTATTCACCCTATCAATATTACTTTGTAAATAAGGATATGTGGCTTTCATACTAAGTCATTAACAAATGTGATGAATAGTTGAGGTCACAACACAGATTCTTGCAAGATACCCAGTCACATTGTACCCATTAACTCTACTCTCCTGCCACTCAGCCAATTTCCTAACCTTTTTTCATAGAAAGTTCCTTTTTCATAGAAACCCTACAGTACAGAAAGAGGCCCTTCGGCCCATCGAGTCTGCATCGGACACAATCCCACCCAGGCCCGACCCCCATATCCCTACATTAATCCCCTACACTAATCCCTCTAACCTACGCATCCCTGGACACTAAGGGTCAATTTCTTAGCATGGCCAATCAACCTAACCCGCACATCTTCGGACTGGTCAATAATTCTTCAGTTCCATAGGATTCAACTTTACCTAACGGTCTTTTGTGAGGTTATTATCCTTTGAGAAGGCCTTTGAGAAGTCCGTATTATAGACATTCTCCTCTCCACCACTTTCATCACCTCTTTGAATAATTCAATCACCTTCGTCAGGTAGACCTAATTTCTGGTCCTATCCAATCAACTGAAAAGTTTCAAGATGTTGATTTGCCTTATCCTTAATTATGGATTCTGGTAATTTCCTAACATTAGATGTTAGGTTAACTCACCTATAACCATTCTCAAATGGTGGTATGACTCATCATTTTCCAATCTAAAAAAACAGTTCCTCAGTCAAGAAACTAATGCAAATACTCTTAACTGTAATTTCTTTTTTATATAGAAATCCTGCAGTACAGAAGGAGGCCATTCGGCCCATCGAGTCTGCACCAATCACAATCCCACCCAGGCCCCATCCCCATATATTTACTCACTAATCCCTCTCACCTACGCATCCCTGGACACTAAGGGGCAAATTCTTTGCATGGCCAATCAACCTAACCCGCACATCTTTGGACTGTGGGAGGAAACCAGAGCACCCGGAGGAAACCCATGCAGACATGAGGAGAATGTGCAAACTCCACACAGGCAGTGACCCAAACCAGGTATTGAACCCAGGACCCTGGAGGTACGAAGCAGAAGTGCCAACCACTGTGCTACCGTGCCACCCGACACTCCAATACTCCAACATTCTCATCAACTAACCTTAATGGTGGTAGCCATTACAATTATTATTTCTCAGCTATAATGGATTCCAGAACGAGTGTGGGGTTGTGCAGGTAAAAACCTTTCCTATATTCCTACTGCAAGCTCACGTTCTCAATGCAATGTAACCTATCCGTGTTCAAAACCATTCTGCAGCGTGGGGTCTAATGCAGCAAAGCATGATGGCAGTGCGTAACCTGTTAAACGGCTTGTCATGCCTGTAATGTGCACTGATCTGATGTTGGCAAGAGTGCAGATTTCTTCACTCACCTGAATGAGATTGGCAGCAGGAGTTCTTCTTTTTTCAAAGTGTTTCTGCCGATGTTGTTCTTGAACTTTGAGAGCAAACCCTGAACCCAGAATTCCCTGCAGATAACAAACACATCACCGTCAGTTACTAGTTGGAGACCCAGCAATGTTCTAAATTGCACACTGCTGATATTGTGAATGGCAAGCTATCAGAGGAATTAAAGTATTCTTTGTTGCTTTCTGGCTTTCTATCCTTCCTTCCTGAACGTTGCTAACTCTCGCAGAAAGTCATTCCGCGAGGCCCAGTATACCTCCAAAATCTCGCTCAACAGTTCATTTTGCACATGTCAGCTTGGACTGCAACCGATGACAGACCATTTAACCACGGGTCAGCAGAGACAAACACAAACCTGTTCTTACCGAATATACACTGGACAGTAATTGATAGAAGAAACCCGAGCTGACTTTTCTCCTGCCTAGCCTAGGTTGCTGAGGTGAGTTATGGTATCTCTACCACAGCCGCTGCTCCAACTGAGATAATCAAATTCAGAAATTGGAACTTAGTATGCAGGTAATAAGGAAGGAAAACGGAATTTTGGCATCAATTGCAATAGAATAGAGTATAAAGTAGGGAAGTGGTCAGGAAGGTGAATGGGATGCTGGCCTTCATAGCGAGGGGGATTGAATATAAAAGTAGGGAGGTCTTGCTGCGGCTGTATATAGAACATAGAACATAGAACATTACAGCGCAGAACAGGCCCTTCGGCCCACGATGTTGCGCTGACCAGTTACAAAAACAATGACCCACTAACCTAAACCAATCCCTTTTTGTCCATAAACCTATCCACGGATCTCTTAAATGCCCCCAAACTAGGCGCATTTACAACTGCAGCAGGCAGGGCATTCCAATCCCTCACTACCCTCTGGGTAAAGAACCTACCCCTGATATCCGTCCTATAACTACCACCCCTTAATTTAAAGCCATATATATATATATATATATATATATATAGGGCATTGGTGAGGCCGCAGCTGGAATACTGTGTGCAGTTTTGGTCGCCGCACTTACGCAAGGATATTTTGGCCTTGGAGGGAGTGCAGAGGAGGTTTACTAGGCTGATTGCGGAGTTGAGGGGGTTGAACTATGAGGAGAGGCTGAATAAACTAGGCTTGTACTCATTAGAGTTTAGAAGAATGAGGGGAGATCTCATTGAGACGTATAAGATGATGAATGGGATGGATAGGATAGAGGTGGAGAGACTCTTCCCACTCAGAAAGGATAGTAGGACTAGGGGGCACAGCCTCAAGATAAAGGGGGGGCATTTTAGAACGGAGTTAAGGAGGAACTTCTTCACTCAAAGGGTGGTGAATCTCTGGAATTCTCTGTCCGTTGAAGTGGTGGAGGCTACCTCGCTAAATATTTTTAAGACGCGGGTTGATAGGTTTTTGATAAGCGAGGAGATTAAGGGTTATGGGGAGAGGGCGGGAATGTGGAACTGAGCCACGACAGATCAGCCATGATCTTATTGAATGGCGGGGCAGGCTCGAAGGGCTAGATGGCCTACTCCTGCTCCTGTTTCTTATGTTCTTATGTTATGTAAGTGCTTTTGCATCTGTTTAGGATATTGGTGAGACCACGTCTGGAGTAATGCGTTCCCTTACTTGAAGAAGCAAGGATATAAATACGTTAGTGGCCATTTGGAGAAGGTTCATGGGATTAGAGCAAACAAAGAACAAAGAACAACCCAGCATGGGAAACAGGCCCTTCGGCCCAACGAGCCTGCGCCACCATCTTAACAAAGCATTTTCCTACACCTACCTTGCCCTGTGTGTACCCCTGTTGCGAATGGTACCCCTATTGTAACCAGATTCAGGGCAGAATAGTGCAGGGACAATTTGTTCCACCAATCAGCCTAAGAGCACATCTTTGGGACGTGGGAGGAAACCGGAGCGCCCGGAGAAAACCCACGCAACCACAGGGAGAATGCGCAAACTCCCACAGACACAGGCCCAAATCCATGTATCTGCACAGCTAGCAGTGATAGTCACTGAGCTGTTGTGGTGCCCGTCTACTGGTCCCGGTTTAAGCACACACAACAACACGAAGTACGAGGCCACTCTCGAAACATCCAAGAGCAGCCCACGCACGACCCACCGTGTGCATTGCCCCTCGTTAGACAACAAGGTGGACCGACACACCTGCGGAGTAAAACAGACAAAACATTAACATGTAGTATTACACTTCCAGTATCGTCCCGAAGCTCTGACCCTTTTTAAAACCGTCTCCTATAACCCTCCATCCCTGTTTCACTCATATGTCTATCTAAGTAAACCTTAAACAAGTCCAGCGTGCCTGCCTCCACCACCTTACTTGGCAGCGCATTCCATACCCTCACGACCCTCTGTGTGAAAAACCTCCCTCCAGTATCCAGGGATGAAGAACTTGTCTTATGAGGAGAGATCGAGCAGTTTAGGCTTATTCTCAGTGTAATTTAGAAGGAAAAGAAGACATCTAATTGAGGTATATAAGATGTTAAAGGGGATTGACAGGGTAGATGTAAAGCAGATGTTTCCCCTTATTGGGCATTCTAGAACAAGAGGACATAGTTTGAAGCTAAGGTAGATTTAAAACAGAATGAGGAGGAAAGAGATGTAAATTTGTGGAATTCACCCAGAGTACAGTAAACAGGTGGCACAATGGTTAGCACTGCTGCCTCTCAGTGCCAAGGTCTCAGGTTCAATTCTGGCCTTGGAGCACTATCTGTGCTGTGTTTGCACATTCTCCCCGTGTCTGCGTGGGCTTCCTCCGGGTGCTCTAGTTTCCTCCCTCAGTCCAAAGATGTGTGGGTTAGGTTGATTGGCCATGATAAATTGACCCCTAGTGTCAGGGAGATGAGCAGAGAAATGTGTGGGGTTATGGGAATAGGGCCTAGGTGGCATTGTAGTTGGTATAGACTCGATGGGCCAAATGGCCTTCTTCTGTACTGTAGGGATTCTATGGTAAATACTAAATAAATTTGAGGAGATAGGTTTTTAATTAGTAGCAGGATGAAGAGTTATGAAGAGTGGGCAGGAAGATGGAGATGAGGCAAAGATCAGCCATGATTGCATTGAACGGCGGAGCAGGTTCGATGGGCTGAATGGCCTACTCTTGCTCCTGTTTCTTCTGTTCAACTCAAGACCATCTGGTACGGTTCAGGAGCACAGAGGGCAGCCCATTTCGGCACTGACTCACTGAGGTCCATTAATCCAGCCAATCGGAATAATTAATAAGATAAAGGTAACGAGAAAAACATTTTTAAGAAACAATATTTATGTGTGTTTGTGTATATTTTGGTTGAATGAATCCACACCTTGTCATTCGGTGTTTGTGCCTGTCTTAGAAACCAGGTCTAACAGAGAGTAAAACCTGCAACGTCTCAGCACCTTGTGTTGCTGCACTTTCTGCTGGGAAACGCTTTGACTTTTAGCTTTTTAAAACCAACTGCGAAGGAGTGAGGGTCAAGATCACAGGGATTTGCACTGGGAACTCTCCAAACTCATTTGACCTGTTTGGTTGGGCTACATTTTGAGCCTGGGTTCCAGAGTTGGGAGGGCTATGTTCTAATTACAGGAGGGTCACACGTACATGTCAAAACAGATTTTTCATGCAGCAAATTAATAATGACCCAAATACAGAGGGTGATTCCCCCCCAAAAAATACCAAGTACTGAATTTGAGTGAAAATGGTGCAAATTGTGATTGTTTTTCCAGTGGGAGTTCACACTTGAATTTCCCACACGTTGTGTAATGAGGAGGTCACAATCGTGGATATCATTACAAGCTCGGGAGAGGGCCTATTCGCTCCGGACTCTGATAGATCCAGACATCAGCGCACGTGCGGTGACCCCAATCTATCAGATTCCCCTTTTGCTGATCAACCCAGGACCCCCACAGTGCTGCCTCTCCAGCCCACCCCACAGCCCGATCACAGCCCCCACAAGAATTCTCAGGCCAGCCCTGATCCTCCCCTTCCTGTCTTGGAGCACCCCGATTTCCAGCTGCCCCCTTCCCCCTGGCAATGACAATGTTTCCCCCCCCCCAATGGAAGGCAAACCCCCGCCCTCCCTGGATGCTATGCAGATCCCCCCCCCCCGTCTGGCAGACCACCCCTCAACCCCTCAGACCCCAACTCCCCCACCCCAACAGAGCTCCTACCCCTGCACTCTTCCCCCACAGGAGGCAGACACGTCCCCTGCCTGCCCTGACCATTGGCCTCCTTCCAACTGATCCTGTCCGCAGAGTGGCAGCAGACCACTCCCCCACCCCCACCTGTTGCCCCCCCCTAGGCTGTGCCCCCAGCTGACCCCACCTCCTAGGCCCTGACCTCTTGGCAGTGCCCCGCTAGGCACTGCTCCCTTGGATCACCCTTTGGCACTGCCAGGGCGCCCATCCCCAGGGAGTACCACCCCCCTTGCTGCCCAACCTCCTGGGGTTGGGGGTCCCGATTCACTCCATCTCCTGCTTCATCCCTGGACCCTGCTGGAGTGAATTTGTCCTGGTGGGGTAGGAGATGCCATCGGGTCCCGAGAACTCAGTGTGTGGACAAACAGGTTAACACTGAGCAGGTTGGAAAGGGAGAATCGCTCCCCCCCGGCACTGTCTGTAAAGGTGGTGGAGGCAAAATCAATAACAACAAAGAACAATATAGCCCGGGAAACAGGTCCTTTGGTCCAACGAGCCTGCATTTTAACACTGTGAGTCCCCCCTCCACCCATGACCTTTGTCTACGTTTATGGATCTCCACATTGGAAACCAGATTGAGGGGAGACTAATTTAGGGGCAACTTTCAGAATGGAATCGAATGGAGTTTTCAAAAGGAAGAGAATCCTGGACGATAGGGCAGAGCTGGAAGGTGGACTGGTTTGACAGCTCTGTCAAAGGCACCGTGAGCCAAAAGGCCTCCACTTTTATTTTTCCAGCTGTCTCCACCAACCCCCCGGTCTATAACAGGCAGCACTCATAGGATATTTCAAGCCACCACCTCAATAACCAACATTCTAGCGAGAGATGAAAACAAACCATAAAATAGAACTGAAAACTGAAAGTGTTCAATTTCTGAACTGCTGAAGCTTCAACTTAAGGCAGTGACTCCCAGTTTAACTCAAAGCCATTTGTTACAGCCGTTGCCAGGGGTCCTGTATACTTACAGCTGGTAAAGCAAAGAAGGAGACTCCCAATAGTGCAAATCCTGCTGCCAGCATTCGACCAAGCCACGTTTGTGGAGTTTTATCACCATAACCGATTGTTGTTAGTGTCACCTGAAAAAGTAGACAAGTCTTTTTTTAATTGTCTCAGTCTGAATCTATTTGGTGTTCTTGCCTAATCATCTCGACTGTGTTGAGTAGAGTTGGGGAGCGCAGTGTAACTGGTCAGGCACTCAGGCACAGTACAACCTTCTATCCAAGCTACTTCCCAAAGGGTGGCACGGTAGCACAGTGGGTTAGCACTGCTGCTTCACAGCTCCAGGGACCGGGGTTCGATTCCCGGCTCGGGTCACTGCCTGTGCGGAGTTTGCACATTCTCCTCGTGTCTGCGTGGGTTTCCTCCCACAGTCCAAAGATGTGTGGGTTAGGTTGATTGGCCGTGCTAAGAAATTGCCCCTTAGTGTCCAGGGATGTGTAGGTTAGAGGCATTAGTGGGTATAATATGTAGGGATATGGGGGTAGGGCCTGGGTGGGATTGTGTTCGGTGCAGACTCGATGGGCCGAAGGGCCTTTCTCTGCACTGTCGGGTTCTATAATTCTATGAAAATGGATTGCTGAGAGAGGTTGAAAAAACCCTGAGATGCAGGAGGGGCGGGAAAACATTGGCATAAAGACATAACAGAAATGGAAGCTTTCTTCACACAAGCTCCTGCAATGCAGTGTGTGAAGGAATGGAAAAATAACTCCTGCAATCAGGATTCTATAGACGCATGGGAGGTAAACAATTTACTTCTAGAAAGAACTTACAACACTAAAGAATAATACTAAGACAAGCAATGAGAATTGCTGTACAAAGACACAGCTGTCAATGGTTTTACATTGCCATCTGCAGGATGACTGCAAATTATTTTTCATTGACAGAGCTGCCTATCCGAGAAGGGTTACAAGTGATAGATTACAACTGAAACAACAACTTATTGAAAAGGGAGCATTAAACAAAGGGAAATAGGATACTTCAGCAATTTTACAAACTTGGAAAGGAAGATATTCAAATAATCAGCTAAGGAAGCTTGCTCATCAACTATCCAGCACAGATAACTATGACTACACGGTATATATGTACTGTAAGAACAACAACTATATTTATACCATGTATTTGTCAGTCTACACACCAAAATCTGGTGACAACCTAGAGAAGCTACAGCCCAGGACTGCATACGTGCTACACATGAAGCAGGACGATATAAACAGTGGGATAATCCCCTAATTCATTAATGAATGCCAGCTCTGCCATCCTGTCACATACACTAATGAATGAATGAGTCAAATTAAGTAAGTTCCACCCAGACATCTGATGCTGTCTGCAAACTTTACGACACATGTCCCAGTGAGGAGGCTGTCAGAACATCTCCATTGTCAATGAGTCCACACGAGTCTGAAACAGTCATAATTGGAAGTACCAATTGAAGATTCTCGCCCGACTTTCTCTTGAGCTCCTCACCATTAGAGATATTGGGGGGGGAGGTGAATGTTCCTGTCCTGCCCACCATGGGAACTGTAGCGGATGAGGGACGGACCATGAAAAGATCCGTTGACCTCAAGTGGGATTTTCGGGGTGAATGCGGCCAGAGGATCAACTCTTAGCCAAATATTTAAGTAAAAAATCCAATGGTACTATCCAAAGAAGAGGTGGGGACTTCTCTCCAGACTCCAGACTGGAGGCCAGTGACCAGTGGTGTGCTGCAGGGCTCGGTACTGGGACCTCTCCTCTTTGTAGTCTACATAAATGCTAGCCTTTTTAGGAAGTGGTATAGAGTTTAAAAGCTGCCGTCTAATGCTTCAGTTGTATAGAACGTTGGTTAGACCGCATTTGGAGTACTGCGTCCGGTTCTGGTCACCTTACTACCGGAAGGACGTGGAGTCTCTGGAAAGGGTGCAGAGGAGGTTTACCAGGATGTTGCCTGGCATGGAAGGGTTGGGTTACGAGGAAAGGTTGGAGAAACTGGGACTGTTCTCTTTGGAAAGACGGAGATTGAGGGGGGACATGATAGAGGTATATAAGATACTGAAGGGAATAGACAGGGTCAATAGTGAGAGACTGCTCCCTAGATTGGTTACGAATACAAGAGGACATGATTTAAGGGTGAGGGGGGAGAGATATAATTTGGATATGAGAGGAAGGTTCTTTACGCAGAGAGTAGTGGGGGTATGGAACGCGCTACCGAGTAGGGTGGTGGAGGCGGGAACGTTGGACTCGTTTAAGGCTCAGTTAGATAGGCACATGAGTGAAACGAGGATGGAGGGTTATGGTAGGGGTTATTGAATAAGGGTTAGAACCTCAGGAGACACCGGAAAAGCAGGCTTGTGATTAATGTTTTTGTCTTTTCATTCCGCAGGTGGAGGTCCACCTCGTTCTTTTTTCTAAGTGCTGCAAGAGAGTGCCTGGGGGCTCGCACAGAAATGGGTGCGATTTTCCTGTCTTCATGCTCGTTCGACATTTCAAATTGTTTTGGTGAGGTCGTATCCCCCATGTTTGATCTCTACTTCAACTCTATTTGCTTGCTTCTGATCCATTTGCATTCATATCCTTGCTACCAATTAATATACTCAATCGCTGTTATCACACAGCATATTTCCTGCCCACTGCCAAAGCAAAATAGTGCAGATACAGGAATTGTGAAAAGCAAACAGAAAATTTTGGAAATGCTTAGTTGTCCAGGCAGCACCTGTGGAGAAGGAAATGCAGTTAACTCAGCCTTCCAGATTCAAAATCAAGTTCAACAATTTCAGACTCAATTTTGACCAATAACAAACAACTCCCTTACAATAAGGAAGAGGTTACGTAAGAACATAAGAACATAAGAAATAGGAGCAGGAGTAGGCCATCTGGCCCTTCGAGCCTGCCCCACCATTCAATAAGATCATGGCTGATCTGTTGTGACTCAGCTCCACCTTCCCGCCCTCTCCCCATAACCCTTAATCCCTTCTCTTATCAAAAACCCATCAACCCGCGTCTTAAAAATATTTAGCGAGGCAGCCTCCACCACTTCAACGGGCAGAGAATTCCAGAGATTCACCACCCTTTGAGTGAAGAAGTTCCTCCTCAACTCCGTTCTAAACCGCCCCCCCTTTATCTTGAGGCTGTGCCCCCTAGTCCTACTGTCCTTTCTGAGCGGGAAGAATCTCTCCACCTCTATCCTATCCATCCCATTCATCATCTTATACGTCTCAATGAGATCTCCCCTCATTCTTCTAAACTCTAATGAGTACAAGCCTAGTTTATTCAGCCTCTCCTCAAAGCTCAACCCCCTCATGATGCAACTGTACACATCTCTGGTTTCATGATGCAACTGTACACATCTCTGGTGCGGCCGCACTTGGAGTTTTGTGTGCAGTTCTGGTCCCCACATTACAAGAAGGATGTAGAGGCTTTGGAGAGGGTGCAGAGGAGGTTTACCAGGATGTTGCCTGGTATGGAGGGGAGATCCTATGAGGAGAGATTGAGAGATTTGGGGTTGTTTTCGCTGGAAAGAAGGCGGCTAAGAGGGGATCTCATTGAAACATATAAGATGATTAGAGGTTTAGACAGGGTAGATAGTGATAGCCTTTTTCCTAGGATGGAGAAAGCTAACACGAGGGGGCATGATTTTAAATTAAGGGGGGGTAGTTATAAGACAGATGTCAGGGGTAGGTTCTTTACCCAGAGGGTGATGAGGGACTGGAATGCCCTGCCAGCTGCAGTTGTAAATGCACCTAGTTTGGGGGCGTTTAAAAGATCTGTGGATAGGTTTATGGATGAAAAGGGATTGGTTTAGGCTAGTGGGTCATTGTTTTGTAACTGGTCGGCGCAACATCGTGGGCTGAAGGGCCTGTTCTGCGCTGTAATGTTCTATGTTCTATGTTCTATGTTCAACTCCGGTATCAGCCTAGTAAACCTCCTCTGCACTCCCTCCAGGGCCAAAATATCCTTGCGTAAGTACGGCGACCAAAACTGCACACAGTATTCCAGCTGCGGCCTCACCAATGTCCTATACAGCCGCAGCAAGACCTCCCTACTTTTATATTCAATCCCCCTCGCTATGAAGGCCAGCATCCCATTCGCCTTCCTGACCACCTGCTGTACCTGCAAGCTGGGTTTTTGCGGCTCATGCACAAGGACCCCCAGGTCCCTCTGCACTGCGTTATCTCAATTTTCCAGGGCTTTGCCCTTTGTATTTTCCTCTTCTGAGTGTTTCACCTCTGGGACTCTGCCCTCGAGATTGCACTCTCCGAGACTGCACCTTCTAGGGTTTACACGAGGAATCTGTGCCCTTTGCTCCCTTTGCTGGTTATGCAGTTTTGTTTTTCCATTTTCTTGTGGTAGATGCTCTTCATTCTGCCAGTCGTACCTCTTTTATTTCATTGTTCGACTGATTACCATTCCTTTTGGAATTAACTCTTTTATCATCTAATGTCTCACTGGGGGACACTGTGGCATAGAGATATTGTCACGGGATAGTAATCTAGAGATTTAGGGCAGCGCTCTGAACACTCGAGTTCAAATCTGGAATTTAAAGTCCATGAAACCACTATTATAAAAACCCATCTGGTTCACTAATGTCCTGTAAGGAGGAAATCTACCCGAGCTTTACCCGGTCTGGCTTACATGTGACTCCAACAATGTAGTTGTCTCTTAAATGCCCTCAGAAATGGCCTGACAAACTCCTCAGTTCAAAGATAATTGCGGATGGGCAACAAATGGTGGCCCAGTCTGTATCCTATGGGTGAATAAATTGAAAAATGCCTTCTCCCAAGCCCCGTGGTATTACAACTCTAACTTTTCCCAATTCTGATGAAAGCACCTGTGATCAGGAAGGCGAATGGAATGTTGGCCTTTATAGCGAGGGGGATACAATATAAAAGCAGGGAGGTCTTGCTGCAACTGTACAGGGCACTGGTGAGGCCGCAGCTGGAGTACTGTGTGCAGTTTTGGTCACCGCATTTATGAAAGAATATTTTGGCCTTGGAGGGAGTGCAGAGGAGGTTCACTAGGCTGATACCAGAGATGAGGGGATTGGACTATGAAGAGAGACTAAATAGACTGGATCTGTACTCGTTGGAGTTTAGAAGGATGAGGGGGGAATCTTATAGAGATGTATAAGATAATGAAAGGGATGGATAGGATAGAGATAGAGAGATTCTTCCCACTTAGAAAGGATAGCAGGACTAGAGGGCACAGCCTCAAAATAAGTTTAGAACAGAGTTGAGGAGGAACTTCTTCACTCAAAGGGTGGTGAATCCGTGGAATTCTCTGCCCGTTGAAGTGGTGGAGGCTGCCTTGCTAAATATATTTAAGTCATGGGTAGATAGGTTTCTGATAGACAGGGGAATTAAGGGTTATGGGGGAAAGCGGGAAAGTGGAACTGAGCCACGACAGATCAGCCATGATCTTATTGAATGGCGGGGCAGGCTCGAAGGGCTAGATGGCCTACTCCTGCTCCTATTTCTTATGTTCTTATGAAAGGATGTATGTTTCTCTCTACAGATGTTGCCTCTTCCCCCCCCCGCCCCTCCCCACATCAACATGTTCTATTGTTCTTAGCTCTTACTCATCACAGAACTATTACCAATCACTCCACAGCAAAATAATAAACTAGTACAAGTATCTGGACTTACTGTACCCCACCAGAGGGAATCTGCGTACGTTGAAAATTGAGTATTTGCCTCCTTCTCAGCAAGATAGACGAGGAAAGAGGAAAATATCAGGATTAAAAAACCAATGTACCAGGCTGTAATCAGCTCCTGTAACAGAACAAGAGAATGTCTTACTACAGTGAACCAAACAATTTTGTTTTGAACAAACAAATAACTAAGATTCCTGATTCCTCAGTTAGTACGTACATAAGCAGCTGAGTTTCTGACCACCTAGACTAGGACAACATGCACTAGGTGCGAGGACTCTCTCCCTGAGTTTCATATCTTTATCCTCATTCTCTTGGGTGAAGATGGATGGATGGATGGATGGATATTCTCTATGGGTGGCACAGTGGTTAGCACTGCTGCCTCACAGGGACCCAGATTCGATTCCCAGCTTGGCTCACTGTCTGTGCGGAGTTTGCACATTCTCCCCATGTCTGTTTCCTCCGGATGCTCTGGTTTCTTCCCACAGTCCGAAAGACATGCAGGTCAGGTGCATTGGCATGTTAAATTCTCCCTCAGTGTACCCAAACAGATGCCAGAGTGTGGTGACTAGGGGATTTTCACAGTAACTTCATTGCAGTGTTAATGTAAGCCTACTTGTGTCGCTAATAAAATAAGCTTAAAAAAACTTAGCTTAAAATTAAAAATGACATGTCCACCCACAGATTGTCCCCTTGGTCTTGGAGGGGTCCTACTCTTTTCCCCTAGTTATCCTCTTCTTATTGATATATTCAGAATATCTTGGGATTTTCCCTACTTTAACCAGCCAGGGCTTTCTCAACACTAATCATCTGGCATGGATCAATAAAATGTTAGCTCTTGCAGAAACTATGTCAGGTGCACAGAAAGTAGCTCAACAGTGCATCCTTTGAGTCTTCAACAAATGTAATAAGCTATCTTAATGACCTTGGTTAGATACAAAAGCACATCGCTGAGGCATACGAACAGTAGACAGTAGGTTAGATGTGAGTTAGTTCATATCCCTGAGGCAGCATTGGCTAGAAGATACCTGAAGGGAGCTATAATCAGCGTTAGTGGTTTTACACTAGGGAAGTGGGAAAAGCCAACTCATATTATTGGTTCTGATCATCATAGAGAGACAACTGCTGGAAGCAGGCAGTATATGGACTTTAGAGGAGACAGTGATGGCTTATAGCAATAAAGCCCTTCAAGGCAACCAGTCCAATTACTGACAAATTTAAACACAAACATAAAGAAAAGGTTTCTCAATGGATGTCAGTAAGCTATCCTATCCCTCTGGGACTTTACCCTTGGAAGTCACCAATATTTTCAGAAAAGGAGAAGAGAAAATTGGCAAGATAATGTTGCAAAGCTGAAGTTGGGCAGGATAGAGGAGAAAGACAGAAACCCACAAACTTTGGACTGACCTTACTGTGAGCATACACGACAGATCCCAACAGCTTCCAGGTTCCTCCCCTACGATCCATCCGTACCATCCGAAGAATCTGTAGGAATCTCATGCTGCGGAGTGCTGAAGTGGCAAATATATTCCCCTTGGTCCCAGCAGCTATCACGGCAACAGAGGCAATAAATACAATAAAATCTGAAAGGCAAGAAAGAGATTGGAAATTCAGAGTTGGAAGTTCAAGTTACCAAGATCACTGTTCTCTCTCTACTCAGCTAAAACTGTTGACCTGTGCCTTGGTATGGATTCCATGGAGACTTTTAGTGTTCCAGAATCTTGCCCAAGAGATCAATGTTCATATGCGAGTGTAAAGAGTTAAATGTTGGAAGGTTATTTGATTATGTGTGGCCATCAAAATGAAGCTCAATGTTTTGCCACTGCAACCCACAGGAACTGATCCTTGGGGTGTCACCATCTCAAAGTGGAATCCTGGCTCCTTCTCCCTTCACAAACACACAGGCACTGATACCCCCACTGACCCCTTGGCTGAAATAATCCAATAGTAAAAGAAATCAAACCGGATGTATAATGCAGTACCTTCTTGGCCATTCATCAACCTATGAAAATGCATAGCAAAGGAACCCCTACCCACTAGAATATCTCTTACGAACCCAGCACACAACTGCTCAGTCCTCCGCTCCCTTCCATTAAACTCACAGCAGAGCAGAAGTTCAAACAGAAGTTGGAACAAGATTGAACAAGTGTAAATAATTTAGAGGAGGTTAAGTCTGAGCTTTTAAGAGACTATACATGAGAGAAGGGCCAAAAAAACATGAGGGGCCTTGGGATGCTGGGAAAACTTCATAAGACTGGGTGACGAATCTCGATTTTAGGACAGTGTGATTGGAAGGAGGAGGAATGATTTATACAAAAGAAGGAGTGGGGAGAATTCAGAACAGCAAGGTACTGAGATTGACAAATGATATAGTGAGAGGCAAGAAAGATTCAGATGGATGTAGGTTAGAGACTGGAGTTAAGACAAGATCACTTATGTTCTGCCACCAATCCATGGAGACCAGCAAGGCCCATTGACTGAGTTAGATATTTCAGGCATGTTTGTGATAGCCCTGTGACTAATTTTTGCATTAAGGAGAGATTAGCTTGAGTTAATGCTTGTGACGACTTTCCACTGAAATAACCTGTATTTGTTAAGGTGGAAAAAAAATCTTGAGCTACTATTTACTTGGACTGAGTTATTGAAACCTTAAGGGGATTTAGCTTGTGCATGCTAATAGGAGAGACAAATTTTGAGTTATGACTATTGGGAATTTCGATTTACAATGATGGCTGTGGCACTTGAATAAACAAACAAAACATGTTAAAGTCTGGAATTAAATGGAATGTTTGATTTTGTAAAGAGAAAAAGTATTGTATTGGACAGTGGAGCATTTTCAATGCTTTACACAAGATAGGATGATAAATAATGGGATTTCTAACTGTAAATTGTATAAAGGAATAGTGATTGAGTAGGATAGAGTGATGAGAGATTTCACACGACAAATTGGGATTGATTATGGGTGTATTCTAGTTTCAATGTGAATTGTAACAAAAGTCAGGAAAGTGTGGAGTAAATTAGTAATATGATGGGTTTCTCTCGGTTATGTTTGTGTTCTTATCTATGAGGTTTTTTTAAGAGACTTGTATTGGTTGGCGCAACATCGTGGGCCGAAGGGCCTGTTCTGCACTGTAATGTTCTATGTATTTGATAGTTTTGCCATTGTCTAAGGAAGTGAGACCATGAAGTGGGAGGTAAACAAACACTCTGCCACAGAGACCCTTCCATACATGCACACACACACACACACATACACATATGCACACACACACACATACACACGTGCACATACATACACATACGCACACATAGGCACACACACACACACACATACATACACATACACACACACATATATACACATACACACACACACACATGCACACACACATACAGACACACAGACACAGACACACATGCACACCCACACTCACACTCATGCACATGCACACACAGACACATAGATACACATATGCACATACACACGCACACACACCCACACATACACACACATGCACACAGACACACACACACAAACCACACACACATACATACACATACGCACACACACACAGACACACACACACATACATACACATATGCGCACACAGACACACACATGCATACACACACACACACACACACACACAGACACACACACGGACACACATTACACACACTGGTCTTTCAATAAAATAACCAGAAAGGATGTCCAGAAAGGATGACAAAATGTTGAGATACTATTACAAATGTGTAGGTTTGGTTGGATACAATCCCTATAGTCCAGAAGGTTTTGGCCCATCAAATCTGCACCAACTCTCTGACAGAGTAACTGAGCCAGGCCTCCTACACAGCCTATCCTTGTAACCTTAGACATTCTAAGAAGTCTCACAACACCAGGTTAACGTCCAACCAATTTATTTGATAGTAAACCTGCAAGCTTTTGGAAACATTGTTCCTTCGTCAGGTGTGTAGCTTACCCGACTTTAACCTGGTGTTGTGAGACTTTTACTGTGTTTACCCCAGTCCAACGCCAGCATCTCCACATCACCCTAGACATTCACCATGGCTTATCCTCCTAACCTTGGGACACTAAGGGCAATTTGGCATGGCCAATCCACCTAACCTGCATATCTTTGGACTGTGGGAAGAAACCGGAGCACCTAGAGGAAACCCACACATAAGAACATAAGAAATAAGAGCAGGAGTAGGCCAACTAGCCCTTCGAGCCTGCCCCGCCATTCAATAAGATCATGGCTGATCTGTCATGTCTCAGTTCCACATTCCCGCCCTCTCCCCATAACCCTTAATCCCCTCGCTTATCAAAAACCCATCAACCCGCGTCTTAAAAATATTTAGCGAGGTAGTCTCCACCACTTCAACGGGCAGAGAATTCCAGAGATTCACCACCCTTTGAGTGAAGAAGTTCCTCCTCAACTCTGTTCTAATCCGCCACCCCTTTATCTTGAGGCTGTGCCCCCTAGTCCTACTGTCTTTTCTGAGCGGGAAGAGTCTCTCTACCTCTACCCTATCCATCCCATTCATCATCTCATATGTCTCAGCAAGAGGAGAATGTAGAAGCTTCACACAGTCACTCAAGGCTGGAATTAAACCTGCGTCCCTGATGTTGTGAGGCAGTAGTGCTAACCACCGTGCCGCTAAGCCACTATGGGTTAGATGCTGAGTAAAGGTTCGCTAAACTGTCCACTCAAACACCATCAGGACAGGTAAAGTGCAGGTTACATACGCAATAAAGATCCATCTGCATTCTTTCCCACTCCCAGGGCAGGTAGAGCACTGGTTAGATTAAAGTCCTTCTACACTGTCTGACCAAACATTACTAGGCATGTTCAGCATAAGTTAGATAAAAATAAAGCTCCATCTGCACCACCCCATTAACATGATGAAATGTCCCAAGGATTTGACACTGAACCACATAAGGAGATCTTTGTGGCTGATAAAGAAAAGAGCTAAATTTTAAGGAGCAACTTGAAAGAAGACAGAAATGTGGAGAGGCATAAAGGAAGCAAATTCCAGAGCTGGGACCGTGTCTGTTAAAGTCACCGTTGCCAACATAACAAAAAGAATGATTAATGTCAGGGGTGCTCATGAAGCTGGAAATGGAGATCGCTCAGAGAGTTAGAGAGAGGGGTGAAATTCCTGAGATCAGGTGGATCCATCAGATCCGGTACTGCAATGTTTAGTTACAAAATGCTGTTTCGGTGTCCTATAAAACACTCTCATGGCAGGTATAGTATGAGATGGGTACAGGGGAAAGCTCCCTCTAGGCTGTTCCATTAAAAACTTCCATGGAAGGTATAAAATGTGTTAAATACAGATTAATATTCCCTCTAGACTGTACCATCAAACATTTCTAAGGCAGCAACAATGTGGGTTAGATACAGGATAGCGTTCCCTCATTACTCTCCATCAATAAGCAGATTAAAACAGTCTCCTACACTCGTGAGTTATTTTCCACTTGTTGACCAGACATAGACAAATAAATCGCATCTCTAACCTGATACCAAGTCCTCAGCAGTTTGATACTGTAGGCACTCAGAACTGAGCCCATTAACTATCATAGACACTAATCCAATTTTTGAGACCATTTTTTAGATCAATTATTATGAGGTTGATTTGAGTGTGAGATTGCGTTTTACTGGACTCTCGAGTAATTAATTTAGGAAAGTGGGCAGTGCAGAAGACAGGGATTGTAAAACGACTCTCAAAGGGTGCAGTGGGTAAATGTGAAATAATTTGAAAAAGTTTTCTTGGTCCCACTATTTTTTAATGCATTTTGTTAATACAGTCTGTGTGAGGACAGCTTTGTGTACATTGGATGGATGTCATTGCAAACCGCAGTAAAAGCACAGACAGAATGCTTTTGGCTTTGGATGAAGTTCTGGTCAACCACGATTACACTCTCCAGTCTGAAAGCACAATGCATCACTCTGTGCACTTCTCCAGAGGATGGAGTGAATTCCTGAGCAGCATGAGTCTGTCATCCTGTGGGAGTGCCAGTTACAGACTGCCGCTGCTCTGCCTGAGTAGGAGCTAGAACTCTGTCCTGACAGACAGATACAAAGGCAGCATTAGAGACATACCAGTCTGAGTGATGGCAGCACACAGCTGCTTCCCAGCCCAGTGACTTAGAGTCCTTTGTGGGAAAATGGACCTTTCTTTCCTTGGAACCAATTCTGAGAGACAGGATAAACTGTCGCTTGGAAAGGCACGGATTAATCGAAGGAAGTCAGCATTTGAATTTAACTCTCGATGTGATTGTAATGTGTGTGTAAGTTGTATGTTGGGACTTGGGATGCATGCTGCTCCGTTAGGAGCGCGGGTCAGATGGTCCTTAGGAGTTTAACTCGTCCCAATGTGGGACAAGGTTGTGCAGTTTTAGGTCTGACTACGGAACAGTGCACACCAACAATAAAAAGCTCCCAATGTTCAAGTTACCAAGCCTACCCCATAGTTCTGTGTGCACCATAAGTCGAAAGGGGAATACATAACATTGGTCTCCAGAGACCAAACAAGACTTCATTAATCGAGGGATTGAGTTTAGGAGTCGGGAGGTAATGCTGCAACTTTATAAGACCCTTGTCAGACCCCACTTGGAGAACTGTGCGCAGTTCTGGTCGCCTCACTTCAGGAAAGATGTGGAAGCTATTGAGAGGGTGCAGAGGAGATTGACAAGGATGTTGCCTGGATTGGGAGGCATGCCTTATAAAGTTAGGTTGAGGGAGCTGGGTCTCTTCTCCCTGGAGAGACGAAGGTCGAGAGGCGACCTGATAGAGGTTTATAAAATGTTGAGAGGAATAGATAGGGTGGATTCTCAGAGGCTATTTCCCCGGGCTGAAATGGTCGCTACGAGAGGACACAGATTTAAGGTGCGGGGAGGGAAGTACAGAGGTGATGTTAGGGGTAAGTTTTTCACTCAGAGGGTGGTGAGTGAGTGGAATCGGCTGCCGTCAGTGGTGGTGGAGGCGAACTCACTGGGGTCTTTTAAAAGACTTCTGGATGAGTATATGGGGTTTAATGGGATTGGGGGTTATAGATAGGTCTGTAGGTTGGTAGGTGTTGATGTGATCGGCGCAACTCGTGGGCCGAAGGGCCTGTTTGTGCTGTAATGTTCTATGTTCTATGTTCTATGTTCTAAGACAAATGGTTACCCAGTAAATGGGAGAATACTGAGAGGTGTAGAGAACAAAGAGCAAAGAAAATCACAGCACAAGAATAGGCCCTGTGGGCCCCCCCAAGACTGCCCCAACTATAATGCCTGAGTAAGTGAGAGGCCTTGGAGTGAGTGTCCACAGATCCCTGAAGGTAGCAGGACAGGTTGATTCATGGTTAAGGAGGTAAATGGAATCCACTGATTTATTACCCGAGATGCAGAATATAAGAGCAGGAAGGTTATGCTGGAACAATATAAAACATTAATTAGGCTAACTTGAGTTGTGCGTATAGTTCTGGTCCCCTCATTGCAGAAAGGATGCAATCACATTAGAGAGGGTTCAGAGGAGATTTATGAGGATGTTGCCAGGACTGGAATATTGCAGCTATCAGGAAAGATCGGAGAGACTGGGAATGTTCTCCTTGATGTGGGTATGCCGGTGTTGGACTGGGGTAAACACAGTAAAAAGTCTGACAACACCAGGTTTAAATCCAACCGATTTATTTGATAGTCAACTCGCAAGCTTTTGGGCTTTGTCCCTTCACCTGACGAAGGGCCCCTTCACTTTGTCCTTGGAACAGAGGAGGTTGAGGGGAGATTGGATTGAGATGCACAAGATTGTGAGGGGCCTGGATAGAGTGGATGGGAACTGCTATTTACATTGGCAGGGAGATCAGTAACTGGGAGGCAGAGATTTAAAGTGATTGGTAGATTAGAGAGGAGGTGAACTTTCACCCAGAAGGTTTGGGGGGTCTGGAACTCACTGCCTGAAAGGGCAGTAGAGGCAAAAATCATTGAAAAGGTGTCTGAAGATGGACTTAGGGGCTTCTCACAGTAACTTCACTGCAGTGTGGATATAAGCCTACTTGTGACTAATAAATTAACTTTTCACGTGCTGTAACCTGCAGAGTTATGGAGCAAATGCTGGGAAGTGGGATTAAGCTGGCTGGAGCAGATACAATGGACCAAGCTGTTCCTTTCTCTGCTGTAAACTTTCTATCATTCCCCTCTACACTGCATCACTTCTTTGGCAGCTCAATAAAGTTCAGGACCTAAAAATAAATGTGTGTCAAGTTTGATGTAATGAAACAAATTGTGTTTGATATACGCTTACTCATCTCAGGCTAAGTCTCTGCATTCACATTTTACACGGAACTCGGGTGATGGCTCTGTAAGTGTGAGAAAGGGGCTCTTAATTATGGGTGAGATTTTCCATTCCAGGGTCGTGTCCTGTGGCAGAAGCAGGGATAGTTTCCCTGCAGAGGTCAGTGGGAATTTGCATTATTTTGCACAGTCCTGGCCTAATTAGTTACACAGCTGAGGGTTTCCCTTTATTTTGTGGAGTGGGCTCGATGGTTTGCACCCCATCATTATATCTGGGTGCCATTTTTTCACATTGCCCAGAATTTACCCATTATTTAAGGTGAAGATTCATTTCTTGGATGGTCCTGAAATGAGGAGATTCATGTCTTGGGTGGTTCACCCACTCACTGCTGTAGATAATAAATCATATAATCCCTACAATGCAGAAGGAGGCCATTTGACCCATTGAGCCTGTACCAACAATAATCCCACCCAGGCCCTATCTCTATATCCCCATGTATTCACCCCACTAATGCCCCTGACACTAAGGGACAACTTAGCATAGCCAATCCACCAATCGGCACATCTTTGGACTATGGGAGGAAAACAGAGAACCTGGAGGAAACCCACGCAGATACAGGGAGAACATGCAAATTCTGCACAGACCAAGACCAAGCCATGATTTGAACCTGGGTCTCTGGCGCTGTGGGGCAGCAGTGCTAACCACTATGCCACCATGCCGCCCATATTCCAGAGTCCGGTTGTTTTAAGCCTCCATCTTCACTTACAACCTCTGCGAGCTGCCCCCTGATATTTGTATACCGCTTTCGTCTAGATATTCATAAGTTCATAGAACATAGAACATAGAACATTACAGCGCAGAACAGGCCCTTCGGCCCACGATGTTGCGCCGACCAGTTACAAAACAATGACCTACTAGCCTAAACCAATCCCTTTTCATCCATAAACCTATCCACAGATCTCTTAAACGCCCCCAAACTAGGTGCATTTACAACTGCAGCAGGCAGGGCATTCCAGTCCCTCACCACCTTCTGGGTAAAGAACCTACCCCTGACATCTGTCCTATAACTACCCCCCCTTAATTTAAAATCGTGCCCCCTCGTGCTAGCTTTCTCCATCAAAGATATAGAAGCAGAATTAGACCATTCAGCCCATTAAGTCTGCTCCGCCATTCGATCATGGCTCATATGCTCCTCATTCCCTGCCATCTCCTCATGACCTTTTAACCCATTACCAGTTAAAAGTCTGCCTAACTCTCCCTTAAATTTACTCGATGTCTCAGGATCCACTGCACTTTGGGGTTGCGAATTCCACAGATGCACAACCCTTTGGGAGAAGTAGTTTATTCCTCAACTCTGCTGTAAATTTGTTGCCCCTCATCCTAAGATGATGACCTCTCGTCTTAAAGTGCCCCATAAGAAGAAGCATCTGCTATACATCTACTTTATCCATGCCTTTTATCATCTTGTAGACCTCAATTTGATTTCCCCTCATTCTTCTGAATTCCAGAGAGTATCGGCCTAAACTCTTCAATCTCTCTTCATATGACAAACCCCTCACCTCTGGAATCAATCTAGTGGACCTATTTTGAACTGTCTCCAATGTCACTACATCTTTCCTCAAATACGGGGACCAAAACTCCACAATTTATATTTTATAAATATATAAAAAGGAAGAGGCTGGCTAGGGTGAACGTTGGACTCTTAGAGAATGAGAGGGGGGACTTAGTGGTAGGGGATGGGGAAATGGCTGAGGCCCTGAATAACTTTTTTGTTTCAGTCTTCACGAGGAGGACGTGAATAATTTGCCGGGTGTTAGCGATGGAAAGGTGGTAGGAATGGAGGGTCTTAATGACATTACTGTTACTAGAGAGGTGGTGCTCGACAGACTGGAGGGGCTGATTGTGGACAAGTCCCCAGGACCGGATGGAATGCATCCGAGGGTTCTGAAAGAAATGGCGGAGTTGATAGTGGATGCCTTGGTGGTTATTTTCCAAATGTCGCTGGATTCCGGGGAAGTGCCGGAAGATTGGAAAATGGCTAATGTTACGCCGTTGTTTAAGAAGGGTGGCAGGCAAAAGGCGGGGAATTATAGGCCGGTTAGTTTAACGTCTGTTTTTGGGAAAATGTTAGAATCCGTGATTAAGGAGAAAATTGCGAGGCATCTTGAGGGGAATTGCTTGATAGAGCAGACGCAGCACGGTTTCATTAAAGGGAAGTCGTGTCTGACAAATTTACTGGAGTTCTATGAGGATGTGTCGAGGGCGGTGGATGGAGGAGAGCCGGTGGATGTGGTCTTTCTGGATTTTCAGAAGGAATTTGACAAGGTACCTCACAAGAAGTTATTGCAGAAGGTCAGGGGGCATGGAGTTGGGGGTAAGGAGTTAACGTGGATAGGGGATTGGCTGTCAAATAGGAGGCAGAGAGTGAGGGTCAATGGGTGCTATTCGGATTGGCAATTGGTGACTAGTGGAGTGCCCCAGGGGTCGGTGCTGGGGCCTCAGCTTTTTACCATTTATATAGATGATCTGGAGGAGGGAACCGAGTGCAGGGTGTCGAAATTTGCTGATGACACCAAGATTGGGGGAAAGGCAAATTGTGCGGAGGGTGTGGAGAGTCTGCAGAAGGATCTAGATAGGCTGGGCGAATGGGCCAGGAACTGGCAAATGGAATTTAATGTTGGCAAGTGTGAAGTTGTCCACTTTGGTAGGAGGAATGGTAGGAAGGACTATTACTTACTGGCAAAAAACTGCAGCAGGCGACGGTGCAGAGGGACCTCGGGGTCCTTGCGCATGAGTTGCAAAAACCCAGCTTGCAGGTGCAGCAGGTGGTCAGGAAGGCGAATGGGATGCTGGCCTTCATAGCGAGGGGGATTGAATATAAAAGGAGGGAGGTCTTGCTGCAGCTGTATAGGGCATTGGTGAGGCCGCAGCTGGAGTACTGTGTGCAGTTTTGGTCGCCGCACTTACGCAAGGATATTTTGGTCTTGGAGGGAGTGCAGAGGAGGTTTAAGAACATAAGAACATAAGAACATAAGAAATAGGAGCAGGAGTAGGCCATCTGGCCCTTCGAGCCTGCCCCGCCATTCAATAAGATCATGGCTGATCTGTCGTGACTCAGCTCCACCTTCCCGCCCTCTCCCCATAACCCTTAATCCCTTCTCTTATCAAAAACCCATCAACCCGTTTCTTAAAAATATTTAGCGAGGCAGCCTCCACCACTTCAACGGGCAGAGAATTCCAGAGATTCACCACCCTTTGAGTGAAGAAGTTCCTCCTCAACTCTGTTCTAAACCGCCCCCTCTTTATCTTGAGGCTGTGCCCCCTAGTCCTACTGTCTTTTTTGAGCGGGAACAGTCTCTCCACCTCTATCCTATCCATCCCATTCATCATCTTATACGTCTCAATGAGATCTCCCCTCATTCTTCTAAACTCTAACGAGTACAAGCCTAGTTTATTCAGCCTCTCCTCATAGCTCAATCCCCTCAACTCCGGTATCAGCCGAGTAAACCTCCTCTGCACTCCCTCCAGGGCCAAAACATCCTTGCGCAGGTGCGGTGCCCAAAACTGCACACAGTACTCCAGCTGCGGCCTCACCAATGCCCTATACAGCTGCAGCAAGACCTCCCTACTTTTATATTCAATCCCCTTCGCTATGAAGGCCAGCATCCCATTCGCCTTCCTGACCACCTGCTGCACCTGCAAGCTGGGTTTTTGCGACTCATGCACAAGGACCCCGAGGTCCCTCTGCACCATCGCCTGCTGCAGTTTTTCGCCCCGTAAGTAATAGTCCTTCCTACCATTCCTCCTACCAAAGTGGACCACCTCACACTTGCCAACATTAAATTCCATTTGCCATTTCCTGGCCCATTCGCCCAGCCTATCTAGATCCTTCTGCAGACTAGGCTGATACCAGAGTTGAGGGGGTTGAACTATGAGGAGAGGCCGAATAAACTTGGCTTGTACTCGTTAGAGTGTAGAAGAATGAGGGGAGATCTCATTGAGACGTATAAGATGATGAATGGGATGGATAGGATAGAGGTAGAGAGATTCTTCCTGCTCAGAAAGGATAGTAGGACTAGGGGGCACAGCCTCAAGATAAAGGGGGGGCGGTTTAGAACGGAGTTGAGGAGGAACTTCTTCACTCAAAGAGTGGTGAATCTCTGGAATTCTCTGCCCGTTGAAGTGGTGGAGGCTGCCTCGCTAAATATATTTAAGACACGGGTTGATAGGTTTTTGATAGGCAAGGAGATTAAGGGTTATGGGGAGAGGGCGGGAATGTGGAACTGATCCACTTCAGATCAGCCATGATCTTATTGAATGGCGGGGCAGGCTCGAAGGGCCAGATGGCCTACTCCTGCTCCTATTTCTTATGTTCTTATGTTCTTATATTCAGTACTCCAGGTACAGTCTCACCAATGCCTTGTATAGTTGCAACAATACTTCCTTACCTTTATATTCTGTTCCTTTAGCTATAAATACCAATATTCCATTCATTTTCTTTATTATCTGCTGTATCTGCATGCTAGTTTCATTTGACTCATGAACGAGGACACCTAGATCGCTCTGCACTGGAGCATCCCAAAGTCTCTCCCCATTTAGGTAATAAGTCACCTTCCCATTTTTCGAACCAAAATGCATAACCTCATCCACATTAAACTCCATCTGCCACATTTTGGCCCACTGTCCTATCTATGTCTGTTTGTAAGGTTCTTATTTCCTCATTGCAACTTACTATCCTCCTGTATTGAAAGGATGCAGAGGAGATTTACAAGGATGTTGCCTGGACTGGGAGGCATGCCTTATGAAGATAGGTTGAGGGAGCTGGGACTCTTTTCCCTGGAGAGGCGAAGGTTGAGAGGCGACCTGATAGAAGTTTATAAAATGTTGAGAGGAATAGATAGGGTGGACTCTCAGAGGCTATTTCCCCGGGTTGAAATGGTCGCTACGAGAGGACACAGATTTAAGGTGCGGGGAGGGAAGTACAGAGGTGATGTTAGGGGTAAGTTTTTCACTCAGAGGGTGGTGAGTGAATGGAATCGGCTGCCGTCATCGGTGGTGGAGGCGAACTCGCTGGGGTCTTTTAAAAGACTTCTGGTTGAGTATATGGGGTTTAATGGGATTGGGGGTTATAGATAGGTCTATAGATTGGTGGGGTTGATGTGATCGGCGCAACTCGAGGGCCGAAGGGCCTGTATGTGCTGTAATGTTGTATGTTCTATGTATTCTGGATTTTCCCGTTAATGGGATACAAAAGGATTTGATGTCAGCCTCTGGCAGGAATGATGAGCGATCATAGTGAGTGGTAGTGCACATTCCTGCCTCATTTTACACCAGCGAGAAACCAACTTTTTGACAAAATGCCCCTAGTGGGCCACCTAATGCCATGCAGTTGGTTCACAGTAACAATGATCACACGGGCAGTCAGTCTGCTTCAGTCAACTTTGAACAAAAGCGAGCTTTTGTTGGTCTTAATCTCCCATTATGGCGCTCGTGCCAAAGCATCAGCAGTTCGAACACAACGGTTTCAGCAACTGTGCTCCAGTTTACCAACCAAAACCAGTGTTTCCTCAAACAAAGGAACCCTGTCTCGAATTAAATACATAAGAACATAAGAAATAGGAGCAGGAGTAGGCCATCTGGCCCTTCGAGCCTGCCCCGCCATTCAATAAGATCATGGCTGATCTGTCGTGGCTCAGTTCCACATTCCCGCCCTCTCCCCATAACCCTTAATCCCCTCTCTTATCAAAAACCCATCAACCCGCGTCTTAAAAATATTTAGCGAGGCAGCCTCCACCACTTCAACGGGCAGAGAATTCCAGAGATTCACCACCCTTTGAGTGAAGAAGTTCCTCCTCAACTTCGTTCTAAACCGCCCCCCTTTTATCTTGAGGCTGTGCCCCCTAGTCCTACTGTCTTTTTTGAGCGGGAAGAGTCTCTCCACCTCTATCCTATCCATCCCATTCATCATCTTATACGTCTCAATGAGATCTCCCCTCATTCTTCTAAACTCTAACGAGTACAAGCTCAGTTTATTCAGCCTCTCTTCATAGCTCAACCCCCTCAACTCCGGTATCAGCCTAGTAAACCTCCTCTGCACTCCCTCCAAGGCCAAAATATCTTTGCGCAGGTGCGGCACCCAAAACTGCACACAGTACTCCAGCTGCGGCCTCACCAATGCCCTATACAGCTGCAGCAAGACCTCCCTACTTTTATATTCAATCCCCCTCGCTATGAAGGCCAGCATCCCATTTGCCTTCCTGACCACCTGCTGCACCTGCAAGCTGGGTTTTTGCGACTCATGCACAAGGACCCCGAGGTCCCTCTGCACCATCGCCTGCTGCAGTTTTTCGCCCCGTAAGTAATAGTCCTTCCTACCATTCTTCCTACCAAAGTAGACCACCTCACACTTGCCAACATTAAATTCCATTTGCCATTTCCTGGCCCATTCGCCCAGCCTATCTAGATCCTTCTGCAGACTCTCCACACTCTCTGCACAATTTGCCATTCCCCCCATCTTGGTGTCATCAGCAAATTTCGACACCATACACTCGGTTCCCTCCTCTAGATCATCTATATAAATGGTAAATAGCTGAGGCCCCAGCACCGACCCCTGGGGCACCCCACTAGTCACCAACCGCCAATCCGAATAGCACCCGTTGACCCCCACTCTCTGCCTCCTATTTGACAACCAATCCTGTAATATACAACCATCCTTTCTCCATCATTGAGGAGGTGCGTCACATGACCAAGCTTCACTGGAATATTGTCTGGTGGAATTGAACTAAGGCAGTTACAGTTTGACCTCCAACTTGAACCCCAGGCAACAGTCTGTACCATCAAGCCAGTGGCTGCATCTCATCAAACCTGTCAACTGCTAGAACTTTGGAACTGATGCCTTCAGGCTAACTGACTCCAAACCTCTTCTGCCTTTGTGTAAATCACACTCTGTAATGATGGAGCACTCTACAATTCAGTCTTTCTTGGGAAGAAGCATTTCAGTTTTGGAACAGTCTGATTCTGGAGTGTCGACACATCTGAAACCCCGTTCTACTGTATATTCTATTGTGATCGTGCCCTGACTCTTCCTAATTCCCCATTTATTGTACAAGTATAAAAGAGGCGGACATTGCGAAATGTGTGTGTGTGTGTGTGTAAAAATATACCAACCCTTTTGATTTTATCTTACCTCGAGTCTGCAGTGCAAGGCATTCGAAGAGGAATGGAACATTTCCAGATTGAAGGGTTGGGTAAAATACCCCATACATAGAACCCTACAGTGCAGAAACAGGCCCTTCGGCCCATCGAGTCTGCACCGAACACAATCCCACCCAGACCCTATCCCCATATCCCTACACATTTACCTGCTAATCCCTCTAACCTACACATCCCAGGACACTAAGGGGCAATTTTAGCATAGCCAATGAACCTAACCCGCACATCTTTGGACTGTGGGAGGAAACCGGAGCACCCGGAGAAAACCCACGCAGACACGAGGAGAATGTGCAAACTCCACACAGGCAGTGACCCGAGCCGGGAATCGAACCCAGGACCCTGGAGCTGTGAAGCAGCAGTGCTAACCACTGTGCTACCGTGCCACCCAATTATAAAGGAGGAAATCAGAATAAAAAAACACCTTTCTGTTTATGGATGGATAGAGAGTGGGGAAATCAGTTAAATTGCCTCTTCCCCCCTCCCCTATCCGTGACCCATTGATGGCCGGGAATGTTATGTGCCTTTATATCTACAATGGAGGAAGGAGAAATTCCTTCATTATTGGAAGTAAATGTGTGCATATATTTCAGCAGAATAAGCAAATAGAAGAATCCTGCTTCTTTATTATAACTGTTTGCTTGCTGCGGTCGAGATGTCTATTAAAGTTTGCCACGTGGTGCAGCAGTTTTTACCTATTACACAGAACGGTTTACGAGCAAACCGAAGCCTCCCCTGCAATCCTCTGTACCGGCAGCAGCAGCCAGCTGCCCAAATCCGGATCACATACTCCAGGCCAAATACAACGATCATCACGAATTCCTAGAGAACAGGACAACAAATTGAGCAGCATTAAGTGTTTTCCTCCACTCTAAATGATCATGTTTCAGTTCATCCACTACACACCCAGTCAGGTCAATTCTACACATGAATAACATCAACCATGGAGTTCATCCATTTCCCAGTAGCAAATTCAATCGTGGCTTCATCCACTGCCACATCTATCCACTCCTAAATCAGGCAGAAATCGCCGTCCAGTGACGTTGCTGGAACTGGTACCATCCTGTGGCAGCAGGAAGATCTCAGTCTCTCCTCTCAAAATCTTCCACTGCCATTTTATCAGCCTCTGCTCTTATTCCTACCAATGTGAGGTGGTCCACTTTGGTAGGAGGAATGGTAGGAAGGACTATTACTTACGTGGCGAAAAACTGCAGCAGGCGACGGTGCAGAGGGACCTCGGGGTCCTTGTGCATGAGTCGCAAAAACCCAGCTTGTAGGTGCAGCAGGTGGTCAGGAAGGCGAATGGGATGCTGGCCTTCATAGCGAGGGGGATTGAATATAAAAGTAGGGAGGTCTTGCTGCAGCTGTATAGGGCATTGGTGAGGCCGCAGCTGGAGTACTGTGTGCAGTTTTGGGTGCCGCACCTGCGCAAGGATATTTTGGCCCTGGAGGGAGTGCAGAGGAGGTTTACTAGATTAATTGCAGAGTTGAGGGAGTTGAGCTATGAGGAGAGGCTGAATAAACTAGGCTTGTACTCGTTAGAGTTTAGAAGAATGAGGGGAGATCTCATTGAGACATATAAGATGATGAATGGGATGGATAGGATAGACGTGGAGAGACTCTTCCCACTCAAAAAAGACAGTAGGACTAGGGGGCACAGCCTCAAGATAATGGGGGGGGCGGTTTAGAATGGAGTTGAGGAAGAACTTCTTCACTCAAAGGGTGGTGAATCTCTGGAATTCTCTGCCCGTTGAAGTGGTGGAGGCTGCCTCGCTAAATATTTTCAACAAGCGGGTTGATGGGTTTTTGATAAGAAAGGGGATTAAGGGTTATGGGGAGAGGGCGGGAAAGTGGAACTGAGCCACGACAGATCAGCCATGATCTTATTGAATGGTGGGGCAGGCTCGAAGGGCTAGATGGCCTACTCCTGCTCCTATTTCCTATGTTCTTATGTTATGTTCTCTTCCATTTTTGCCAACAGAGCTGGTAAATCAGCCATCTCCCCACCCAAGCCTGCCCAGAGTCTCAGGGTCTCTGAGTTCCCGCTCGGACAATTATCAACTCTCATGACAAAAGCAAACAAAAAATGGTGATCTTGAAAGTTAGATATTGTCTTGATTCCATCTACATTTGGGCCTGAGATTCTACAAAGGTGTTTATCTAATAATTCTCGTGTAGCAGTCTGCCTGTTTTTGCATTCTGTTAGATTTCTGCTGAAGTTTATTTATGACCATTTTGTTCCTTTCAAATCTTTGGCACCAGTAAAACATTTTATTGATAAAGGCCTAAATCACTGATTCTCATCAAGTTACCACTGCAGTTACACAGGGTCAAATCACCTGTATATCTAACTGCAGTTACATATTGTCAAATCACTGCTTGTGCAAGCTCTAATGTACCATGTAAAATTAAAGAACGTATAATCAGTTAAATTAGCTATTGTGAATTACCAAGAAAATCTAACAGGGCATTGCAGGGTGCTTAGAATGTTAATCTGGTCAGATTATAGCCTGGCCATTTGATGCTAGTGAGGTCAACTTGCAAATTGTGTATTTCACCCCAACACATCCTGACCCGTGATTTGCAGAAGAAACTGTTACAAAAGTGATTCCAAGATCTACAAACTGCCTGAAATATGTTCTCAAAATGGGGTTTTAGCCCAAAAGCTGCCCAGAAGATAGTGTTACTAACTGAGTGCTGGGAAGTACGCTTAAAAGAGAAGTTACAGACCATCCAGGCTTTTAAGCTAATTAACCATAAATGTTTGAAATTAATTATTCCGTGGAGACTTATATAAACTTGCTCCTTGCAAATGATGCAAAAACATTTGCAAGTGAGATGTTACATCTCCTCACATTTGTGAGACCCATGGTAGACAAAGATATTGGATTATAAATCAGAGGCACACAAGGTCGGATTTCCAACTTAGAACGGTACAGTAGCGTAGTGGCTAGCACTGCTGCCTCACACGCCAGGGACCCGGTTCGATTACCAGCTTGGGTCACTCTCTGTGTCGAGTTTGCACGTTCTCTCCCTGTCTGCGTGGGTTTCCTCTGAGTGCCCTGGTTTCCTCCCACAGTCTGAAAGACGTGCTGGTTAGGCTGCATTGGCCATGTTAAATTCTCCCTCAATGTACCCAAACAGGCTCCAGTGTGTGGCAGCAAGGGGATTTCACTGCAGTGTTAATGTAAGCCTACTTTTCAATGGATGTACAAATTGAGTTGTGAGATGTTGAACATAGTTTATTTTGCAGGAGAAACAAATTTCCTCTGCCTTTCCTGATCTTCGGGTAAGCGTTTTCCAAGGTGGCCTCCACGACACACGACAGCGCAGAGTCACTGAGCAGAGACTGATATCCAAGTTCCGCACACATGAGGACGGTCTCAACAGGGATCTTGGGTTCATGTCACACTATCTGTAACCCCCGTGACTTGCCTGGGTTTGCAAAACCTCACTAACTGTCTTGTCTGGAGACAATAGGGCGGTATGGTAGCACAGTGGTTAGCACTGCTGCTTCACAGCTCCAGGGTCCTGGGTTCGATTCCCGGCTCGGGTCACTGCCTGTGTGGAGTTTGCACATTCTCCTTGTGTCTGCGTGGGTTTTCTCCGGGTGCTCCGGTTTCCTCCCACAGTCCAAAGATGTGCGGGTTAGGTTCATTGGCTATAAAAAAATTGCCCCTTAGTGTCCTGGGATGTGTAGGTTAGAGGGATTAGCAGGTAAATGTGTAGGGATATGGGGATAGGGTCTGGGTGGGATTGTGTTCGGTGCAGACTCGATGGGCCGAAGGGCCTGTTTCTGCACTGTAGGGTTCTAATACACATCTCTCTAACCCGTGCCTAATGTTATCTCCACTCACATTGTCTGCATCTTTATGACTTGTATAGCAAGTTAGGTGTAAAGACTCACATTCTAATCAGTATTCTGTAAGCTGTGTGTGTTTTTATCTGCCCCTCTCTGATCAGAACCTTCCACACACCTGACGAAGGGACAGTGTTTCCGAAAGCTTGTGGATTTACTATCAGATAAACCTGTTGGACTTTAACCTGGTGCTGTGAGACTTCTCACTGTGTTTTCCATACCATTTTCACGTGGTCTTTTCACAGGTCAGGAAGGTTGGAGTCCCTTTGTGAGAACTAAAGAAAAATTGAGTTTCCTCTGACATACAATTTTCGTGTGTTTGCATGGATTTTGGAAACTGTAAACCCTTGGAGAGTTTGTGACCACTGAAGGAGAACTGCTGAGGGTTTGGGAACATCCTGAAAGGTGAATGTTTTCGCACATTTAAACATCACTATTAAATGCTGTATTGTAATGTTTTTAATCTTAGAAATCTGTTCTGCAATAGTAAATTGGCCTTTACATTGATTACTATCATGCAGAACTCGGCAGTTTCAACTAATGTTGCTGGAAAATTTAGTCATGACGACTGTACTATTATTAATGCTTAGTGTGTTTCATAAACCATAATGGCTTCAGTTCAACAGGTTAATGCAACGGTAATTGATGCTTTTAAAGCTATAATGACTGAATATCTCTTTGTGTTATTGCTTATTTACAAACCTAATCGACACTTACTGTATTATACTTTATTTTGCATTGGGAGAGTTTTTTTCTCTGGTATCAATGATAGTAGGTTTGAATTCAAATTTTTATTTGATTGTTTGAGATTTAGTTCTTCTATTATTTTAAGATCATTCTCATTGTTATTGCATTGCTCCTGCGGACTATACATAATGCTATACTTGTTTGTGATTATGGAGGGTACATGGGGAAGGCATAGAGATAGCATGGGTGAACTGATGGGTAATGGGTGGCATTGGGGATGGATGCGGGTGAAGTGTTAGATGATCCAAACTATATTAGTTTTATCTGTCAGTTGCCAGCGCACTTGTTATTCAATTTGCACTTTTGTAGTCAATCCCTTGACCTTACCTTCTGAGCTCCAGGGTGTCATACCGTGAAGGAGGTTGGGGTTGGGGTTACATTAGCCCAAAGGTGTGCTAGGAAGTTCCTGGGTAATGTTTGCATGGCAGTTATCGCATGGTAACTATTGCATAGACCCACACCAAGCCCCATAGGACTCACACCACATGCACAAACAACCAGGGTTCTTCCCCCAGCCACCCTAAGGAGACACCCCCTTCCACCTCCCCATGGGACATCCCACCCCATGAGGACTCTTCCCACAAAACCCTCCCTGGCCCAAATTGACCCCAAGTCAGAGCTGACACATCCCTAACCGCGTCATAAGACCCACACACCCCAAAGACAACTCATTGACCTTATATACTTACCTTCTCCTTGTCTACTGAGGACCATTAAACTTCATTGGACCTTTAAATATATTTGCTTTATAGAAACTAGTGTTGTAAAGAAGAAACTGTGTTGTCCTTCCGATCAATACACCTACACTCAACGCTCAGCCTCAGGATGTACTGCATTCCTCAGATCTTACCCAGCCTGGGTTAGAAGGTCAGGTGAGACCAGGGTTTCATATAAGAAGCTGGGATTGGATTGACACTGATGCCACTCTGAGGGAGTCCAGACCCAATAGTTTTAATGTGTGACTTACCTGATTTCTTCCTTAACAATTCGACAAATATTCATTCAACTGTGGCTATCCAAGAATTGGCAAAGAAATTCCAAATTGGATGATTTAAAGTGTCAACAATCCAATTCCTGCCTCATTCATTCTTTGACCAGAAACTCGGTGGTAAATCTCAGACAGTTCCAGTAAAGGAAGGGTTAAAGAACCATCCAGTTCTTTAGTATACATTTGTCGTCATACCCAAATTCAGTCCTCCTGTAGTCCGTGCTAGCAAGGTTACATTTCCAGCGCTCTATCCACATACTGTCGTATCAATAGAATTGTGTCAATGAACTCAGTGTTTCCCTTCAGTTTCCAAACGATAGTGAGACTCAGGTTGAGAGGCACATGAACATTTGGAAAGGAGATGAGTGTGTTTGGCATGAGAAAAAATCCTTGTCATCAAGGGAATATGAGGCCAAAGTTGGGGGGGGAAAAATCAAGATAAACAGTCAATCCCACCCACACAGAATTCTAAAGTTCAGAGTGACGAAGAAACCATACTTTATTCCCATGAGTACCCAAGGTGCACAGAGCTGGATTTGTATGCTAGTGAATTAGAGGGCAGGCTCGCCCGCTTTAGATAAATATTTGAGAATCCACCAGGAAACAGAATGAAATGCTGCAGAAATACAATTTTTTGCATTCCACTGCATCCCAACATTCTTATATAAACAGATGTATTTACACACTGGAAGCAGTAAGAAATTTACAGTGAATCCTTTACATCCTTTCAGCTTTTCTGCAATTTGAGTTCAGTCCAAAATGCCTCGGAATTTCTTTTACCAATTCCACTCTTCCTCTGAAGGAGATTTCGTCCAATTATCGCAAACATTTTGTTGGCGGATTATCTTGGTGTGCTGGACATCAGGACTATTTTAACCTGAGGTCACTCACATTCCAACATGTGCCACTAGATCATCATTAGGAATTCCATCGTAAACTGAGCAAAACTGAACACAGACCTGGGATACCTACTTTAACTCGGTTAAGATCAGCTAACTCATCACAAACACACTTGGGACCTCGACGATCTCTGGCAGTGAATCAAACTGTCATGAGCCATCAGATGATATGTTAAGATAGAGTCGGTTACTGTTTGGGTATGATCCAATGGATTAAAACATGATTACACCACCCTAAGCAATGCTCTTTGCAATCACAAAATATTCCACAGCTAGCGAAACAAATATTGAATAAAAATTCCAGTGACCTAATGACAATCAAGGTCTCAGAAAGAGAAAGAGTTGTAATAAATATAGATCTTAACATTTTAACTGGAATGACATGTTAGTGCCTATGAATGGTCAGAGAGCCCTGCGTCCAAATTGATCTCCTTGACTCATTTTCTATTAACTGAATTAAGAGTAACTCTTCCCAATCCAATAGCTGAATGGAATGAAGTGGGAAAGAAAATTACTGGAGGGAGGAGACAATAAACAAAACGCAAGAAACACAGAGTACATGAAAGAGGAATGAAGTAAAGTTTTGTTTCATTACTAATTTTATCCCCTCTTTTCTCAAATAGAATCCCATCAGTAGTAATCCCTCCCAATACTCCATAATCAGGTATGTACACGGTGGGGTGAGGCCTGAGTTCACAATGCTGCTGATGGGTGAACGCAAGCCCAAACCTTCCAACATTAACCCAATATAGGTAATTCTTCAAGTATGAACTTACACAATGGGTGAAGTTTCCTGCCACCGATGTGAGTTTCTAGAATTAACCTGGGATCCACACAATCGCACAACGAGCAAAAACTGGGGGTGAGAGCCTGGCCGATATTCTCCTTCGCAACTCAGACACTGTTGAGGCCAATAAATTTAGTCCTTCTGCATATTGAGATCAACTAGATCAGCACAGGCTGGAGACCTCTGGACTCAGTTAACTCACTGAATATCTGCAGCCCACGTGAAGGATACAGATTAGAATCATAGAATCCTTGCAGTGTAGAAGCAGGTCATTTAGCACATCAACTTACCCAGACACTGTCCCTCTTACCTCACACTGCTAATAAGAACAGAAGAACATAAGAAATAGGAGCAGGAGTAGGCCATCTGGCCCTTCAAGCCTGCCCCGCCATTCAATAAGATCATGGCTGATCTGTCGTGACTCAGTTCCACATTCCTGCCCTCTCCCCATAACCCTTAATCTCTTCTCTTATCAAAAACCCATCAACCCGTTTCTTAAAAATATTTAGCGAGGCAGCCTCCACCACTTCAATGGGCAGAGAATTCCAGAGATTCACCACCCTTTGAGTGAAGAAGTTCCTCCTCAACTCCGTTCTAAACCGCCCCCCCCTTTATCTTGAGGCTTTGCCCCCTAGTCCTACTGTCTTTTTTGAGCGGGAAGAGTCTCTCCACCTCTATCCTATCCATCCCATTCATCATCTTATACGTCTCAATGAGATCTCCCCTCATTCTTCTAAACTCTAACGAGTACAAGCCTAGTTTATTCAGCCTCTCCTCATAGCTCAACCCCCTCAACTCCAGTATCAGCCTAGTAAACCTCCTCTGCACTCCCTCCAAGGCCAAAATATCTTTGCGCAGGTGCGGCGCCCAAAACTGCACACAGTACTCCAGCTGCGGCCTCACCAATGCCCTATACAGCTGCAGCAAGACCTCCCTACTTTTATATTCAATCCCCCTCGCTATGAAGGCCAGCATCCCATTCGTCTTCCTGTCCACCTGCTGCACCTGCAAGCTGGGTTTTTGCGACTCATGCACAAATCCCTCTAACCGACACATCTTGGGACAGTAAGAATCAATTTAGCATGACCAATCCACCTAACCTGCACATCTTTGGACTGTGGGAGGAAACTGCAGCACCCAGGGGAAACCCACACTACCTGCGGAGAATGGGCAAATGTGACCCGAGGCCGGAATTGAACCCATGTCCTGGGAGCAGGAGTCGGCAAACTCAGCTATTTGAGCCTACTCCCCCCATTCTATCAGATTACTGCTGACGTTGGACCCTTAGAGGATGAGAAGGGGGACCTAATGGTCGGGGATGGGGATATGGCTGAGGTCTTGAATAACTTTTTTGTTTCTGTCTTCACGGAGGAGGATGTGAATAATTTGCCGGGTGTTAGTGATGGAAAGGTGGTAGGACTGGAGGGTCTCGATGACATTACTGTTACTAGAGAGGTGATGCTCGACAGACTGGAGGGGCTGATTGTGGACAAGTCCCCAAGACCGGATGGAATTCATCCGAGGGTTCTGAAAGAAATGGCGGAGGTGATAGTGGATGCCCTTGGTGGTTATTTTCCAGACGTCGCTGGATTCTGGGGAAGTGCCGGAAGATTGGAAAACGGCTAATGTTACGCCGTTGTTTAAGAAGGGTGCCAGGCACAAGGCGGGAAATTATAGGCCGGTTAGTTTAACGTCTGTTGTAGGTAAAATGTTATAATCCATCATTAAGGGGGAAATAGCGAGGCATCTTGAGGGGAATTGCTTGATAGGGCGGACGCAACACGGTTTCATTAAAGGGAAGTCGCGTCTGACAAATTTACTGGAGTTCTATGAGGATGTGTCTAGGGCGGTGGACAGAGGAGAGCCGGTGGATGTGGTCTTTCTGGATTTTCAGAAGGCGTTTGACAAGGTACCTCACAAGAAGTTATTGCAGAAGGTCAGGGGACATGGAGTTGGGGGTAGGGTGTTAGCGTGGATAGAGGATTGGTTATCAAATAGGAGGCAGAGAGTGGGGGTCAATGGATGCTATTCGGATTGGCGGTTGGTGACTAGTGGAGTGCCCCAGGGGTCGGTGCTGGGGCCTCAGCTATTTACCATTTATATAGATGATCTGGAGGAGGGAACCGAGTATATGGTGTCGAAATTTGCTGATGACACCAAGATTGGTGGAACGGCAAATTGCGCAGAGGGTGTGGAGAGTCTACAGAAGGATCTAGATAGGCTGGGCGAATGGGCCAGGAAATGGCAAATGGAATTTAATGTTGGCAAGTGCGAGGTGGTCCACTTTGGTAGGAATAATGGTAGGAAGGATTATTACTTACGTGGCGAAAAACTGCAGCAGGTGACGGTGCAGAGGGACCTCGGGGTCCTTGTGCATGAGTCGCAAAAACCCAGCTTGCAGGTGCAGCAGGTGGTCAGGAAGGTGAATGGGATGCTGGCCTTCATAGCGAGGGGGATTGAATATAAAAGTAGGGAGGTCTTGCTGCGGCTGTATAGGGCATTGGTGAGGCTGTGTGCAGTTTTGGGCGCCGTATTTACGCAAGGATATTTTGGCCTTGGAGGGAGTGCAGAGGAGGTTTACTAGGCTGATGCCGGAGTTGAGGGGGTTGAGCTATGAGGAGAGGCTAAATAATTGGGGGTGTTTAAGAGATCTGTGGATAGGTTTATGGGCGAAAAGGGATTGGTTTAGGTTAGTGGGTCATTGTTTTGTAACTGGTCGGCGCAACATCGTGGGCCGAAGGGCCTGTTCTGCGTTGTAATGTTCTATGTTCTAAACTAGGCTTGTACTCATTAGAGTTTAGAAGAATGAGGGGAGATCTCATTGAGACGTATAAGATGATGAATGGGATGGATAGGATAGAGGTGGAGAGACTCTTCCTGCTCAGAAAGGACAGTAGGACTAGAGGGCACAGCCTCAAGATAAAGGAGGGTGGTTTAGAACGGAGTTGAGGAGGAACTTCTTCACTCAAAGGGTGGTGAATCTCTGGAATTCTCTGCCCGTTGAAGTGGTGGAGGCTGCCTCGCTAAATATTTTTAAGACGCGGGTTGATGGGTTTTTGATAAGAGAGGGGATTAAGGGTTATGGGGAGAGGGCGGGAAGGTGGAACTGAGCCACGACAGATCAGCCATGATCTTATTGAATGGCGGGGCAGGCTCGAAGGGCTAGATGGCCTACTCCTGCTCCTATTTCTTATGTTCTTATGTTCTCTTCCTGGTCTTGAACCCACCTCCTCACCTGTCCCCCTTATCCTCTTATCTCGTTTCCTATCAGAAATATATTTATCTCCTTCTTGAAACCGTTCAGTGGTTCAGGCTCCACCGCATTACGGGGCAGCAAGTACCACAAATTCATCACCCTCAGTGGGAAGTAGTTTGTTCTCATCTCAGTTTTAAATCTACCGCCTCTCAGTCTGTACCTGTGCCCTCTTCTTTCGAGACTGCCCCATTCTGTCAATCCTTTTCTTATATACCCTTGATCAGATCCACCCGCATCCCTCTAAACTCCAACAGGTACAAACCCAAGCATTTTAGTATCTCCTCATATGTCAACCCTTTCATCCCCGGAGTAAGTCTGGTACTGACCGCTGTGCTTTAGAATATTAGATTCCGTATTTATGAATTACGAACTATTCCCAGCTTGGTGCCCGAGATGTAGAGTTAATAACGAAAAGCCTCATATCCAGAATTTGTCCAAGGTGGTAATTAAGAAAAACAATGTGAATGAAAACTTGCAGATTTCATGTGCTTTTTAAAGATCTAATTGGCATTTCTGATTTATTACTTAATTAGGTTCTGTTTTTTACCGGATATGCAGATTTTGAAATTCCTAATTAAGAGGGAAACAGGCAGGAATCTGGTGCCAACAGTCTATGTGGGAGAAATTCCCTTTACGTGGCAGGAAGCTGGAGTAATACATTTGGAGTATTTATGTACTCTGTACCGGAGCTCCCTGAGCAGGTTTTACTATCGTCAGCACAATCCAGATTACAGCTAATATTCCTCACATAAATTTAGCATTCTGCTTACTGATTATGAATGCTGGATTAGTCAGGTTTTCTGCAGTGTTGGAAGGATTCTTACGAATGAAAATGAGAAAGGAAAGGATTGACTCCAAGGCAATTAACACATCGTGTGCACAAGGCAAAGTAAAACATTTTGCCCCTCTTCGGTTTTGTTCTGTTCTTGTGTCCCCCAGGAGCTGCTCTGTACATGATTAATACAAATGGGGTAAAAGGGAATGTTTCACTGCCATCTGATACTATAAAGTTTGTGTACATCACACACTGTCTTTGGATGTATTGAATGCTGGGGCCATTTCTGGATTATGGGGGTGTGGTATCTTAGAAAGACGAGCGATCGTCTGAATTAATGAATGAAGGGTTTATTAAGGGAAATAACCATCTCCAGAGAGTGACTAAAGGCTACCGTACGCCACTTTCATGACTTCAGAGGCATAAAAAAACATATACTCAGCTCCAGGATTCATGTACTCTGGCCTGATTGGCCAAACAAGTCATTTGTCCCTCCAAGAGGGATTAGTGGGTAAAATATATAGAGATAGGGGGTAGGGCCTGGGCGGGTTTGTGTTCGGTGCAAACTCGATGGGACGAAGGGCCTCTTTCTGCACTGTAGGGTTCTATGATTCTATGAAGAGCTTGCCATAAGGGGACACGCTACCATTGCTGTAATATTGAGCACTGGAGAACTGTAGAATGGTTACAGCACAGGAGGATGCCAATAAGCCTATCATTCTGATCTGACTCTCTCCGAAGTTTTTTTTAATTAAAAAGTTTTAAGTTTATTTATTAGTGTCACAAGTAGGCTTACATTAACACAGCAATGAAGTTAATATGAAAATCCCCTAATCACCACACTCCGGTGCCTGAGGGAGAACTTAGCATTGCCAATGCGCCTAATCAGCATGTCTGTGGACTGTGGGGGGAAACTGGAGCACCCAGAGGAAACCCACGCAGACACAGGGAGAATGTGCAGAATCCATGCAAACTGTGGCCCAAGGCTTGAATTGAACCCAGGTCCCTGGTGCAGTGAGACAGCAGGGTTAGCCATCTGCCACCATGGTTTTTGGTGCTTTGTCTGCATGGGTTTCCCCCGGGTGCTCCAGTTTCCTCCCACACTCTAAAAGCATGCAGGTTAGATGGATTGGCCGTGCTAAATGACCCCTTAGTGTCCCAAGATGTGTAGGTTAGATGGATTAGCCATGGTAAACGTGCAGAGTTACGGGGATAGGGTGGGAGAGAGGCTCTGGGTAAGACAATCTGTCTGAGAGCTGGCACAGACTCAGTGGGCAAAGAGCCTTCTTGTGTACTGTAGGGGGTTTACAATTCTATAATTTGTGGTAATTGTCCTTTTAAAAACAACACAGCAGAGTAAGGCCCACCTGGATTGGGGGAAAACTGGGATTCAGACTGGGTAATCACCCCAGGGAATGCAGTCCTCTTGGGAAGGAGACATGTAGGAGCTGGGTGCAAGGTGATGTTTTCTTATTAATACATTTTTTGTGTGTTTTGAAGTCTGGGATAGTGCATCATTACAAGGTGTAATTCACCCAGTGTGATTCAGGGTGAATGGGGGGCACAGTGGCATTGCTGCCTTACAGCACCAGGGACCCCATGTCAATTCCCCGCTTGGGTCACTGTCTGTGTGGGGTCTGCATGCTCTGCCTGTGTCTGCGTGGGTTTCCTCCAAGTGCTCAGATTTCCTCCCATAGTCCAAAAAACATGCTGGCTAGATAAATTGGCCACACTAAATTCTCCCTCGGTATACCCGAACAGGTGCAGGAGTGTGGCAACTAGGGGATTTTCACAGTAACTTCATTGCAGTGTTAATATAAGCCCAGTTGTGACTCTAATTTAAACAGAAGATCATTTCTTCATTAGCACCATGGAAGGAACAAAGCAGAACATGATTAGCATTTATCAGCACTGCTCATTCAAATCGCAAAGCACAATGTGACACTCAACAAAGACAAATGTACATCTGAGATTGACTTTCCAGGGGACAGAGTAACAGCATCTGGGGGTAAAGCCTGCAACTGACAACACCAAAACCATTCATACACTTCCAATCCATCTAACGTGAAAAGGTTGGCATTATTAACGCAAATTCATTCCAAAGAACACAGTGAATGCACAACCTCCACAAAGATGCATAATGAGAATCGACAATCGCACAGCAAACAGAGTTTGATACACGAAGAGAGCATGTCCCTCAGTCCCTGAGCATTTCAACCACATGTGGAAACATACGTCCCAATAGATGTGCAGAAAGTGCAATAGGAGCTGTACTCTCACAGTGCGCTGTAATAAGGATTGAACAATCGCTTACGTGTTACACCACTGTTGAGAATGGAATGTAAAGACTCAGCTGGAGGGTGGGAAACACTAACTACACTTAGCACATTGGTACAAAATTTCACTCTCCACACTAATCACCAAGCAATTATTACAGGGTTAGCGACAGCAGAATCTGATATTTGATCTTTTTGCATCTACAGATGACCAGATCATCAACTTCAAGCACAACTTTGAGATAGAGTAGCTTGCAGATTCACAGGTGGAACAGAACCACTGCCGCAAACTATATCAATGAAAGCGAGGTGACTTGTGATGTTGAAAACTGCACAATCACAGTGATATCACATGCGAGTGTTAATTTAGTTATACGAGTGGAGTGGAAGGAGGAATCGATGACAGACTGCATTCTGCAGAAAGTAATTAAACCGCAAGTGGCTTTGTGAAACAAAGAAAGAACTGATCCCGGACTAGAGGACAGAATAAACTTACATTGCTTAATAATGTCTGTAAAGCACGCAGAACCTGAGCAATTATCCCAAAAGCGCTACAGCAATGTGTATTGCATTGTGCCCATGATAGAAACCCAGATATTATTAAGATGGAACAATAGTCCCTTGAAGCAATCTAGTGTCCAGCAATAGATCACTGAATAGAACAGTTCCTTGCAAACTACATAGCTTTGTACATTCAATGAAAAATCTGATAAAACATGTCCTGCACCTCTACAATGGACAGCACAGTGGCAAGTTGTTAGCACTGCTGCCTCACAGTGCCAGGGACCCGGGTTTGGTTCCTGACCTGGGTCACTGCCCGAGTGGAGTTTGTACATTCTCTTTGTATCTTGTGTTTCCTCCGGGTGCTCCAGTTTCCTCCCACTGGCTAAAAGATGTGCTGGTTAGCTGGATTGACTGTGCTTATTTCTCCTTCACTGTGCCCGAACAGGCTCTGGAGTGTGGCAACTAGGGGATTTTTCACAGTAATTTCATTGCAGTGTTAATGAAAGCCTAATTGTGATACCAATAAATAAACTTAAACTGATGGCACGGTAGCACTGCTGCTTCACAGCTCCAGGGCCCTGGGTTCAATTCCCGGCTCGGGTCACTGTCTGTGTGGAGTTTGCACATTCTCCTCGTGTCTGCGTGGGTTTCCTCCGGGTGCTCCGGTTTCCTCCCACAGTCCAAAGATGTGCGGGTTAGGTTGATTGGCCATGCTAAGAAATTGCCCCTTAGTGTCCAGGGATGTGTAGGTTAGAGGGATTAGTGGGTAAAATATGTAGGGATATGGGGGTAGGGCCTGGGTGGGATTGTGTTCAGTGCAGACTCGATGGGCCGAAGGGCCTCTTTCTGCACAGTAGGGTTCTATGATTGGTGACTGCATGGACACTTAAACCATGGCAACAACACCAACTAGATATTTTTGGATAAGTGTAATCAGCCCTTGCAATACATGTTTTTTGCGTGTTGTTCATGATCTCATTATTCTCATCACCCTCTCTATAACCTTATCAAAAGTTCAAGCAAATTAGTTTAAACATGATTTGCCCTAAACAAATCCATACTGGCTTTCCTGAAGTAACTTGCTGTTGCTCAAGTGACCATTAATTTTGTCCCAAATTATCCCTTCAGAACGTTTGCCCAGCACCAAGGTTAAACTGAGCGTCCTGCAGTTGCTGGGCTTATCTTTGCACCCTTCTTTGATCAAGGATACAACAGTCCCAATTCTCCAGTCCTCTGGCACCATCACTGACTTGAAGACTGAAGAATTATGGCCAGTGCCTCCACAAGTTTCATTCTCACTTCTCTCACTTCCTTGGATGCATTTTATCCAACCCTGCTGCCTTCTCAACTTTAAGTACAGCTAGCCTATCTAATAAATCCTCCTTACCAATTTTAAACCATTCAAGTGTCCGAGCTACCTCCACTTCCACTATGACCTGGACAAAATCTTCTTCCTTCATGTAAAGTGTTCATTTAATTCCTCAGCCTACTCCCTGCCCCCATGTGTAAATTGCTTTTTTGATACCTAATTGGAAACTCTCCCTCTTTCACTGCCTTTATACAATTTGTATGCACATAGAAGAATTTTGGATGTTCTTCTATGTTGGCTGACAGTTTATTCTAATACTCTCTCTTGGCTTCTCTTGTTTTTTTCAATTTCCTTGGAGCTTCTATATTCATCCTGGTTCTCAATTGTTTTATCCACCGGATATCTGCCATATACCATGGTTGAGGGAGCTGGGACTGGTTGAGGGAGCTGGGACTCTTTTCCCTGGAGAGGCGAAGGTTGAGAGGCGACCTGATAGAAGTTTATAAAATGTTGAGAGGAATAGATAGGGTGGACTCTCAGAGGCTATTTCCCCGGGTTGAAATGGTCGCTACGAGAGGACACAGATTTAAGGTGCGGGGAGGGAAGTACAGAGGTGATGTTAGGGGTAAGTTTTTCATTCAGAGGGTGGTGAGTGATTGGAATCGGCTGCCGTCGTCGGTGGTGGAGGCGAACTCGCTGGGGTCTTTTAAAAGACTTCTGGATGAGTATATGGGGTTTAATGGGATTGGGGGTTATAGATAGGTCTATAGATTGGTGGGGTTGATGCGATCGGCGCAACTCGAGGGCCGAAGGGCCTGTTTGTGCTGTAATGTTCTATGTTCTATGTTCTATGACTATAAGCGGAAAGAGATCTTCCTACAATTCTACAGAGCTATAGGATGCTGTGCACAGCTTTGGTCTCTTTATTTCTCTTTCAGGAAATACTTGCCTGAGTCAGAGTGCAATGAGTGTTCACAAGACTGGTTCTTGGATTGTCCTATGAGGAGAGTTTAGAACATAGAACATAGAAAAACTACAGCACAAACAGGCCCTTCGGCCCACAAATTGCACCGATCATATCTCTACCTACTAAGCTTACCTACAACCCTCAATCCTATTAAGCCCCATGTACTCATCCAGAAGTCTCTTAAAAGACCCTATCAAATTTGCTTCCACCACCACTGACGGCAGCCGATTCCACTCACCCAGCACCCTATGAGTTTGAGGAGGCTAGGCCTATATTTCTTGGAGCTGAGGAAAATAAGAGGTGATCTAATTTGACACACATAGTAGTTTTAAGAGTTAGGTGCACTGACTCCGAGTAAGGGGTCTGCCATTTGGAATTGAGGCGAGGAGAAATTTCTAAACTCCAAGGGTTGCAGTTTTGAAGAATTCTCTACCTCAGCGTGTGCTCAGTCATTGAATATATTCAAGACAGAGATTAGTAGCTTTTGGGGTACCCATAGGGAATTAAGAGATGCAGGGAAATTCCAGGGTATGGAGTTGCGGTGGATGAAGATCAGCTGTTAGTTTGTTGTCAGTTTGTGGAATCTTGTTGGATCAAATAGCCTGCTCCAAATCCTATTTCTTGCATTTTTTCATTCTTGCCAGCAATGCTGTTAATCATAGAACATAGAACATAGAACATTACAGAGCAGAACAGGCCTTTCGGCCCACGATGTTGCGCCGACCAGTTACAAAAACAATGACCCACTAACCTAAACCAATCCCTTTTCATCCATAAACCTATCTACAGATCTCTTAAACGCCCCCAAACTAGGTGCATTTACAACTGGCCCAGCTCTGCAACCTATCTAAGTCTCCCTGCAGACTATGACACCCTTCCTCACAATCTACCACACCTCCGACTTTGGTGTCATCAGCAAATTTACTAATCCGCCCAACTATGCCCTCATCCAGATCATTAATTAATAATTATTAATTATTAATTATTAAAGATTATTAATAAAGATTACAAACAGCAGTGGCCCCAAAACAGATCCCTGAGTCATCATAGTTCTTTTCTCATAATTCCAGGGATTTTCTGAGATCTGATTCAATGTCTTGCACTGGATGGTGTTCCATAACAGATCAATGGGGAAAGTGATCTGTATTTTTTACACCCTGGTTGGATTATTACTTGTGTTATCTGTTGTGACACTTTTCATAACTAATGTTCTAGCCATTTCTCTCTCAATCAATTATATTAAGTTAATAAATAATATTGAATGTAACATGGTTAATATGTGTATGCTCCGTTAACCCTTCCCCTGCTGTTACTAAAAAAACCGTGCTGGTTAGGTGCAGTGGCCGTGCTATATCCTCCTTCAGTCTACCCAGACAGGCAACTAAGGGATTTTCACAGTAACTTAATTGCAATGTCAATGTAATCATACTTATGACAAATAAATAAACTTTAACTTTACTTCTTACCAGGATAAAGAGTCCAGCGTTTGCCATATCCTGGTGGCTGGGTATGGTGGAAAACACTGACAGGACGAGACAGCTGAAGACCAGCAGGAATCTGTTGGAGACAGATAGAGTTTAACTAAATTAAGCAGTGATAGTAGAGGATACAGTGGACAAACAGAAGCTGCAGGTCAGAATTTAACTGTGTCAGTGTTTGATGCCAACACCCCACAGCTTCTAACAATTTACAGATTCAGAGATCTATACCACAGAGAGAAAACTGATTCAGCAAACAAGCTTAAGTATTAATTGACAATTGTCTATTATATAATACAGCACTGGAATATTATAGGAAGGATGTGATTACACTGGAAGGGGTGCAGTCATCAGAGTAGCCTGATCGAGATGTATGGGGTTATGAGAGAACCATAGAACCCTACAGTGCAGAAAGAGGCCCTTCGGCCCATCGAGTCTGCACTGAACACAATCCCACCCAGGCCCTACCCCCATATCCCTACATATTATACCCACTAATCCCTCTAACCTACACATCCCAGGATACTAAGGGGCAATTTCTTAGCATGGCCAATTAACCTAACCCACACATCTTTGGACTGTGGGAGGAAACCGGAGCACCCGGAGGAAACCCATGTAGACACGAGGAGAATGTGCAAACTCCACACAGACAGTGACCCGAGCCAGGAATCAAATCCTGGACCCTGGAGCTGTGAAGCAGCAGTGCTAACCACTGTGCCACCGTGCCAAGAGACATGGACAGAGTGGATAAGGAGCAGCAGTTCCCTTAGTTGAAGGGTCAGTTACGAGGGGGACACAGGTTCAAGGTGAGGGACAGGAGGTTTAGGGGGGACGTGAGGAAAAAAATACTTTTATTCAGAGGATGGTGATCTTCTGGAGTGCGCTGCCTGGGAGAATGGTGGAATCAGGTGGCCTCACATCCTTTAAGAAGTATCTGGATGAGCACCTGGCACGTCACAACATTCAAATCTATGGGTCAAGTACTGGTGAATGGGATTACCTGGGAGTTTCTCATGTGTTGGTGCAAAATTGATGGATCGAAGGGCCTCTTCTGCATTGCATGATTCTCTGATAGTTTCATGGTCATCATTACTAAGACTGCTCAATCCCTGATTTTATGAACTGTGTCGTTAAGGGTCAAATGACCAAGTGGCTCCAGGAGAGCTTTGTGCAGAATTATCTGTGTCCTGAAGACCCATGTACTAACCCTGCACGAGGTCCCTTCAAATACTTCTTAATAGATTGCTTCAGGCAAACTTATACTGACTATCTTAACCCTGATGTGGAGATGCCAGCGTTGGACTGGGGTAAACGCAGTTAGAAGTCTCACAACACCAGGTTAAAGTGCAACTTTGAGTTCCCACTTTACTTATCTGACGAAGGAGCAGTGCTCCGAAAATAGTCTTTTGCTTCCAGATAAACCCGCTGGGTTTTAACCCGGTGTTCTGAGACTTCTCACTATCTTAACTCTGCCACAGGATGAGAAAAGCCCTCATCAAGGTAAGGTGAGACAATGAGTAACAGTGAGACATCACCAAAGCTCAGTGACAACACCAAACACTGTCCGTACTAAAATATCACATGCAGATGTTTAAAAAAAGCTTCACAATACGTGTCTGGTAATGAAGTTGTGAGGTACTATGTAACTCAACATTTTCCCACCAAGGACCTGATGAAGTTTATCCCAGGACGTTGTGGGAGGCTAGGGAGGAAATTGCGTGTCCCTTAGCCAAGATATTTGAATCACCGACAGTCACGGGTGAGGTGCCTGAAGATTGGAGAGTGGTAAATGTTGTGTGTTTGTTTAAAAAGGGCTGCAGGGAAAAGCCTGGGAACTACAGGCCAGTGAGCCTCACATCTGTGGTGGGTAAGTTGTTGGAAGGTATTTTGAGAGATAGGATCTACAGGCATTTAGAGACGCAAGGACTGATTAGGGACAGTCAGCATGGCTTTGTGAGTGGAAAATCATGTCTCCCAAATTTAATTGCATTTTTGAAGGGGTAACCAAGAAGGTAGATGAGGGCAGAACAGTTGATGTTGGCTACATGGACTTTAGCAAGGCCTTTGACAAGGTACCACATGGTAGGTTGTTGCATAAGGTTAAATCTCACAGGATCCAGGGTGAGGGATCTAAATGGATACAAAATCGGCTTCTTGACAGAAGCCAGAGGGTGGTTGTAGAGTTGTTTTTCAAACTGGAGGCCTGTGACCAGTGGTGTTTCTCAAAGATCAATGCTGGGTCCACTATTATTTGTATTTTAATGATTCAGGTGAGAATATAGGGGGCATGGTTAGTAAGTTTGCAGATGATACTAAGATTGGTGGTATTGTGGACAGTGAAGAAAGTTATCTCCAATTGCAGCGGGATCTTGATCAATTGGGCCAGTGGGCTGACGAATGGCAGATGGAGTTAATTTAGACAAATGCGAGGTGATGCATTTTGGTAGATTGAACCAGAGCAGGACTTACTCAGTTAATGGGGAGAGTTACAGAACAAAGAGATCTAGCTCCTTGAAAGTGGAGTCACAGGTGGACAGAGTGGTGAAGAAGGCATTCGGCATGCTTGGTTTCATCGGTCAGATCATTGAATACAGGAATTGGGACATCTTGTTGAAGTTGTACAAGATATTGGTAAGGCCACCCTTGGAATACTGTGTACAGTTCTGGTCACCCTATTATAGAAAGGATATTATTAAACTAGAAAGAGTGCAGAAGAAATTTACTAGTATGCTACCCGGATTTGATGGTTTGAGTTATAAGGAAAGGCTGGATAGACTGGGACTTTTTTCTCTGTAGGAGGCTGAGAGGTGATCTTATAGAGGTCTATAAAATAATGAGGGGCACAGATCAGCGAGATAGTCAATATCTTTTCCCCAAAGATAGGGGAGTCTAAAACTAGAGGGCATTGGTTTGAAGTGAGGGGAGAGATACAAAAGTGTCCAGAGGAGCAATGTTTTCACACAGAGGATGCAGAGTGTCTAGAACAAGCTGCCAGAGGTAGTAGAGGCGGGTACAATTTTGTCTTTTAAAAAACATTTAGACAGTTACATGGGTACGATGGGTATAGAACATAGAACATTACAGCGCTGAACAGGCCCTTCGGCCCACGATGTTGCGCCGACCAGTTACAAAAACAATGACCCACTAACCTAAACCAATCTCTTTTCGTCCATAAACCTATCCACGGATCTCTTAAACGCCCCCAAACTAGGTGCATTTACAACTGCAGCTGGCAGGGCATTCCAGTCCCTCACCACCCTCTGGGTAAAGAACCTACCCCTGACATCCGTCCTATAACTACCCCCCCTTAATTTAAAGCCATGCCCCCTCGTGCTAGCTTTCTCCATCCGAGGAAAAAGGCTATCACTGTCCACCCTATCCAAACCTCTAATCATCTTATATGTTTCAATAAGGTCCCCTCTTAGCCTCCTTCTTTCCAGCGAAAACAACCCCAAATCCCTCAGTCTCTCCTCATAGGATCTCCCCTCCATACCAGGCAACATCCTGGTAAACCTCCTCTGCATCCTCTCCAAAGCCTCCACATCCTTCCTGTAATGTGGGGACCAGAACTGCACACAAAACTCCAAGTGCGGCCGCACCAGAGTTGTGTACAGTTGCATCATGACGCTGCGACTCCTAAATTCAATCCCCCTACCAATAAACGCCAAGACACCGTATGCCTTCTTAACAACCTTATCTACTTGACTCCCAACTTTCAGGGATCTATGTACACATACACCTAGATCCCTCTGCTCCTCCACACTATTCAGAGTCCTCCCGTTAGCCCTATACTCAACAAATAGAGGGTATAGAGGGATATGGGCTAAATGTGGGCAACTGGGACTAGTTTATGGGTTTTAAAAAAGGGTGGCATGGACAAGTTAGGCCGAAGGGCCTGTTTCCATGCTGTAAATCTCTTTGACTCAAAGTTGGTGCCTACTTTGTCTTGGACACCTGAGAACAGTATTGAGGGTTCATGTTGTTAGAGGTGCTGTCTGTCAGATGGGACATAAAGCTAAAGCACCATATGTCCTGCCATAAATTCAATGGTGCCAAGCACTTTGACCCTTTGATTGCAATGCAATCAGCTCACCAACTTTGCATTCCTTACTCATTTCAATGATTTAAGTGCCAGGCCACACTCAAGTTTCGTGACAAGGGACTCAGATGATGGCAACGGGCAGCTGATGGAATAATGACGATGGTTATGTATAACTAAATACTTGGTGCTTTGAGAAGCTTGTCACTAAACCTTCAGTCAATACAAGAGTCCAACATTAACTTGGCACAGGCCTTTGCATGGACCAGCCCTGCCAGCACAGGAATAGTGACCAACTCCATTCTCATACTTGTGTACCCAACCTTACAAGAGGCAATGGTCAATGCTGCGGCTTCCATTGCAGCACAATCAGTGGCCACCCAATGCCTTAGTACTGAAATCATACAATAACAGCTTGCTGATATGCCAGCTCAAACTGATGCCATCGAGGCTACGTACGGATCACAGTGTGGGGAACTGTGCTTGCAGAGTCTCCAATACATTATTGGGTTACTAGGGCAAGACCCTGGGGGAATAAAGCTGTGCCCTCTCTCTCTCAGGAAGCCAGCCTCCTGCCAATGCCACTCCACAATGTCCTTGCTGTTGCTTATTAGTCAGACTGCTTTCACCCATCCCGAGGAGGGCAGTGCAAAGTCAGAGCTTAAGAACAAACAGCAAAGAAAGTTACAGCACAATAACAGGCTCTTTGGTCCTCCCATCCTGCACCGGCCATACTGTGTGAATACAACCCCCCACCTTTCCAAGGACCACATCCCTCTATTCCCAACCTATTCATGGATTTGTCCAGACGCCCCTATCTGCTCCGTATCCGCTTCCACTCCCTCCCCCGGCAGCGAGTTCCAGGCACCCACCACCCTCTGTGGAAAAAACTTGCCTCGTACATCACCTTTAAACCTTGTCCCCCGCACCTTAAATCTATGCCTCCCAGACACCTCTCGCACACATTCTCACTGCAAGTCAGTGCAGAATTCCCCTAACCAGCCCGTGATGGGATTGGTGATAGACAGGCGTGGGGAATATGGCGGGAGCTAAAATGCCAGTAACCCGCAGGTGTAAAATCGTGTTGCAGTTCTCCCAACGGTGGGTTAGACTTCCCCCTGGCAGGTGGTACAAATATCATTTACGTTCATTGACATCTCATGAATGCTCACTAAAATAATTGCCTACTGACATCCCATCAGGCCGTTCAAAGAACAAAGAACAACACAGCACAGGAAACAGGCCCTTCGGCCCAACGAGCCCGCACCACCATCTTAACAATATGAGGGCCCTCCTCCACCCATGACCCTTGTCTACACTTATGGCACTCCACATTGGAAACCAGATTGAGGGGAGACTAATTTAGGAACAATTTGTTACACCAATCAGCCTAAGAGCACATCTTTGGGGTGTGGGAGGAAACCGGAGCACCCGGAGAAAACCCACGCAAGCACGGGGAGAATGCGCAAACTCCCACAGACACCGGCCCAAATCCATGTGTCTGCACAGCAAACAGTGATAGTCACTGAGCTGTCGTGTTGCCCAGCATCTGGTCCAGTTTAAGCGTACACTAACGATGTGAAGCACTGGGCAACTCTTGAAACATCCAAGAGCAGCCCTCGTACGACCCATCGCGTGTATGCCCCTCGTTGGACAACAAGGCGGATTGAATCATCTGTGGATTAAAAGAGAAAAACATCAATAACATCCACATCCTTATACAAACATTCAAGGGAATCCCCAGAAGCTCAAAAGTAAAACAAGTGAGCCAGAAAATATGTTGGAAGATCCATAGGAATCAATTGATTCCCAGGGATGTCCCAAGGCTCCTGAACCTTATTTAAAACAGTCTCCTCTATCCCTCCATCTCCATCCCGCTCATGTGGCTTTCTAAGTATCCCTTAAACAATTCAATCTTGTGTCACGCCAACAGCAAATTACAAACACCAATGATAATTACAGCACAGGAACAGGTTCTTCAGCCTTCCATACCCATGTTGAACAAGCTGCCCGACTGAACTAAAACCCTCTATTCCCATCCCATTCATGTATTTGTCCAGACACCCCTTAAAAGTCACTAAAAGTCACCACATCGGTAACAAATCCGATTGCTAAAGAGTAACGTGCACAAGGTTACTGTGGGGAGACCGGTTCCTGTCTCCAGCTCCGTGCTGAGCTGGTCTTCATGACCAGCACCGTCCCATGGACCCTCCTGTGTTCCCGAGTTGGATCAGTACGGTGCCTGGTTTAGGGAATACAAGGAGCTCCTTTCTTCTGCTGTCCCACAGCAGTGGTTAACTGGGCAGTATCATGCTGTGGCTCTTATACAGGCAACAAAGTTTATCCAGGGGTGGAGTGCGAGGTGAGGCTGGGGGGGTGAGGGAGGGAGGGTGCGCCTAATGAAGGCAAAGGGGACAATGTGGAAGGAGGGCCATGCAAGGAGGGGGGAGGTATAAGGTTTACAATGACAGACAGAAGGGCAAGAAGATGGATGAAGAAGTTACCCCATTTGGAGTACTGTGTGCAGTTCTGGTCGCCTCACTACAGGAGGGATGTGGAAGCTATTGAAAGGGTGCACAGGAGATTTACAAGGATGTTGCCTGGATTGGGAGGCATGCCTTATGAGGATAGATTGAGGGAGCTGGGACTCTTCTCCCTGGAGAGACGAAGTTGAGAGGCGACCTGATAGAGGTTTATAAAATGTTGAGAGGAATAGATAGGGTGGATTCTCGGAGGCTATTTCCCAGGGCTGAAACGGTCACTACGAGAGGACACAGATTTAAGGTGCGGAGAGGGAAGTACAGAGGAGATGTCAGGGGTAAGTTTTTCACTCAGAGGGTGGTGAGTGAATGGAATCGGTGGTGGTGGAGGCGAACTCGCTGGGGTCTTTTAAGAGACTTCTGGATGAGTACATGGGATTTAAAGGGATTGGGAGTTACAGATAGTTCTATGGATTGGTGGGGTTGATATGATCGCCGCAACTTGTGGGCCGAAGGGCCTGTTTGTGCTGTAATGTTCTATGTTAAACGATGGAAGGCAGAAAGATGACTGAGATGATGGAATCTGAAAACTAGAGGGTCAAACAGATACTGCCTTGTTTACTTGTGAGGGGTGGGCAAAGACTCCTGATGTGGTGGGTAGAGGTCCAGGTGGTATATAGGCACCGCGTGGGTGGTGGACTTGTGTGGGGGCTGGTTGAAACAAGGGTCAGAGTTGGTCAAGGCTGCTAGCCTGTGTTTTCTGGGTTGCTGACATCCTGCACACTCTCGCAAAGGCAGGGGGGCTGGAAAGGGTGATACGAATTTGCTGACTGGTGTTTAAATAAGGCACTGGGACTGTCAACTGAGAGTGGGCAGACAAATCAGCTGTCAGGCTGCCAGAGAGTTAACGGGGAACTCTTATAATGAGATGCCAAGTGCAGCATCCGGCACTGGATCACACTGTACGGGTCAGTGGGACAAATACTGCTGGAGTCACCCAGGAGAATTCAGCCTCTGCCTTCCTCATGAGGGTTTCCAACCTCCATTTTCAAAGAGCCCCCCTCGGAATTCTCTCAAATGTCACTCCCACTCAAATGGCTTCAACAAGGATCTGACTCCAAGGTTTCAATCTCACTGTCTGAGATTCCTCTCCCCTGGATTCCCACATACAGTCCAGCCTCACCTTTCATCCACAATGTCAGATCTTCATCCAGGCCAAACAGAACATCACTGCTCCAAAAGGTCCACAGTAAGGAGTCCCAACCTTCAGCTGCCTCCTTGGGTCTTCAGGGCTTCTCTCAAGTGTTCTTTGCTTCAAGTCTGCTCCCTACTGCTCTCTGTTCTCAGTTACGAGCCTATTGCTCCTCTCCTTTCACTTTACTTCACAGGATTTGTTTCTCATCTCTGTCCTTGTCCCTTTCCTGGACCAGGGACATCTTTCTTTCCCACTCCCTTGTTTGGAAGTTCTTCTTGGTTTGGTCTCCCTCTCCGTGTCCTGATCCTCTGGACACCTTCTCTCTAATGGCAGGCTGACCTGTTTTTCATGCTGTTTTCTTCTTCTGCGCATGTGCACAGATCTGGCCAAGAAGATGAAATTAATAAACTGTGTGTGTGTGGCCAGTTGTGACCTTGGGAACTCTGTGCATGCACCAACTGGGAAATGGTCACACACGTGTGCAGTCTTGTTTTATGGGCTTTGGGTCTTCTGTGCGAGTGCTCACACAAAAGACCCAAAACCCATAAAACAAAACTGCACACGTGTGACCATTTCCCAGTTGGTGCATGCTCAGAATTCCCAAGCTTGCCGGAATCTGTAGTTCCTGATCTGCAATTTCTGCTTAGGAAAGCATTTGGAGTTTCATCGCATTAACATACCAGTTTGAAGTTTAGGAAGTGAGATTCTTTTCTGGTCTGATATACGGCAGGGTTGGCCTGTGCCTGATGTGGTTGCAGCAAATGCAACCCTGCACCATGGGGAGTCTGCAATCCCAGTGAAACTGTGGTCACTTTCTCATTTTTCTGTCTGCCCCCCCGCTCTCACTGAATAGCGCCTTCTTTACATAACTGGAAACAGCAAATGGTGAGATAGGGCAAATATTTTCAGCACCAGAGTGGAAAGTAGCAGACATGTGAAAGTAATTGTTCAGATGCCTTCAAAGCCACTGGAATGCCCCGTCCTATGATTGCAATTGTGGCTGCAAATCTCAGGAATTATTGAAGCCGATATCTCTCACATATTGTTCTTCATTGAGGATTGCTCTTTGAAAACTCCATGTAGATATAACACCCTTAATTCCTTCTCCTCTCTTCCTCCTCCCTCTCCCAGTAGCTTTTCTTGCTCTACAGATCCTCTGTACATGTTCCAAAGCTGTATACCAAGGGAAACACTCATTAATGCACCAATATCTAAGAGCAATGGATTTGTGTTGAGGTCAGCAAAAACTCCAGCTACACATCTCCCTGCAGACTTTCTCATTTTAAACAGTTACTGAATACACCAAAGGCTTGTAGATTTGAATCAGTGGCCAGAATCAATTTGATTTACGTAAGAACATAACAAATCGGACCAGGAGCAGAGCATGCAGTTCCGTAAGACTCTCCAACCTTATTACAACCAAAAATCTCTCCGCCTTGAATATCTCAAAGATGGAGCTTCTACAGCTCTCTGAGGTAAAGAATCCTAGAGTATAACCAGTAAAAAAGTTTCCTCATGTCTCTGTTGGTTCTTTTGCCAAACACCATAAATCAGTGTCTCTGGCTCTCAACCTTAGCCAATTCCCTCCTCATGGTGACATAATTGACTTTGTTTAAGTTTCAATTCTTTGACTTGTACTAGAGAATGTAATTTTCAAACTTAACATGAAATTTAATTTTATTATGACCACTTTTTCACAAAAGATCTTTTATGAGATTGCTAATAACCGTATCTCATTACATAGCCTTACAGAGCCTTAGGACGTTCCTGGAAATCAATTGATTCCTATGGACTGTCCAACATATTTTATGGCTCACTTGTCTTACGTTTGAGCTTCTGGGGATTCCGTGAATGTCTGTATAAGTTGTGCATGTTTATTGATGTCTTTTAATCCACAGGTGATTCAGTCCACCAAGGAGCATACATACGATAGGTCGTGCGAGGGCTGCTCTTGGATGTTGCTTCGAGAGTTGCCTAGTGCTTCACGTCGTTAGTGTACGCTTAAACTGGACCAACTGACGGGCAACACGACAGCTCAGTGACTATCACTGTTTGCTGTGCAGATACATGGATTTGGGTCGGTGTCTGTGGGAGTTTGCACATTCTCCCCGTGCTTGCGTGGGTTTTCTCCGGGTGCTCCGGTTTCCTCCCACGCCCCAAAGATGTGCTCTTAGGCTGATTGGTGTAACAAACTGTCCCTAAATTAGTCTCCCCTCAATCTGGTTATGGTTCCTTTATTGTGGAGACAAAGGTCATGGGTAGAGGAGGGCACTCACAATGTTAAAATGGCGGTGCGGGCTTGTTGGGCCGAAGGGCCTGTTTCCTGTGCTGTGTCATTCTTTGTTCTTTGTACATAATACTACATCCAAAATATCATTATCCCTGGCTGGTTCCACAAAATATTAGAACATAAGAACATAAGAAATAGGAGCAGGAATAGGCCATCTAGTCCTTCGAGCCTGCCCCGCCATTCAATAAGATCATGGCTGATCTGTCATGTCTCAGTTCCACTTTCCCGCCTCTCCCCATAACCCTTAACCCCCTCTCTTATCAAAAACTCATCAACCCGCGTCTTAAAAATATTTAGCGAGGGCAGAGAATTCCAGAGATTCACCACCCTTTGAGTGAAGAAGTTCCTCCTCAACTCCGTTCTAAACCGCCCCCCCTTTATCTTGAGGCTGTACCCCCTAGTCTTACTGTCCTTTCTGAGCGGGAGAGTCTCTCCACCTCTATCCTATCCATCCCATTCATCATCTTATATGTCTCAATGAGATCTCCCCTCATTCTTCTAAACTCTAACGAGTACAAGCCTAGTTTATTTAGCCTCTCCTCATTGCTCAGCCCCCTCAACTCTGGTATCAGCCTAGTCTGGTCCAGATGGGATTTACCCTAGGATTCTTTGGGAGGCTAGAGGGGTGATTGCGGAGCCTCTGGCTCTGATCTTCAGGTCGTCGTTAGTCTCTGGTATAGTACTAGAAGATTGGAGGACAGCAAATGTTGTCCCATTGTTTAAGAAGGGGAGAAGGGACTTCCCTGGGAATTATAGACCGGTGAGTCTTACTTCTGTGGTGGGTAAGGTTTTGGAAAGGATTATTAGAGACAGGATTTATAGTTATTTGGAAAGTAATGAGTTGATTAGGGACAGTCAGCATGGTTTTGTAGCGGGTAGGTCATGCCTTACTAACCTTATCGAGTTCTTTGAGAAAGTGACCAAAGAGGTGGATAGGGGTAAGGTAGTTGATGTGGTGTATATGGATTTTAGCAAGGCGTTTGATAAGGTTCACCATGGTAGGTTTCTGCAGAAAATGCAGATGTATGGGATTGGGGGTGATCTAGGTAATTGGATCAGGAATTGGCTAGCAGATAGGAGACAGAGAGTGGTGGTTGATGGGAAATATTCGTCATGGAATTCGGTTACAAGTGGTGTGCCTCAGGGATCTGTTTTGGGGCCACTGCTGTTTGTAATTTTTATTAATGATCTGGATGAGGGTATAGTTGGGTGGATTAGTAAGTTTGCTGATGACACCAAAGTCGGAGGTGTGGTAGATTGTGAGGAAGGGTGTCATAGTTTGCAGGATGACTTAGAAAGGTTGCAGAGCTGGGCTGAGAGGTGGTGGATGGAGTTTAATGTGGAGAAGTGTGAGGTAATTCATTTTGGTAGGAATAACAGATGTGTTGAGTATAGGGCTAACGGGAGGACTTTGAATAGTGTGGAGGAGCAGAGGGATCTAGGTGTATGTGTACATAGATCCCTGAAAGTTGGGAATCAAGTAGATAAGGTTGTTAAGAAGGCATACGGAGTCTTGGCGTTTATTGGTAGGGGGATTGAATTTAGGAGTCGCAGCGTCATGATGCAACTCTACACAACTCTGGTGCGGCCACACTTGGAGTTTTGTGTGCAGTTCTGGTCCCCGCATTACAGGAAGGATGTAGAGGCTTTGGAGAGGGTGCAGAGGAGGTTTACCAGGATGTTGCCTGGTATGGAGGGGAGATCCTATGAGGAGAGACTGAGAGATTTGGGGTTGTTTTCGCTGGAAAGAAGGCGGCTAAGAGGGGATCTCATTGAAACATATAAGATGATTAGAGGTTTAGACAGGGTAGATAGTGATAGCCTTTTTCCTAGGATGGAGAAAGCTAGCACGAGGGGGCACGATTTTAAATTAAGGGGAGGTAGTTATAGGACAGATGTCAGGGGTAGGTTCTTTACCCAGAGGGTGGTGAGGGACTGGAATGCCCTGCCAGCTGCAGTTGTAAATGCACCTAGTTTGGGGGCATTTAAGAGATCTGTGGATAGGTTTATGGATGAAAAGGAATTGGTTTAGGCTAGTGGGTCATTGTTTTGTAACTGGTCGGCGCAACATCGTGGGCCGAAGGGCCTGTTCTGCGCTGTAATGTTCTATGTTCTATGTTCTAAACCTCCTCTGCACTCCCTCCAAGGCCAAAATATCCTTGTGTAAGTGCGGCGCCCAAAACTGCACACAGTACTCCAGCTGCGGCCTCACCAATGCCCTATACAGCTGCAGCAAGACCTTCCTACTTTTATATTCAATCCCCCTCGCTATGAAGGCCAGCATCCCATTCGCCTTCCTGACCACCTGCTGCACCTGCAGGCTGGGTTTTTGCGACTCATGCACAAGGACCCCGAGGTCCCTCTGCACCGTCGCCTGCTGCAGTTTTTCTCCACGTAAGTAATAGTCCTTCCTACCATTCTTCCTACCAAAGTGGACCACCTCACACTTGCCAACATTAAATTCCATTTGCCAGTTCCTGGCCCATTCACCCAGACTATCTAAAACCTTCTGCAGACTCTCCACACCCTCCGCACAATTTGCCATTCCACCAATCTTGGTGTCATCAGCAAATTTCGACACCCTACACTCATTCTAGCTAAGTGTCACGTAAACATTCTATTGACCTTTTTCCAGAATGTCTTTGTCAATTTGATTTATACAGCTCATATGAAGGTTACAGACCCCCACAATTATTACATTATCTTTCTAACAACTTTAATATTCTGTCCAACTGGGTAACTACGTTGGGGGCCTATAAACCAGTCATTCTCAAAGTGTGGTCTATGGGCAGATATGAAATGCAAGACACTCATCTGTAAATCCCAGGCTAATGGGAGTTCTGCACCACAACGTTCCGATGAGACAGGGAGGTTTTGGTAGGTTACGGGAACCACGGTGGATGAAAGTTGCGATGGACCTAGTCAAAAAGAAAAGGAATGCTTACAAAAGATTCAGAGAGCTCGGAGATGTTAGGGATCTAGAGGAATATACGGCTTGTAGGAAGGAACTTAAGAAGGAAATTAGGAGAGCCAGAAGGGGTCATGAGAAGACCTTGGCAGGTAAGATTAAGGAAAACCCTAAGGCGTCCTACAAATATGTGAAGAGTAAAAGGATGAGATGTGAAAGAATAGGACCTATAAAATGTGACGGTGGGAAAGTTTGTACAGAACCGGTCGAAATAGCAGAGGCGCTTAATGAATACTTTACCTCGGTATTCATGGTGGAAAAGGATCTTGGTGGTTGTAGTACAGGTTTACGGTGGACCGAAAAGCTTGAGTATGTGGACATTAAGAAAGAGGATGTGTTGGAAATTTTGAATAGCATCAAGATAGATAAGTCTCCAGGACCGGATGGGATGTACCCCAGGTTACTGTGGGAAGCGAGGGAAGAGATTGCAGAGCCTCTGGCGATGATCTTTGCGTCATCGATGGAGATGGGAGAGGTTCCAGAGGATTGGAGGATTGCGGATGTGGTTCCCATGTTCAAGAAAGGAATAGGGATAGTCCAAGGAAATTACCAACCAGTGAGTCTAACCTGAATGTTTGATAAGTTGATGGAGACGATCCTGAAGGACAGGATTTATGAACATTTAGAGAAGCTTAGTATGATCAAAAGTAGTCAGCACGGCTTTGTCAAAGGCAGATCGTGCCTTATGAACCTGGTTGAGTTCTTTGAAAATGTGACTAAACAATTTGACAAAGGAAGAACGGTAGATGTGGTTTATATGGACTTCAGCAAGGCGTTTGATAAGGTCCCCTCGGCAAGATTTATTGAGAAAGTGAGACGGCATGGGATTCAAGGGCCTTTGGCCTTGTGGATCCAGAACTGGCTTGCCTGCAGAAGGCAGAGAGTGGTTGTGGATGGGTCTTTTTCTGCATGGAGGTCGGTTCCCAGTGGAGTGCCCCAGGGATCTGTTCTGGGACCCTTGCTGTTTGTCATTTTCATAAATGACCTGGATGAGGAAGTGGAGGGATGGGTTGGTAAGCTTGCTGACAATACAAAGGTTGGTGGTGTGGATGGTGTGGATAGGATCTTGAGGAGTATAAAGACTGTAGAAAGGAGGTTAAAAGGGAAATTAGGAGAGCCAGAAGGGGTCATGAGAAGACCTTGGCGGGTAAGATTAAGGAGAATCCCAAGGCCTTTTATAAATATGTGAAAGGTAAAAGGGTGAGCAGGGAAAGGATAGGACCTATAAAAGGTGAAGGGGGAAAGGTTTGTGTGGAACCAGAAGAAATGGCAGAGGTGCTTAATGAGTACTTCGCCTCAGTATTCACAGTGGAAGCTGATCTGGGAGATTTTGCTATGGATTTGCAGCAGATGGAAAAGATTGAGTTTGTGGATATTAAGGTGGAGGATGTGTTAGAACTTTTGAATTCTATCAAGATTGATAAGTCGCCGGGACCAGATGGGATGTACCCCAGGATACTGTGGGAGGCGAGGGAAGTGATTGCAGAGTCCCTGGCGATGATCTTTGCGTCATCAATGGAGACGGGAGAGGTTCCGGAAGATTGGAGGATTGCGGATGTAGTCCCTATTTTCAAGAAAGGGAACAGAGATAGCCCGGGAAATTACCGACCGGTGAGTCTGACCTCAGTGGTTGGTAAGCTGATGGAAAGGCTTCTGAGGGACAAGATTTACGACCATTTGGAGAGGTTTGACATGATCAGGAATAGTCAGCATGGATTTGTCAAGGGCAGGTCGTGCCTTACGAGCCTAGTTGAGTTCTTCGATAATGTGACTGAACACATTGACGAAGGAAGTGCCGTGGACGTAGTGCACATGGACTTCAGCAAGGTGTTTGATAAGGTCCCCCATGCAAGACTTCTTGAGAAGGTGAGAGGGCATGGGATCCAAGGGCCTTTGGCCTTGTGGATCCAGAACTGGCTTGCCTGCAGAAGGCAGAGAGTGGTTGTGGATGGGTCTTTTTCTGAATGGAGGTCAGTCACCAGTGGGGTGCCCCAGGGATCTGTTCTAGGACCCTTGCTGTTTGTCATTTTCATAAATGACCTGGATGAGGAAGTGGAGGGATGGGTTAGTAAGTTCGCTGATGACACAAAGGTCGGTGGTGTTGTGGATGATCTGGAAGGATGTCAAAAGTTGCAGCAGGACATAGATAGGATGCAGGACTGGGCGGAGAAGTGGCAGATGGACTTCAACGCGCATAAATGCATAGTCGTCCATTTTGGCAGAACCAACGGGATGAACGAGTACACTATTAAGGGCAGGGGTCTTAGTAGCGTTGAAGAGCAGAAGGATCTCGGGGTCCGGGTTCACAGGACTCTTAAATCGGCCTCGCAGGTGGAGGAGGTGGTCAAGAAGGCGTATGGTGTACTGGCCTTCATTAATCGAGGGATTGAGTTTAGGAGTCGGGAGGTAATGCTGCAACTTTACAGGACCCTCGTCAGGCCTCATTTGGAGTACTGTGCGCAGTTCTGGTCGCCTCACTATAGGAAAGACGTAGAAGCTATTCAAAGGGTGCAGAGGAGATTTACAAGTATGTTGCCTGGACTGGGAGACATGCCTTATGAAGATAGGTTGAGGGAGCTGGGACTCTTTTCCCTGGAGAGGCGAAGGTTGAGAGGCGACCTGATAGAAGTTTATAAAATGTTGAGAGGAATAGATAGGGTGGACTCTCAGAGGCTATTTCCCCGGGTTGAAATGGTCGCTACGAGAGGACACAGATTTAAGGTGAAGGGAGGGAAGTACAGAGGTGATGTTAGGGGTAAGTTTTTCACTCAGAGGGTGGTGAGTGATTGGAATCGGCTGCCGTCGTCGGTGGTGGAGGCGAACTCGCTGGGGTCTTTTAAAAGACTTCTGGATGAGTATATGGGGTTTAATGGGATTGGGGGTTATAGATAGGTCTATAGATTGGTGGGGTTGATGCGATCGGCGCAACTCGAGGGCCGAAGGGCCTGTTTGTGCTGTAATATTCTATGTTCTATGTTCTAGAAGGCTTATGGTGTAGTGGCCTTCATTAATCGAGGGATTGAGTTTAGGAGTCGGGAGGTAATGCTACAACTTTTGTCTCTGGTATAGTACCAGAAGATTGGAGGACAGCAAATGTTGTCCCATTGTTTAAGAAGGGGAGAAGGGACTTCCCTGGGAATTATAGACCGGTGAGTCTTACTTCTGTGGTGGGTAAGGTTTTGGAAAGGATTATTAGAGACAGGATTTATAGTTATTTGGAGAGTAATGAGTTTATTAGAAACAGTCAGCATGGTTTTGTAGCGGGTAGGTTGTGCCTTACTAACCTTATCGAGTTCTTTGAGAAAGTGACCAAAGAGGTGGATAGGGGTAAGGCAGTTGATGTGGTGTATGTGGATTTTAGTAAGGCGTTTGATAAGGTTCACCATGGTAGACTTCTGCAGAAAATGCAGATGTATGGGATTGGGGGTGATCTAGGTAATTGGATCAGGAATTGGCTAGCAGATAGGAGACAGAGGGTGGTGGTTGATGGTAAATATTCGTCATGGAGTTCGGTTACGAGTGGTGTGCCTCAGGGATCTGTTTTGGGGCCACTGCTGTTTGTAATTTTTATTAATGATCTGGATGAGGGTATAGTTGGGTGGATTAGTAAGTTTGCTGATGACACCAAAGTCGGAGGTGTGGTAGATTGTGAGGAAGGGTGTCATAGTTTGCAGGGTGACTTAGAAAGGTTGCAGAGCTGGGCTGTGAGGTGGCGGATGGAGTTTAATGCGGAGAAGTGTGAGGTAATTCATTTCGGTAGGAATAACAGATGTGTTGAGTATAGGCTAACGGGAGGACTTTGAATAATGTGGAGGAGCAGAGGGATCTAGGTGTATGTGTACATAGATCCCTGAAAGTTGGGAATCAAGTAGACAAGGTTGTTAAGAAGGCATACGGTGTCTTGGCGTTTATTGGTAGGGGGATTGAATTTAGGAGTCGCAGCGTCATGATGCAACTGTACACAACTCTGGTGCGGCCGCACTTGGAGTACTGTGTGCAGTTCTGGTCCCCACATTCCAGGAAGGATGTAGAGGCTTTGGAGAGGGTGCAGAGGAGGTTTACCAGGATGTTGCCTGGTATGGAGGGGAGATCCTATGAGGAGAGACTGAGAGATTTGGGGTTGTTTTCGCTGGAATGAAGGCGGCTAAGAGGGGATCTCATTGAAACATATAAGATGATTAGAGGTTTAGACAGGGTAGATAGTGATAGCCTTTTTCCTAGGATGGAGAAAGCTAGCACGAGGGGGCACGACTTTAAATTAAGGGGGGGTAGTTATAGGACTGATGTCAGGGGTAGGTTCTTTACCCAGAGGGTGGTGAGGGACTGGAATGCCCTGCCAGCTGCAGTAGTAAATGCACCTAGTTTGGGGGCGTTTAAGAGATCTGTGGATAGGTTTATGGATGAAAAGGGATTGGTTTAGGCTAGTGGGTCATTGTTTTGTAACTGGTCGGCGCAACATCGTGGGCCGAAGGGCCTGTTCTGTGCTGTAATGTTCTATGTTCTATGTTTACAGGACTCTTGTCAGGCCTCATTTGGAGTACTGTGCGCAGTTCTGGTCGCCTCACTATAGGAAAGACGTAGAAGCTATTGAAAGGGTACAGAGGAGATTTACAAGGATGTTGCCTGGACTGAGAGGCATGCCTTATGAAGTTAGGTTGAGGGAACTGGGTCTCTTTTCCCTGGAGAGGCGAAGGTTGAGAGGCGACCTGATAGAAGTTTATAAAATGTTGAGAGGAATAGATAGGGTGGATTCTTGGAGGCTATTTCCCCGGGTTGAAATGGTCGCTACGAGAGGACACAGATTTAAGGTGTAGGGAGGAAAGTACAGAAGTGATGTTAGGGGTAAGTTTTTCACTCAGAGGGTGGTGAATGAATGGAATCGGCTGCCGTCAGTGGTGGTAGAGGTGAACTCGCTGGGGTCTTTTAAAAGACTTCTGGATGAGTATATGGGGTTTAATGGGATTGAGGGTTATAGATAGGTCTATAGATTGGTAGGTGTTGATGTGATTGGCGCAACTCGTGGGCCGAAGGGCCTGTTTGTGCTGTAGTGTTCTATGTTCTATAGTCTGGAGGGATGTCAGAAGTTGCGGTGTGACATAGATAGGATGCAAGACTGGGCGGAGAAGTGGCACATCAACTTCAACACGGATAAATGTGTCGTGGTCCATTTTGGCAGGTCAAATGGGATGAAGGAGTACAATATTAAGGGTAAGACTCTTAGCAGTGTAGAGGATCAGAAGGACCTTGGGTTCCGGGTCCACAGGACTCGTAAATCAGCCACGCAGGTGGAGGATGTGGTTAAGAAGGCGTATGGTGTACTGGCCTTCATTAATCGAGGGATTGAGTTTAGGAGTCGGGAGATGATGCTACAGCTTTATAAGACCCTTGTCAGACCCCACTTGGAGTACTGTGCGCAGTTCTGGTCGTCTCACTACAGGAAGGATGTGGAAGCTATTGAGAGTGTGCAGAGGAGATTTACAAGGATGTTGCCTGGATTGGGAGGCATGCCTTATAAAGATAGGTTGAGAGAGCTTGGTCTTTTCTCCTTAGAGAGACGAAGGTTGAGAGGCGACCTGATAGAGGTTTATAAGATGTTGAGAGGAATAGATAGGGTGGACTCTCAGAGGCTATTTCCCCGGGTTGAAATGGTCGCTACAAGAGGACACAGGTTTAAGGTGCAGGGGAGTAGGTACAGAGGAGATGTCGGGGTGAGTTTTTCACTCAGAGGGTGGAGGGTGAGTGGAATGAGCTGCCGTCGGTGGTGGTGGAGGCAAATTTGATAGGGTCTTTTAAGAGACTTCTGGATGAGTACATGGGATTCAATAGGATTGAGGGTTATAGGTAAGCCTCGTAGGTAGGGATATGATCGGCGTAACTTGTGGGCCGAAGGGCCTGTTTGTGCTGTAGTTGTGTGAAGATACAAAGGATACAGGGGGAGAACATCGAGTCCTTTTGTATCCAGGCCTTGATTTCCTTTGCAGAAACCAGCAAGGTGTCCAAATAATTGGGAAGTGGTGGAACCCATGTGATGTATCTCCAATGATTGGAGTGCCTGTTCACCAAAATTAACAATGTAGAACCCAAAACAGGCCCGGTGAAGGTTATATGCACTTCCACCCTTTATTCTATACGTCTGCCAACGAAGAAAAGCTTTCCTTATGCTTTCTTCATCACCTTATCAACTTCTACCTTTAGGGACCGAAAAACTTGCCCACCAAGATCCCTCACTTCATCTACCCCCCCCTCTCACTGGATTTGCATTTATTGTGTATTCTCTTTTACAGTTTGACCTCTCTCATTGTATACATTACCTCATGCTTAACTCCATCTGCCACTTTCCTGCCCGTTCCATGAATCCATCTAAATCATTCTGCAGGTTACAGTTATCCTCTACACGGCCAACCCGCAAATTTTCCAATTGTCCCCCCCCCCCACATTCAGGTACAAATAATTAAAATATAAAACAAACAGCAGGGGTCTCAACACTGAGCCCCGCAAGACACCACTTCAAACAGGTTCCCATTTGCAAGCGCAGTCATTGAACATTATTCTCTGAGTTCTGTTACCAAGGTCCAATTTGTCACACTTACTGTGTACCATGGGCTTTTAATTTTTTGACCAGTCTCCACGTGAGACCTTGTGGAATCTTACAAAAATCCCTGTAGACAACATCCACTGCATTCCCCTCATCGATCCTCCTTGTCACTTCCTCAAAGAACCCAATCAAACTCGTACGGTATGACCTTCTCTTGAAGCCATGCTGACTATCCTTGACTCGTCCAGACTTTTCTAAGTGGCAGCTTATCCAATCCCGCAAGATTAATTCTAAGAATTTGCTCACCATCGGAGAAAAACTAACTTGCTTAGAATTGTGTGGTATTTCCTTTGTACCCTTTTCAAATAACCAAACCGTATTTGTATTTCTGCAATCCTCACCTGTGTTGAGTGAAGATTGGAAAATAATTGTCAGAGTATCTGGTATTCCCTCCCTGATCACCTTCAACATCCTCGGGAACAATCCATCCACCCTGGCGACTTATCCACTTTCCAGGTTATTACTCCTCTAACGCTGCCTCTCTCACTGAGAATCTTTGATCCAATATTACACACTGCACCTGTTGAATTAATATATCCCTTTCCTTTGTGAATGCAGAGACAAGAAGTTTATTTAAAACTCTCTTATTTAAATCTCTGACCATGGCAAAGCTTTCACCAGCCCCAAGTTTCAGACGTTCATGCTTTCCAATAGAATCAAACCCATTAAGTGAGCACCCCATCATCTGTCATTGAATGGGTTGGCCGAACGAGTGGTGCAGAGTTTAAAGCTTGGTATGAAGAAATATCCTGCTGTGTCCAGAGAGATAGAGGATGGTGACACTTGCTTTTCATCGTCCAGTAATGCTTCATTTCAAAGGAAAAAAGAAATAAGAACAGTACAGCACAGGAAACAGCCCTACGAGCCCGCGCTGCCCATTCTAACACCCAGTGAGTGCCTCATTCAAGTCTTTCTTCTACCTACGATTAGTGGACTCTACAATAAAAGGGTGCAAATTTCCTCTGAGCACTGTCCTGTGAATCCCCTGCATAACATGTTTTTTAATTTAGACAGGACTGAGTCCTTCTGTGTCTAGACCTTGATTTCCCTCGCAGAAACCAGCAAGATGTCCAAATAATTGAGTTGGTTCTTCCACAGCTGGTAACGAAACTGGAATTATGGGCAATGCCAGACAACTCAATGCATCAGCATTCGCTATCCAGGTCCAGGGGGCAATCCTTTCGGGGGTGTTCATAAGCTGCTGGTAACAAGGTGCTGAAGTCAGTTGTAGTAATCCAGCTACTCATACTTCACACAGATCAAGAATCTAACCTGCGTTCCCTGCTTTGGTATAAACGATGTGGAGATGCCGGCGATGGACTGGGGTAAACACAGTAAGAAGTCTGGCTTAAACCTGGTGTTGTCAGACTTTGTATAAAAGAACATTGCATGGGCGGTGGAGTTGGATGGACCAGTTTTTGAAAAGACACAAAAAAAACTAGCTGGAAGCAATATCAAATATTCAGTGGATAATAACAGTTCCCCCCCCCCCCCAATCCCCACTCTTCACACACTCCCCACAACCAGTTTTCCAATTTTCATTAATTCCACATACATAGTATATATAATATATTTGACTATATTGTATATACAATATATAGTGAAATATTAACAAGAATTAGGTCTGGGATTTTTATAAAGTTGTTTGGAAAGTTTTCTGCAGCACAATACAACCAGTACATATATTACTTTGAAGTTTACTTATTAGTGTCACAAATAGGCTGACATTAACACTGCAATGAAGTTATTGTGAAAATCCCCGAGTCACCACACTCTGGCACCCGTTCTGAGGGAGAATTTAACATGGCCACTGCACCTATCCAGCACACCTTCTGGACTGTGGGATATAGCTCAAGGGATCAAAGGATATTGAGGGGGAAAAGCAGGATCAGGATATTGAATTTGAGGATTAGCCATGATCATTATGAATGGCGGAGCAGGCTGAAAGGACCAGAAGACCTGACTGTGCTTCTATTTTCTACATTAACCATGTGGCATAAAATGAATAAATGCCAGCAACAAGAGGGATTGGGTAACATGCATTCATTCACCAGAACTGTTTCTATGTCTGCAGAGCAATGTTCAAATCCAGAGCGCAGGCAACAGACTAATCAAACATTCAACCAAGGTATAAGATGTGGCACAGTAGGAAGGGAGGACAAAAAGGTAAATAATTAACAAATTTACTGAAGTAGTTATGGAGGAATGTTGAGCAATCAAGTTTGAGTTTAGGAGTCGGGAGGTAATGCTGCAACTTTACAGGACCCTCGTCAGGCCTCATTTGGAGTACTGTGCGCAGTTCTGGTCGCCTCACTATAGGAAAGACGTAGAAGCTATTGAAAGGGTGCAGAGGAGATTTACAAGGATGTTGCCTGGACTGGGAGGCATGCCTTATGAAGATAGGTTGAGGGAGCTGGGACTCTTTTCCCTGGAGAGGCGAAGGTTGAGAGGCGACCTGATAGAAGTTTATAAAATGTTGAGAGGAATAGATAGGGTGGACTCTCAGAGGCTATTTCCCCGGGTTGAAATGGTCGCTACGAGAGGACACAGATTTAAGGTGCGGGGAGGGAAGTACAGAGGTGATGTTAGGGGTAAGTTTTTCACTCAGAGGGTGGTGAGTGAATGGAATCGGCTGCCGTCGTCGGTGGTGGAGGCGAAGTCTTTTAAAAGACTTCTGGATGAGTATATGGGGTTTAATGGGATTGGGGGTTATAGATAGGTCTATAGACTGGTGGGGTTGATGTGATCGGCGCAACTCGAGGGCTGAAGGGCCTGTTTGTGCTGTAATGTTCTATATTCTATGTTCTAATCAAATGTTCAAAATGTGACTCCTATCAGATACACATGCAACACACTGTCTGACCTCTTTTCAACTGAGCTTCCACTGGACATGTGAGATTTCAATTCAAAATTATTTATTTCCCCAAGCCTTCTGCCAATTCCAGCTTCTTTCCCATCACAGATCCCCTTTCGAGCCTCAATGTGCACTCCTCCAAATGCCCCCTCTCCTCCAACCCCTGTGGTGATGTTCAATTGCTCGGGTCAGTCCTTGGTGCTGGGCTTTGCCCTTGGAAACTAACTGGTCGGTCAATTTGGAAACAGATCCAAAAAATAAACAAAGTTCTGCATTGTCCCTGGCCTTGATGACTTATTAAGTCATAAATCTCCCTCAAAATCTGCCCTTTAGCACGGTGGCTATCACTGCTGTCTCGCAGTGCCAGAGACGCGGGTCCCATTCCTGGCTAGGATCACTGTCTGCAGAGTTTGCATGTTCTCTCCATGTCTGCATGTGTTTCCTCCCACAGTCTGAAAGAGGAGGTTAGGTGCATTGGCCATTCTCCCTCAGTGTACCCCCCCCCCCCCAAACAGGCACCGGACTGTAGTGACTAGGAGATTTTCACAATAATTTCATTGCAGTGTTAATGTAAGCCTACTTGTGACGCCAATAAATAAACTCTAAACTTTAATTATCAGTAATAATGCAGCACTCTGTACTACACCACAGTGTTAAATTATATTCTTAAATCCAGGAGTAATGCAATGCAAAATAATGTAAGTTGGAGGCCAGCTCACACATCTCAGCCAAACAGATCATTGTACATCTGGCCAAAGATTACCATCCACCACCTCTCCAGTTTGCACCATGAGATGACTGAAATCTATGCTAATTAAATGACTGAGTGAGTAATTGAACTTTTGACTCAAACTCAGCAAGCTCCTTCTTGTAAAGTACTTTTTTTCCACAGTACTCCTTTGTACAGCATCCCTTTTGGTGTGAAGAACTCCAGAATCCTCTATACAAAACACAGCTCCATTGTTCAACTCTGTCCCAATGTGGGAAGGCTCCTTCAGCCACACTTCCGTTTTTCTGGTGAGCCTGTTGGTAGTTCTTATTTACTTAACAGATTTTTCTCTGTAACTTACGTCTAAACTGCTCATTTAAAATCATCTATGGTGGAGTGGGAAATATAAATGACAACTCAAGTGAAAGGAAGCAATTGACTCCCATTTAATTCTGTTTGGCTTTAGGCATCAACTAGGAGAACTCTCACTACTAAGTTAGGAAGTTATGTGTTCAAGTACCATTCCAGAGACTGGAGTACAAGATCTACATCTACAAAAGTACAAGATTTACAAGGATGTTGCCTGGACTGGGAGGCATGCCTTATGAAGATAGGTTGAGGGAGCTGGGACTCTTTTCCCTGGAGAGGCGAAGGTTGAGAGGCGACCTGATAGAAGTTTATAAAATGTTGAGAGGAATAGATAGGGTGGACTCTCAGAGGCTATTTCCCCGGGTTGAAATGGTCGCTACGAGAGGACACAGATTTAAGGTGCGGGGAGGGAAGTACAGAGGTGATGTTAGGGGTAAGTTTTTCACTCAGAGGGTGGTGAGTGAATGGAATCGGCTGCCGTCATCGGTGGTGGAGGCGAACTCGCTGGGGTCTTTTAAAAGACTTCTGGATGAGTATATGGGGTTTAATGGGATTGGGGGTTATAGATAGGTCTATAGATTGGTGGGGTTGATGTGATCGGCGCAACTCGAGGGCCGAAGGGCCTGTTTGTGCTGTAATGTTCTATGTTCTATGTTCTACATTGATATTCGGATGCAGTACTAAGGGAGTGCTGCGCTGTCAGAGGTGCTGAATGTTGGACCAGACATTAATCTGAAGTCCTTTCTGACCTTTCAGATTGGTGTAAAATATCTTATGGCACTATTCCAAATATATCCAAGGAGTTATCCCCAGTGACCTAGCCAATACTTATCCTCAATCAACAAAATAGCAGATTACACAGAATATATGAAGGGACACTAAATAGACTGGGTCTGTACTCGCTGGAGTTTAGAAGGATGAGGGGAGATCTTATAGAGACGTATAAGATAATGAAGGGGATGGATAGGGTAGAGGTAGAGAGATTCTTCCCGCTCAGAAAGGATAGAAGGACTAGAGGGCACAGCCTCAAGATAAGGGGGCGTGCAGTTTAGAACAGAGTTGAGGAGGAACTTCTTCACTCAAAGGGTGGTGAATTTCTGGAATTCTCTGCCCGTTGAAGTGGTGGAGGCTGCCTCGCTGAATATATTTAAGACACGGGTAGATAGATTTTTGGTAGGCAAGGGGATTAAGGGTTATGGGGAGAAAGCAGAAAAGTGGAACTGATCCACTTCAGATCAGCCATGATCTTATTGAATGGCGGGGCAGGCTCGAAGGGCTAGATGACTTACTCCTGTTCCTATTTCTTATGTTCTTATAGGACATAGACCCCTACAGTGCAGAAAGAGGCCCTTCGGGCCATCGAGTCTGCACCAAACACAATCCCACCCAGGTCCTACCCCCATATCCCTACATATTATACCCACTAATCCCTCTAACCTACACATCCCCGGATACTAAGGGGCAATTTCTTAGCACGGTCAATCAACCTAACCCGCACATCTTTGGACCAGATTATCTGGTCATTATTATATTGCTGTTTGTGGGAGTTTGTTGTGATCAGATTGACTGCCACATTTCCTATATTACAATAAACAACAGCACTGGTTCTGATAGCAGCCGTGATGCTCCTATTATGACTTGATGGAAGAAGAGGGTGTAAGAATCAACCACTTTTCCAACTCTGAGAGCTATCCATTGACTCCTTCTAAAAACACGGGTACTAAGTTAGGACACCACTGCACTGGGATCAGCTCATCATGTTGAATACTCTGTCATCTGGACCCACGTGACAAAATGGACATTTGAACAAGGTAATTAACATGCATGGAATTGGCCATCCATGGAACCAGCGACCCACTGAGCCACAACACTTTCAGAACAATACTAATCATGGAACCATGTAAAGATACATAGAACTGTAGCAACTACCAAACTGTAATATCTTTGAAATTAGCCATTGCTGAAAATGGACACTGATGGAATTGGCCACTAATGGAACTGTAATACGTACTGCACAGGTCACTGGTGAACCTAGCTCTGAATCAGCACTAACATGACAGGGAGAGGCAAAATAGAGATAATAAAAGTTAAATCTCAAATTCGGAGACATTTGACTGATTGAAACACTCTTCTCGTTAGTTGCCATCAATGCAAGACTAGCAATCAAACCCAATATTTTCTTTTGCATGTACAGCTTAACTTATATCTGTTGATGAAGTTATGATTACATTTATTACAGTGATCACAAGGAACTGAACAATACAAGACATCTTAGAGGGTTCCAGGCAACATAACTTCAAGCACCACCACTAGACTCTAAGAGGGAAGAAGTAGTAAATTACTGCTAAGCAGATTCTAAATCACTTAAACGACTCTTTAAACAAACTGAGTGTTTCTAAAGCTTTATTTCCACAAAACACATAATAACTTACTGATTAAGGAAAACTAAGAAAAAGTTAGAAGCCCTTTTTCAGCCTTGAACTTTGTCAATTTGGCCAAACTCCAAAGCACCGAAGTGTTGCTGTGATAGGCTGATCTTCTGGGATGGACCAAGGACCCCCGACAAGCACGAGAAAATGGAAGCGATCAGATAAATTCAAGTCTGGTGGGTATGTGACCCCAAATGCTGGTTTTAAAAGCCTGTATAGGCAGGACAGCTGGGGCAGCAAAAGAATCCAGTAGCTTTGTGATCCTGACTTTGAGTCGGGAATGTTGAAATAATCTTGATTTAAATAAAGGAGGAAAGAAGTGAATGCAGGATAGAGTATCTGGAACTTCAGGCAAATCGTGGAGGGAACCAATGTAAAGAAATTGCAGCTAAAATTAATAGGGTGATGGACTGCAATGATACACTCATTCAGTTTAATTTAAATGATACCATACGGTATCTGAATTATTGTACCTCAGCCAACTTGGGTTACTTATAGTGTTTGAAAAGATTCAGAGATATATCGGAACAGGAATGAGCCATTTAACCCTTCAAACCTTTCCGCTATTCAGTGAACTTAACTCCATTTACCAGCCTTTGTCTCATATCTTCTAATACTTCTGGATAGCAAAATACTATTAATCTCAGCTTCAAAATTTACAATTGATCCTGAACCAATTGCCGTTTGGGAAATAGTTCCAACTTCCCCCAAACTTTGCAGATAGATGCAGATTCATAACTTCGGTTCTGAAAGATCTGCCCCTTATTTTTAGACTATCTCCCCCCAGTATGAGATTGGAAAACAAGTGGAAATAGAGATTCTCTATTTATCCAATCTTTCCACCCTCGTATCTTTAAAACTCCAATCAAATCAGCTTCATTCTTCTAAATTCCACAGAATTCAATCTGATTTTGTAATCGCTCTTCATAACTTAACCCATGGAATCCAAAAATCATTCTGGTATACCTACACTACACACTCTCCAAGACCAATTGTATATCCTTCCTCAGGTTTGTTGCTCACCGTAACTCCAGGTATGGTGTAACCAGGTCTTTGTTAGCTAAAGCTTGACTTTTACACCACTAAGTATAAAGGCCATCAAAGAACAAAGAACAATCCAGCATGGGAAACAGGCCCTTCGGCCCAACGAGCCCGCGCCGCCACATCACCCTACACCTATTCTACCCTGCATGTCTACGAATGGAACCCTACTCAATCAGATTCAGGGAAGAAATAGTGTCAATTTGGTAAAAACCGATTAGCCTGAGAGCACATTTTTGGGGTGTGGGAGGAAACCGGAGCGCCCGGAGGAAACCCACGCAACCACAGGGAGAATGCGCAAACTCCCACAGACACTGGCCCAAATCCATGTGCCTGCACAGCCAGCAGTGCTAGTCACTGAGCTGTTGCGGCGCCCATCTACCGGTCCAGGATCAAGCACACACACCGACACGAAGTTCTAGGCCACTCCTGGAACTTCCAAGAGCAGCCCAGGCACGACCCGCCGTGTGAATGCCCCTCGTTTGACACGAGGTGGACCTCCACCTGTGGAATAAAGTCAAAAATATTAATCTTACAGCCTGCCTTTCCGGTGTCTCCCGAGGTTTAACCCTATTTAATATCCCCTACCATATTCTCCATTCTCGTTTCACTCATGTGCCTATTTAACTGCATCTTAAATGAGTCCAATGTTCCTGCCTCCACCACCCTACTCAGAAGCGCGTTCCAGACCCCTACAACTCTCTGCGTAAAGAACCTTCCTCTCACCTCCAAATTATACCTCTCCCCCCTCACCCTTAAATGATGACCTCTCGTGTTTGTATCTAGTCTAGGGAGCAGTCTCTCACTATTAACTCTATCCATTCCCTTCATTATCTTATATACTTCTATCATGTCCCCTCTCAATCTCCGCCTTTCCAAGGAGAATAGTCCCAGTTTCTTCAACCTCTCCTCGTAACCCAGTCCCCCCATGCCAGGCAACATCCTGGTAAACCTCCTCTGCACCCTTTCCAGAGACTCCACGTCCTTCCGGTAGTAAGGTGACCAGAACTGGACGCAGTACTCCAAATGCGGTCTAACCAATGTTCTGTACAACTGAAGCATTAGACAGCAGCTTTTATACTCTATGCCCCTTCCTATAAAGGCCAACATCCCATAAGCCTTCCTAACGACCTTCTCCACTTGTGATGCAACCTTCATGGATTTGTGAACCTGCACTCCCAGGTCCCTCTGTATGTCTATACTCCTAATCGGCCTCCCTTTAATCACATAGCTCCTCTCTGCATTATTCCGTCCAAAATGCATCACCTCGCAAACTTCTTGACTATTCAGAGAAGACTAATATTGAGAATGAGCTTGTTCCATTTAAACGAGGGTACACGACTCTGGTATACACATCTGTCATTGCAAAACACTGAGACATAGTACTGGTAGTAAAGGTCTGTCACTAAACACTGGGGTACAGTCACTGTACAACAGTATGGTACAGTAATGATGAGTGTGGGTATGACTCCGTATAACTGGGATGCTGCATTAACTGATTGGAGCATTCTGAAATCCCATTGGTGCTGCAGCCCCAGACTTGCCTGCTTGAAAAAAATCCGCAACATGCTCGTTCCAGCAAGCTTCACGTGAGATATGTGCCTACAAAGCTGAAATTTTCCCATTACAACCCATGTTGATTTTGATTTGATTTATTATTATTGTCACGTGTATTAACATACAGTGAAAGCATTGTTTCTTGCACACAATACAATTAAAACATACAGTTCATAGAGAAGGAAATGAGAAAGTGCAGAATGTCATGTTACAGTCTTAGCTAAGGTGTAGAGAAAGATGAGTCCATTCAAAAGTCTGACAGCAGCAGTAGACTAAATAGCCAATTTATGGACTGTCAGTTTAAGCCCAGGGGAAGAGGACCAGAATGTGGGTGTAAAGATTATATAGAACATAGAACATTACAGCACAAACAGGCCCTTCGGCCCTCGAGTTGCGCCGATCACATCAACCCCACCAATCTATAGACCTATCTATAACCCCCAATCCCATTAAACCCCATATACTCATCCAGAAGTCTTTTAAAAGACCCCAGCGAGTTATGAACAAAGACTTGGAAAAAGTGAATAGTTTCAAGTATCTGGACTCAGTTGTGGCTGAAGATAGAAGTATGAAAATGGAAATTAAACATTGGATTAGCTCTTGTTGGAGTATTTGGAAGAAATACAGTGGATACATAATTGAATAATTCAAACAATTGTGAGACCTTTGTGGCTTTGTCATGCAGAAACTCCAAGAAGAGAGGAGCAGTGTCTGGATACAATAAGATGTGGATGTGGAGATAAATGTGTGGGGTAACAAGAAAGGACAAAGTGAGAAACCAGCACATCAAGGGGGTCAGTGAAGATTGTGGGGGCATCAAAGAAAGTAACCGAAAAGATAAGAACATAAGAAATAGGAGCAGGAGTAGGCCATCTGGCCCTTCGAGCCTGCCCCGCCATTCAATAAGATCATGGCTGATCTGTCATGGCTCAGTTCCACTTTCCGGCCCTCTCCCCATAACCCTTAATCCCCTCTCTTATCAAAAACAATGCCGCCACATCTTTCTTATAATGCGGCGACCAGAACTGTACGCAATACTCCAAGTGCGGCCGCACCAGAGTTTTGTACAGTTGTAACATGACCTCACGGTTCCGAAATTCAATCCCTCTACCAATAAAAGCTAACACACCGTACGCCTTCTTAACAACCTTATCAACCTGGGTGCCAACTTTCAGGGAGCTATACACATGTACACCGAGATCTCACTGCTCGTCAACACTACTAAGAGTCCTTCCATTAGCCCTATATTCTGTACTCCTGTAACTCATACCAAAGTGAATCAACTCACACTTTTCCACATTAAACTCCATCTGCCACCTCTCGGCCCAGCTCTGCGGCTTATCTATGTCCCTCTGCAAACTGTAACATCCTCCCGCACTGTTCACAACTCCTCCGACTTTAATGTTGTCCGCAAATTTACTAACCCATCCTTCTACACCCTCATCCAGGTCATTTATAAAAATGACAAACAGCAGTGGCCCCAAAACAGATCCCTGAGGTACACCACTAGTAACTGAGCTCCAGGTTGAATATTTCCCATCAACCACCACCCTCTATCAGCTAGCCAATTCCTGATCCAAACTGCTAAATCACCCTCAATCCCATACATCTGCATTTTCTGCAGTAGCCTACCATGGGGAACCTTATCAAACGCTTTGCTAAAATCCATATACATAGATGTACATAGATCCCTGAAAGTTGGGAATCAAGTAGATAAGGTTGTTAAGAAGGCATACGGAGTCTTGGCGTTTATTGGTAGGGGGATTGAATTTAGGAGTCGCAGCGTCATGATGCAACTGTACACAACTCTGATGCGGCCACACTTGGAGTTTTGTGTGCAGTTCTGGTCCCCACATTACAGGAAGGATGTGGAGGCTTTGGAGAGGGTGCATAGGAGGTTTACATCTCATACCAGGATGTTGCCTGGTATGAAGGGGAGGTCCTATGAGGAGAGGCTGAGGGATTTGGGGTTGTTTTCGCTGGAAAGAAGGAGGCTAAGAGGGGACCTTATTGAAACATATAAGATGATTAGAGGTTTATATTGGGTGGATAGTAATAGCCTTTTTCCTCTGATGGAGAAATCTAGCACGAGGGGGCATGGCTTTAAATTAAGGGGGGGTAGTTATAGGGCGGATGTCAGGGGTAGGTTCTTTACCCAGAGGGTGGTGAGGGATTGGAATGCCCTGCCTGCTGCAGTTGTAAATGCACCTAGTTTGGGGGCATTTAAGAGATCCATGTGTAGGTTTATGGACAAAAAGGGATTGGTTTAGGTTAGTGGGTCACTGTTTTTGCAACTGGTCGGCGCAACATCGTGGGCCGAAGGGCCTGTTCTGCGCTGTAATGTTCTATGTTCAATGTTCTATGTCAACTGCCTTACCCTTATCCACCTCCTTGGTCACCTTTTCAAAAAACTCGATAAGGCTTGTGAGGCACGACCTCCCCTTCACAAAACCGTGTTGATTATCCCTAATCAATTTAGGAAGGCAAGAACAAGTGGTTATAACAAAAATGGCCAAAAAGCAAAGGAGAGGTAAGTTAAAAATGTTGACAAAATTGTTTCCATATTTTTAAAGTAGAAATTACAATGGGGTTTGGTGTGTGTTTAGAAGGAGATGAGGATTGCAAGGCACAAATTAAGGCAGAAATTAAGGATGAGCAGCAGGAATGCGCCCCCATAAGTCATCCGTTTATACTTGAATCATGTTACCATATTAAAACCTTTTGGATATTGGTTGCCCAATAATAGGTTCGATAGTGCTAGCCTGCTACCCCGTTCTCGGACTCCTGCCTGCCCAGACAACAGTTAATATCAGTTTGCTTACCCTAACAAAAAAATGATTTTAGTAACAAGATCAGAGTTAAAAAACAAACAAGAACTTTGCCAGAATGTACACTTTTATAGATTGAATTCTGCCAGCTCAGGGAAGAGGCAACATATCTCACTGCATCTTCATTTTGGTGACCAGATTTGTAAAGTTTATTTTGTATAGAGCATAAGAGAGTGTGTTATGTTCACACCCAAGTAGCAAAAACCAGCAATAGAAATATGAAATGGGAAAGCTTTTGGGGAAATCTGTTTGGCAATAGAACCATAGAACCCTACAGTGCAGAAACAGGCCCTTCGGCCCATCGAGTCTGCACCGAACACAATCCCACCCAGACCCTATCCCCATATCCCTACACATTTACCTGCTAATCCCTCTAACCTACACATCCCAGGATACTAAGGGGCAATTTTAGCATAGCCAATGAACCTAACCCACACATCTTTGGACTGTGGGAGGAAACCGGAGCACCCGGAGAAAACCCACGCAGACACGAGGAGAATGTGCAAACTCCACACAGGCAGTGACCCGAGCCGGGAATCGAACCCAGGACCCTGGAGCTGTGAAGCAGCAGTGCTAACCCACTGTGCTACCGTGCCGCCCTAGGCAATAGGGTTGTTTGATTGATATTTAATTTATAGCTGGAGAATGAGCCAAAAGGGGCTGAGAATATTCCTTATTTTTGTCAATATCGGCAATAGGGTCAGTAATATATTAAAGTTGGTCATAAGGACACACAGCACTCCACACTGGCTCTGTGGATATCTTTGAGCAGTGTTGATATCTGTAAGGCAGGGATTCTCTCACCAGGGCAGAGGAGTGGAGACAAAGAGCACCCTTTCCGGGTTCCTTGGGTAGAGGGTGGGTGTAGAGAGTCGTGTACACACTTGCAGTAGGGCAGCTACAGAAAAGATAAATCCATGCCATCAATGTTGAAGCAAATTGATCCACCTGGTCAAAAACCTTTTCCTCAACTAGCGAGACAGCAATTTCAGGGCTGGTCGAGACAGTTGGGGAAAACATAATGTTGAGAAGACAACGTATGTTTGAGTATAATTGGTATCCTTTCAGAAAGTTTGATCCCTTCAGTTTGATCATTATCATTATCATTATCATTATCATTTGATCATACTAGGAAGACAAGGCTCCAATCGGCACAACAATACCTTAGCTAACAGTTTTATATCAGTGTTTAAAAGAGAGATAGACCAACATGAGCCACATTTCACAGGGTCTCTGTCATTTTTGAGTATAAGTGAGATAGCAGCTTGAGTCAGTACTGGGTGTAGCGAACCTTGAGACAATGAGTGATTAATACTAAGGGAGCAAGTTGAACAAAGAACTTTTTGTAAAGCTCAATAGGAAAGTTAACAGGGCATGAGGCATTGCCACTTAGCATTGACCCAATGTAATTTATTACCTCATCCAGAGGCAATGGATTGTCCAAGTCTCTACTCACGTCAGTGTGCAGGGATGGGATGTCCAAATTATTTAGAAAGTCAGCCATTGTCACATTATCCTATGGGATTCTGATTTATAACGGTTACAGTCCAGACAAACAAAGGCCAAATTAATATCAAAGGGGGTCAGTGGTAAAATTACAGGAGGAGTTGTAAACTTGGGAGATAAACAGAGAAGCAGACAGGTGTCTGAGTTGATGGGCCAGCTTTATCCCTGCATGCACTAAACGTCCTCCTTGAGTTTTGTAACAAATACTCGGCTTTACTTGTGGACAACAGTCTGAAGTTTTAGCCTGTCTGCGTATAACACAGGAATGGGGCTGATGGAATAGTGACAGACTATTTCTAAAATTGAATCCACCAATTCTTGCTGTTTAAATTTTTTTTGTTTGGTAATACATGCATTGTAAGAAATTATTGTCCTCTGAAAGGACGGCTCAGTGGGTTAGCACTGCTGCTTCACAGCTCCAGGGTCCTGGGTTCGATTCCCGGCTCAGGTCACTGCCTGTGTGGAGTTTGCACATTCTCCTCGTGTCTGCGTGGGTTTCCTCCGGGTGCTCTGGTTTCCTCCCACAGTCCAAAGATGTGCGGGTTAGGTTGATTGGCCATGCTAAGAAATTGTCCCTTAGTGTCTAGGGATGTGTAGGTTAGAGGGATTAGTGGGTATAATATATAGGGATATGGGGGTAGGACCTGGGTGGGATTGTGTTCGGTGCAGACTCGATGGGCTGAAGGGCCTCTTTCTGCACAGTAGGGTTCTGTGATCACTTTGAGGGTCTCCCCCAGTACTGATCGTGAAGTGGAATCATATTTTATTGGTTTAAGAAAACAACTATACTCACGATATAGATTTACAAAAATCTTTGTCAGTTAGTAAGGTTGTGTTAAATCTCCTTGGCCTGGAGCCAGATTGAGGGAGTGGGGTGTATGGTCTGATATGACAGGGGAAGAATACTTCGCAGTTTTAATTGTGGGGAGAAAAGCTGTATTTGAGAAAAAGTTGCTGATGCAGAGAAGTAGGAGAAGTCCCTTGTGGCGGCCTGAAGGAAACAGTAAAGGGTCAACATCACCCATTTGAATCATTAATGTGGAGAGAGCCCTGGATGTGCTAGAAGGGGTGAAATCATTGGAATTGAATGATTTAGCACTGAATCTATGACAGTTTAGACACTCCCCAAAAATAAGATAGTGGGTGCCTATTTTGGGAAGGGAGGACAGAAGCAATGTAATAAATTTTGTATTGTCCCGGTTAGGGATATAGATGTTCACCAACACTATGGGGGTTTGGAAAAGTGTGCCACTAACTATTGCATAACACCCTCCAGGATCTGACATTATGTTTAAGGGGGAGAACTGTATTCTTTTATTAAACAAGATTGCTGCTTCCCCAATTCTTCCAAAATGTGAAAACATTTTGAAACATTTTACTGGCCATTCAACCCCCCAACGTTCCATGTAACTGGTCTGACTGAGAGCCCTGCACCACCCTGACCACCTGAACTAGTCACACAGAGAGAACGGCTTTACAACGGAACAGTAAACGGAGTCGGGAAGGATAAGAGGACCCATTACCCAACGAGAATGGACAATTACAAGAACATAGAACATAGAACATAGAACATAGAACATAGAACATTACAGCGCAGAACAGGCCCTTCGGCCCACGATGTTGCGCCGACCAGTTACAAAACAATGACCCACTAACCTAAACTAATCCCTTTTCGTCCATAAACCTATCCACAGATCTCTTAAACGCCCCCAAACTAGGCGCATTTACAACTGCAGCTGGCAGGGCATTCCAGTCCCTCACCACCCTCTGGGTAAAGAACCTACCCCTGACATCAGTCCTATAACTACCCCCACTTAATTTAAAGTCGTACCCCCTCGTGCTAGATTTCTCCATCCTAGGAAAAAGGCTATCACTATCTACCCTGTCTAAACCTCTAATCATCTTATATGTTTCAATAAGGTCCCCTCTTAGCCGCCTTCTTTCCAGCGAAAACAACCCCAAATCTCTCAGTCTCTCCTCATAGGATCTCCCCTCCATACCAGGCAACATCCTGGTAAACCTCCTCTGCACCCTCTCCAAAGCCTCTACATCCTTCCTGTAATGTGGGGACCAGAACTGCACACAAAACTCCATGTGCGGCCGCACCAGAGTTGTGTACAGTTGCATCATGACGCTGCGACTCCTAAATTCAATCCCCCTACCAATAAACGCCAAGACACCGTATGCCTTCTTAATAACCTTATCTACTTGATTCCCAACTTTCAGGGATCTATGTACACATTCACCTAGATCCCTCTGCTCCTCCACACTATTCAAAGTCCTCCCGTTAGCCCTATACTCAACACACCTGTTGATCTGCTGATAGTAACCAAGAAGCTTCTTGGTTACTATCAGCATGAAAAATCCCTCTCACCCACTTCCGTCCCCAAAACAATCATCACACTCCCAAACCACCAGAACAAAAGCTGAGCAGTGTAGTAATATTTGGTGGAAATAAATTTTTAACCAACTAAAGCTGATAATCAAATCTTAAACTCGCCATTATAAATAAAGAGGTATTCCCTCTTACAGAGCACCTGTTGACTAAACAACCTTGTTAATGGGCACATGTCCCCAGCACATGAATTACATTGTGGCATACACCAGTGAAAAGTCACTTGTTATTACCACATAGTAAGAGTCTAATGCAGTCAAACAATCAGACATGTCCTTAAGTGGCCAATACAGGCCTCCAAGCACATGATAACCCAAAACAACATCAAAAACTTACCAATCTTATGGCTAGTTCAGGAATTAAACTAGGTTATAAACAAAGAATGAAGAAAACTACAGCACAGGAACAGACTCTTCTGCGTCCAAGCCCATATAACTAAAACCCACTATGTTTCCAGGGACTATATTCCTCTATTTCCATCCTATTTATGTATTGTTCAAGCACCCCTTAAAAGTTACTATCATATCTGCTTCCACCACCTCCCGTGGCAATGAGTTCCAGGCAAATGTTATGTCTAACATTTTGACTAAATCTGGAATAGCCAATATCTTGACCACAACTGTAAGGATCTCCTTACAGGAACATTGCAGCATTGAAATGCCGTGAAAATATAAATCCTACAAGTTCGATACTGTAATTCCCCACAGATGGAGGATGATCCGAGATAAAACTGGTCCAAAGATCCTCATTTAACAGATCCGGCTTTAGTGACCCTGAGTGTAAGCAACAATGATCTCATATCGAAAAGGTATAATTTGCAGTCAATACCCCAAAAAATCAACCAAGGTGTCAAACAAACACCCAATCAAGAAAGAATCCACCTTGCCTTGTGTGATCTTCTCCATTATGTGTGATGCAAAGGTAACAGGGTGAAGCTTATTTCTTCCTGATTCAGTGTGGACTTAATGTTGTTGAAACTGCTGCTGCCTCCTTGCCAGATCTGATTCTTGCGTCTCATTAAATCCTGATTGGGTGTTCTTGGTAAGTGACATTGCAGTGCTCCTTTGCCCCCACCCCAAAGAAAAAGCTCCTTCTCTTTGTAGAGATGGAATTGTAGTACAGCGACTCACAAGGGGTCGCCTGGGTGAGGTTTCGGTCAAAGGGTTAGAACCATAGAACCATAGAACCCTACAGTGCAGAAACAGGCCCTTCGGCCCATCGAGTCTGCACCGAACACAATCCCACCCAGACCCTATCCCTACACATTTACCTGATAATCCCTCTAACCTACACATCCCAGGACACTAAGGGGCAATTTTTAGCATAGCCAATGAACCTAACCCGCACATCTTTGGTTCAATGGGATCTGTCTAGCCCCAAGGGTTTGGAAGAAGTATTCTTGCCCAGTACCCTTCCGAATAAATCCAACACAAACTGCGTTGGAGTTCAGCTCTTGGTCTCTTCTGGTATCCTAAGGGTTATAGGTAAACCTCGTAGATAGGGATACGTATGGCACAACTTGTGGGCCAAAGGGCCTGTTTATGCTGTCGTTTTTCTATGTTCTACGTTTGTTGTCTTGACTGGTTTTCCAAGTCATCGGCTTTGGCCCAGTGCAACATGCTGTCCTTAATTGAAACAGTTAGTTTGGACTCCAATGTACAGATCTGTGGTTTGACAGGGCCATCTCAATGTTGGCAAGAGAATCAATAATTAGACCGAGAGATTAGAACCCTACAGTGCAGGAACAGGCCCTTCGGCCCATCGAGTCTGCACCGATGACCAAATCAGAACCAACAAATCTTCCAAGAAATTTTTCAGCCCCAGTGTCAAACTTCATCAGGATTTGTCGAGCTCAGTGACAGGATTTCACTCAGGGTTTCAGTCATCAAAGGCATGACTGAACTTGTCACCATCTAGCTGAGGACATCTCGGCAGACCTGTACTTCTTCGATCTTTTTCCACTTGTGCTTTGAATTCCTCACATTTGGATGAACTTGGCATCTGAGTGTTTAGGTTAGTTTTTGCAGTAGCAATTCAAAAAGAGTTCAGAAACAACAAGCAAAAACTATTCACATGTTAAGATAATTAGACTCTTTCCAGAGAAATGGTTTTGTGGCAATTGATAGGTTTGAAGGTGGATAAATCTCCAGGCTTGCTAATCTTCTTCATCCCAGGATACTTAAGGAAATGGACCTGGAAATAGTCAATCCATTGGTGGTCATTTTCCAAAATTCTTTGGATTCTGGACTAGTTGAAGTAGTTAATGTAAGCCCGCTATTCAAAAAGGGAGGTAGAGATAAAACCGGGAACTATAGACCAGTGCACCTAACGTCAACTCCAGTCTCATTGCTCGAGTCCATTGGATTTGGAAAGCAGTGGTTTAATCGAAAAAATGCTTGATGAATCTACTGGATTCCTTGAGGATGTAACTAATAGAGTTGACTGAGAATGCTTGGTTTCATTGGTCAGAACATTGAGTACAGGAGTTGGGACATCTTGTTAAAGTTCTACAGGACATTGGTAAGGCCACACTTGGAATACTGTGTGCAAGTCTGGTCACCCTAATATAGAAAGAATATTATTAAACTAGAAAGAGTGCAGAGAAGATTTACTAGGATGCTACTGGGACTTGATGGATTGAGTTATAAGGAGAGGCTGGATAGACTTGGATTTTTCCTCTGGAGCGTAGGAGGCTGAGGGGTGAGCTTATAGAAGTCTATAAAATAATGAGGGACATAGATCAGCTAGATAGTCAATATCTTTTCCCAAAGATAAGGGAGTCTAAAACTAGACGCCATAGGTTTAAAGTGAGAGGGGAGAGATACACAAGTGTCCAGAGGGGCAATTTTTTCACACAGAGGGTAGTGAGTGTCTGGAACAAGCTGCCAGAGGTAGTAGTAGAGGGGGGTATAATTTTGTCTTTTAAAAAGCATTTAGACAGTTACATGGGTACAATGGGTATAGAGGGATATGGGCCAAATGGAGGCAATTGGGATTAGTTGAGGAGTTTTAAAAAGAAAGGACAGCATGGACAAGTTAGGCTGAAGAGTCTGTTTTTATGTTGTAAACCTCTATGACTCTAACCTCTAAGAACCAGGATCATAGTTCATTATCAGAACCATGATGTGTTTTATTTAGACTTTCAACATTGTCCCATATGATGTGGAGATGCTGGGCTTGGACTGGTGTGGGTGACCTTCACAGCGAGAGGATTGGAGTAGAGGAATAGGAACATTGTGCTGCAGTTGTATAGGGCGTTGGTAAGGCCACACCTTGAGTATTGTGTGCAGTTTTGGTGCCCTTATCTGAGGAAGGATGACTTTGCTATAGACCGAGAACAGCAAAGTTTTTACCAGGTTATTCCTGGGATGGCAACTCTGTCAAATAAGGAGGGACTAAGGCAATTGTATTCACTGGAGTTTAGAAGAGTGAGAGGGGATCTCATAGAAACTTACAAAATTCTAACAAGGTTAAACAGGGTAGATTCAGAAAGAATGTTCCTGATGGTGGGGGAGTCCAGAACTGGGGGTCATAGTTTGAGGATAAGGGGTAAACCTTTTGGAACTGAGGTGAGGAGAAATTCCTTCACCCAAGGGGTGGGGAATGTGTGAAATTCACTCCCACAGAAAGTACTTGAGGCCAAAATGTTTCAAGAAGAAATTAAATGTATCAAGGAATATGGGTGGGGTTGGGGGGAGAGAAGGGTGGAATCAGGATTTTGAATTTGATGATCAGCCATGATTGGAATGAATGGCACAGCAGGCTCACAATCGGCTGAATTTTACCCAAGTTGTTGCTCTGTTTTTACAGCCTTGACTTCTCTTCAATTTTAACAATTTCCCCTTACCTGGAACTTCCCTCCATGGTTATTTTAAACCTTGGCTCAAGGACCTATTAGAACATGACATGATAATCAGCGGTGGTCAGACACGTGGCAGCAAGATTAAGTTTAGGTATAACATGATGAACAACCTTAGATCATGCTACACAACCTGAGACCCTGGTGCCACTGATCCCAGTCCTGGTCTAAGTTGAGCACATACTAATATAATCACTCCCTCTTTCCCCAGTGACACAGTGCTTAGCACTGCTGCCTCACAGCACCAAGGACCCAGGTTCAATTCTGGCCTTAGGTTACTGTCTGTGTGGAGTTTGCACATTCTCCCTGTGTCTGTGTCAGTTTTCTCCTTTGCTGAATTTTAAACTGCTCCAAGTCCTCATGTCTATTGTTTTTTTTCTTGCCAATTTGAATGCTTCTTCCCCGAAGGATGGGTGGATATAGCAGATTGTTTTAAATAAGGTTCATTAGCACTGGGGCGTCCCTGGTAATGTAAAAGGATATGGAATGATAATAATGTTTTTTCTCTTTTAATTCACGGGTTTTAAGTCGGTCCACCTCGTGTCCAACGAGGGGCATACACACGATGGGTCGTACTGGGGCTGCTCTTGGATGTTCGAGATTGGCCTAGTGCTTCATGTCGTTAGTGTGTGCCTAAACTGGACCAGATACTGGGCAAGACGACAGCTCAGTGACTATCACTGATTGCTGTGCAGACACATGGATTTGGGCCAGTGTCTGTGGGAGTTTGCACATTCTCCCCGTGCTTGCGTGGGTTTTCTCCGGGAGCTCCGGTTTCCTCCCACACCCCAAAGATGTGCTGTTAGGCTGATTGGAAGTAATAAATTGTCCCTAAATTAGTTTCCCTCAATATGGATTGCCATAAAACAATAGATAAGGGTCATGGGTGGAGGGGGGACTGGTAATGTTAAAATGGCGGCGAGGGCTCGTTGGGCCGAAGGGCCTGTTTCCTGGGCTGTTTTTGTTCTTTGTTCTTTGAATCTAATACTATCTCTAATTTCCTTTGTGATAGTATTTTCTTCTGTAGTTTGAGTAATGCTTCTATTAAGTTTTCCTTGTTTGACTCAGGAGCTCAAAAATAGATTTGGCCAAAATTCCCTTACTACCCTTGTGCCAAACAGGAATGAACAACTTTTGGAATTCACCTATCCGTTCTTTAATGCCTGCCATTGCCTGTCCATTGTTCAGTAATGTTTCCCAGTCCATCGCGCCCAATTCATGTCCTATACCATCATAGTTCCCTTTACTGAGATTCAGGACCCTGGTCTCAGAATCAACAACAGCACTGTCCACCTTGACAAAGAATTCTACCATATCATGGTCACTCATCCCCAAGGGTTCTCTCACAACTAGATTGATTTCTCATTGTACAAAACCCAGTCCAAGATGTTCCCTTATTGGTTCCTCAATGTATTGCTCCAGTATACCACCCTGTATACACATCAGAAATTCCTCCTGTATTGTACTGTGACTAACTTCACACTCCCAATCTATATGCAGATTAAAGTTGCGCATAATCACAGATGTTCTTTTAACACATGTACCTCTGATTTCCTGTCTAATCCCAACATTACCATTACAGTTTGATGGTCTGTATCAAATGGTTTTTGTCCTTTTGTGTTTCTTAACTTGACCAATACAGATTCCACCTCATTGTGCTAATATCTTTCCTCAATTTCATATCAATATCTTCTATAATCAACAATCAGAAACGGATAGAAAGTTTAATAATGGCAATTAATTTTATAACTGACTGAGTCTACATTAGAGAAAATAGTAAAAAGATAAAATTAAAGGTGCTATATCTGAATACAGGAAGCATTTGTTACACAGCAGACGAATTAATGGCAAATAGATTTGGTCCAGTCACCAATACTAAGACATGACTTCAGGTTGATGAAGGTTTTTCTCTTTTAATTCACAGTTTTAAGTCGGTCCGCCTTGTTGTCCAACAAGGGACATACACGCAATGGGTCGTACTGGGGCTGCTCTTGGATGTTCAAGAATAGCCTAGTGCTTCATGTTGTTAGTGTGTGCCTAAACTGGACCAGATACTGGGCAAGACGACAGCTCAGTGACTATCACTGATTGCTGTGCAGACACATGGATTTGAGCCTGTGTCTGTGGGAGTTTGCACATTCTCCCCGTGCTTGCGTGGGTTTTCTCCGGGTGCTCCGGTTTCCTCCCACACCCCAAAGATGTGCTATTAGGCTGATTGGAAGTAACAAATTGTCCCTAAATTATTTTCCCTCAATGTGGATTGCCATAAGCATAGATAAGGGTCATGAGTGGAGGGGGGACTGGTAATGTTAAAATGGCGGCGCGGGCTCGTTGGGCCGAAGGGCCTGTTTCCCAGGCTGTTTTTGTTCTTTGTTCTTTGTTGAGAACTAAATATTGTAAGACATTTGACATTAAGAGAAGATAAGCAAAATGGAAAACAAAGTGAAGTAGTCCTGATGATAAAAGATGAAATAAAGGATTTCAGCCTGGGTCAGAATGGATGCAATTAAAGAGTAACAAAGGGTGGAAAACACTGGTGAGAGTAGTTTATGGGTCCTTTAACAGTGATCATTGGACAGAATTCTCCAGCACTTCCCTCTGATAGGATTTTCAGTCGCGCCAATTTCAATCCCCGCACCAGGCTCCCTGACGGCAATGGGGATGAGAAATATAAATTGACTTTGGTGGGTCCGGAAGGTCTCACTGATGAGCTGCCTCCACCTTGGGAAAGCCATCAATGGCAGGCAGGAGAATCCCACCCAGAGCGTCTGTCAGTGTCGGCCAGGAAATTAACAAGGTCAATATAATACTCGTAAAGGATATTAATCTTCATATAAAAGGATGGGGGCGGTGGGTGTTGGTAAATCAAGGTAGTAAAAATAGTTAAAGGACTGAGTCCTGCAGTGCACTCCAAGATAGCTTTGTGCTGGGGAACGATCTAGAGAGCAGGTTATTCCCAACCTCAAAAAGGAAGCAAATCCTGTTTTCCTGAATCCCATTTCCACATTTGCTCCACATTTCCAAAGTTCATCTGTTCAGTCACATGAGGAAACATGGTCAAAATTGATGTCTTCCTTGAATTATACAATTCCTAAATGCAGAAGGAGGCCATTCAGCCCATCGAGTCTGCATCATCTCTAACAGAACATCTCACCCAGGCCCTATCCCCATAACCCCACACATTTACCATGACTCGTTCCCCTAATCTATATATGCTGCGACTCTAAGGTCAACCTAACTTACGCATCTTTGGAGTTTGGGAGGAAACCGGAGCATGTGGAGGAAACTCACGCAGACACGGGGAGAATGTGCAAACTCCACACAGACAGTGACCCAAGGTCAGAATTGAACCTGAGTCCCTGGCACTGTGAGACAGCAGTGCTAACCACTGTGGCTCCCTTAGTCAAGGAATCGTAAGGAACAACTTCTACCACCAGTGCACTGTGGCTGCAGTGATATACACAGTTTAAAATTTATTTTATTGGTGTTACAAGCAGGCTTACATTAACACTGCAATTTACTAGTTACTGTGTTTGCAGTGTTAATATAAGCCTGTGTCACAGGCCTACATTAACACTGCAGTTCAAGTTACTGTGAAAATCCCCTAGTTGCCACACTCCAGCGCCTGTTTGGGTACACTGCAGGAGAATTTAGCCTGGTCAATGTACCTAACCACCATGGACTGTGGGAAGAAACCGGGGCACCTGAAGGAAATCCACGCAGACACGGGGAGAGCGTGAAAACTCTGCACAGCCAGTAACCCAAGCCAGGATTCAAACCCAGGGCTTTGGTGCTCTGAGGCAGGAGTGCTAACCACTGTGCCACCATGTATATGATCTACAGGATGCATACATTCTGTAACTGCACCTTACAAACCTGTGACGTCTACCATCTAGAAGGACAAGATTAACTGGCACATTGGAAAACTGCCACCTGTAATCCCCTCCATCGCACACCATTCTGGTTTGTAAATATAATCACCATTCCTTTATCAGTGCTTGGCTAAAATCCTGAAATTCCAGATTAACAGCTCTTGTGGGAGGACCTACACCACGTGGATTACGGCACTTTACATAAGAACATAAGAAATAGGAGCAGGAGTAGGCCATCTAGCCCTTCGAGCCTGCCCCGCCATTCAATAAGATCACGAAAGTTGCTCGCTACCACCTTCTCAATAGCAATTGGGGGGGTGGGTGGACAGTAAACATTGCCAGTGAGGGCGTTATCCCATGGATTAATTAATAATTCGCAGTAAGAGTGATATTGAAAGGATCTTTAAATCAACCCAACTGCAAAGGTGAGTTGGTAGATTGGAAAATGAGATTAAAACATACAACAGTGGAAAAGTCATGGCAAATATTTAAATAAATAATTTATACTTCTCAAAAAACATACATGCATTCTCTTGAGGAATAAAATGTTTGCTGTAAAGTGGTGCGACCATAGATAAGTACGGAGCTTAAGGATATTATTAAATTAAATTATTACGGTATTAAGTTAAAATAAGTCCACAATGTTGGCAAAAGTAATATTAAGTTTGAGGATTGGGAGGGTTTAAAAATCAGCAAAAGTTACCAAGAAATTGGTAAAGAGTAAAAAAATAGTACGTGAGGGATATGAGTATAATGAGTGAGGAACTTCAGAGTAAATAATATTAGTAAAGAAAAAGTACTTGAGAAACTTGATGAATATCAGGGAAGCAAAGTGACACATTGGGTTAACACTGCTGCCTCACAGTGCCAGGGACCCGGGTTCGATTCCCCAGCAACACGGTGACACAGTGGGTTAACACTGCTGCCTCACAGCGCCAGGGACCCGGGTTCGATTCCCGGGGACACGGTGACACAGTGGGTTAGCACTGCTGCCTCACAGTGCCAGGGACCCGGGTTCAATTCCCCAGCAACACGGTGACACAGTGGGTTAGCACTGCTGCCTCACAGTGCCAGGGACCCTGGTTCAATTCCCCGGCAGCACGGTGACACAGTGGGTTAGCACTGCTGCCTCACAGCGCCAGGGACCCGGGTTCAATTCCCCAGCAACACGGTGACACAGTGGGTTAGCACTGCTGCCTCACAGCGCCAGGGACCCTGGTTCAATTCCCCGGCAGCACGGTGACACAGTGGGTTAGCACTGCTGCCTCACAGCGCCAGGGACCCGGGTTCAATTCCCCGGCAGCATGGTGACACAGTGGGTTAGCACTGCTGCCTCACAGCGCCAGGGACCCAGGTTCGATTCCCCGGCAACACGGTGACACAGTGGGTTAGCACTGCTGACTCACAGTGCCAGGGATTTGGGTTCAATTCCAGCCTTTGGCGACTGTATGGAGTTTGCTCATTCTCCCCGTGTCTACACATTCTCCCCGGGTTTCTCCAGGTGCCCATAGTCCAAAGACATGCTGGTTAGGTTGATTGGCCATGCTATATTGACCCTAGTGTCAGGAAGATTAGCAGGGTAAATATGGGAGTTTACAGGAATAGGTCTTGTGTGGGATTGTGGTTGGTATGTACCTGATGGGCCGAATGGTCTCTTTCCGCACTGTAGGGATTTTCTGAATATTATCAGCATTTTCTGTGAATATTGTACTATTTACACCATCAATATATAAATATCCTTTCCTATATCTACACAGCATGTATTCTGCAGCGTACAATTTGTAAATCTGAACACAATCATTAGTATTTCCCTTTCGACCTCCCAGAGAAATACAAAACACAATGTTTGACTCCGGTTTGGTCACCAGAATTACTGGAAAGATAACAGATTGAGACATCGCTCTACCTTTGGACTGCGTTCCAGCTGTTTTAATCAGGGTTTACATCATTAGTCTTTAAAGAATTCACTCAGAGGGTTGTGATTCATTTAAAAGGTTGTGAATTTTTGGAGTCTCTGCCCCAGAATGTTGTGGAAGCCCCACCATTGGATACACTTAGAACATAGAACATTCCAGCGCAGTACAGGCCCTTCGGCCCTCGATGTTGTGCCGACCAGTGGAACCAATCTAATGACCCTCTAACCTAAACTATTCCAATGTTATCCATATGCCTATCCACTGACCATTTGAACGCCCTTAAAGTTGGCGAGTCCACAACTGCTGCAGGCAGGGCATTCCACGCCCTTACTACCCTCTGAGTAAAGAACCTACCCCTGACATCCGTCCTATAATTACCACCCCTTAATTTAAAGCTCTGTCCCCTCGTGTTAGCCATCACCATCCGAGGAAAAAGGCTCTCACTGTCCACCCTATCCAATCCTTTGATCATCTTGTATGCCTCAATTAGGTCACCTCTTAACCTTCTTCTCTCTAATGAAAATAACCTCAAGTCCCTCAGCCTTTCCTCATAAGACCTTCCCACCATACCAGGCAACATCCTGGTAAACCTCCTCTGCACCCTTTCCAATGTCTCCACATCTTTCTTATAATGCGGCGACCAGAACTGTACGCAATACTCCAAGTGCAGCCGCACCAGAGTTTTCTACAGTTGTAACATGATCTCATTTCTCCGAAACTCAGATAGTCACTATCTTTTTCCAATGTTGGGGGAGTCTAAAACTAGAGGGCATAGGTTTAAGGTGAGAGAGGAGAGATACAAAAGTGTCCAGAGGGGCAATTTTTTCACACAGAGGGTGGTGAGTGTCTGGATCAAGCTGCCAGAGGTAGTAGTAGAGGCGGGTTCAATTTTATCTTTTACAAAGTATTTATGACAGTTAATGGGTAAGAGAGATATGGGCCACATGTGGAAGTCTGAGTAGCGTTGAAGAGCAGAAGGATCTCAGGGTCCGGGTCCACAGGACTCTTAAATCGGCCTCGCAGGTGGAGGAGGTGGTCAAGAAGGCGTATGGTGTACTGGCCTTCATTAATTGAGGGATTGAGTTTAGGAGTCGGGAGGTAATGCTGCAACTTTATAAGACCCTCGTCAGGCCTCATTTGGAGTACTGTGTGCAGTTCTGGTCGCCTCACTATAGGAAAGATGTAGAAGCTATTGAAAGGGTGCAGAGGAGATTTACAAGGATGTTGCCTGGACTGGGAGGCATGCCTTATGAAGATAGGTTGAGGGAGCTGGGACTCTTTTCCCTGGAGAGACGAAGGTTGAGAGGCGACCTGATAGAAGTTTACAAAATGTTGAGAGGAATAGATAGGGTGGACTCTCAGAGGCTATTTCCCCGGGTTGAAATGGTCACTATGAGAGGACACAGATTTAAGATACAGGGAGGGAAGTTCAGAAGTGATGTTAGGGGTAAATTTTTCACTCAGAGGGTGGTGAGTGAATGGAATCGGCTGCCATCAGTGGTGGTGGAGGCGAACTCGCTGGGGTCTTTTAAAAGACTTCTGGATGATTATATGGGGTTTAATGAGATTGAGGGTTATAGATAGGTCTATAGGTTGGTAGCTGTTGATGTGATCGGCGCAACTCGTGGGCCGAAGGGCCTGTTTGTGCTGTAATGTTCTATGTTCTATGTTCTATGTAACCAGAATTAGCTTAGGGATTTAACAAAAAGGAGGCATAGACAAGTTGGGCTGAAGGACCTGTGTCCATGCTGTAAACATCTATAACTCTATAATCTCCCAAATTTTAAAACTTGCAGTGGTACTACACATCAGCCTTTCCATGCTTCCTCATCTTAAAATAATCTGCAAGGCAACGATGGAAATATCTCCAACTGAAAACAACACAACAGATTAATTTTGGAGGGCAACAAACTTGTTAACCTCGGCAATGTTATGTATTAAAATTCGTAAAGAAAGTGAAAAGTTGAAGAGTTTAAATTCCATATTAATTGAAATAAGTCACAGAGATGTCTGTGAGAGCAATTTTCATTTAAAATGCCTTCAAACTCATGCGTGTTAGTCCTGCGTTCCTTTCTGGTGCATTTCACTGAATGTCCCTTCTGTTCATTTTACACTCAGCAGTATTGATTTTAGCAAACCCCAGAATGGTTCTGCACTGAAATCAGAGCCAACACCTCACTTCCTCAGAATTTAAAGGGATGGTATAACTGGATAAGACTCCGCGGAAAACGTTTCACTATTTCACACCGAGGAGGATAACTGCTTTTCTTAATTCTTCTGAAGGCCCAATGGGTAACAGAACTTTTCATGTTCTTTCATCCTGTGGGCATCATTGGCAAGATGTGGGTATGCCGGCGTTGGACTGGCGTATTATTGGCAAGGCCAGTGTTTGTTATTTCTCCCTTATTGAACTTGAGAAAGTCATGGTGAGTCACCTTTTTGAGCCATTGCAGTCCAAGTAGTGTAGACAGACCAATAATTGAACAAACTAAATAAATAAAGTGAATCGGTATAGCAGGATAGGTGTGTCACTGCTTGCAGGTATCCTGGATACCAGACTGTTCCAGCAGAAGCACATCTGCATTAAGTGTCTGTGACTTGAGAAGCTTCAGCTCAGAGTCATTGAGCTGGGGACTGAGCTGTAGATGTTGCGAACATTAGGGAGGGTGAGAGTTAGGATGCTTTGTACCAGGAGGCAGTCACACCCCTTAGGATAGGGACACCAGGGTGTGATGCAGCTGCATCAGATAAAAAGATGACGTGGAGATGCCGGTGTTGGACTGGGGTAAACACAGTAAGAAGTCTCACAACACCAGGTTAAAGTCCAACAGGTTTACCAGGTTTGGTAGTAAACTCACAAGCTTTCGGATACGGTGTTCCTTCGTCAGGTGTGTGGAAGGTTCTGATCAGAGAAGGGCAGATATAGTCACACACAGTTGACAGAATACTGATTAGAATGTGAGTCTTTACAGCTAACCTTACAGCTTCACAGCTAAGCTATAGGTTAGAATCAGTTTGGGTTGAGATGAGAAGTGATCAAGGCAAGAAGTTACTTGTGAGAATAGGACATGGGCTGACTAACTGAAACCACACAGTAGGACAGAGTATGAAGGAAGAGATAATGGGAGACTGTTAGAAAGGTACAGTGATAATCATGGGGCATTTTAATCCACATATAGATTGGAAAAGTCAGGTGGGCAAAAGTAGTGTAGGTGATGAGTTTGTAGAATAGATTCAGTATAGCTTCTTAGAACAACACATTCAGAAACCAACCAGAGAGCAGGCACTGAGCAATCAGATAGGATTAACTGATAACCTCAAAATGAAGACACCCCGAGGTAATGGTCATAATATGATTTAATTTTACATCCAGTTTGAAGGAGAGTGTGTTGAAGATTGGTATTTGAATAATGGCCATTATGAAGGCCATTAAGTGAGGCTAGCTAAAGTGAAGTGGAAAATTAGATTAAGCACTAGTTCAGCAGAGGTACAGGGGCAGATATATCTCATAATACACAGAACAGACACATTCCAATCAGAAAGAAAAATCCCAACGCGAGGACCCATCACTCCCGGTTAATGAAAGAAGTTAAAGACAGCATCAGACTTAAAGAAAAGGCGTATAGTTCTGGGTCAACAGAATGGACGGAACAAATGACAAAAAAGGAGGGAAAAACAAGAGTGCAAGAGAAAGATGGGTAGAATTATAAAGAAGGATAGAAAAGGTTTCTATAGATATTTAAAACTGTTAAATGGGCAGCACAGTGGCACAGTAGTTAGCACTGCTGCCTCACAGCGCTGGGGTCCCAGGTTCAATTCCAGCCTCAGGTCACTGCCTGTTTGGAGTCTGCATGTTCTTCCTGTGTCTGTTGGGTTTCCTCCGGGTGCTCCGGTTTCCTCCCACAGTCCAAAGATGTGCGGGTTAGGTTGATTGGCTATGCTAAACTGCCCCTTAGTGTCAGGAGGATTGGCAGGGTAAATGCATGGGGCTGAAGGAATAGGCCTGGGTGGGATTGTGGTCAGTACAAACTCGATGGGCCGAATGGCCTAGTTCTGTAGTGGAGGGATTCTTTGATTCTATGATTAAATAAGAAAAAAGTTAAACATAGAACATAGAACATAGAACATTACAGCACAAACAGGCCCTTCAGCCCTCGAGTTGCGCCGATCGCATCAACCCCACCAAAGTGAGTATTGGTTCTATAGCAAGTGTATCTGAGAAATTGATAATGGAAAATAGGCAGATGTTCTATGAATAGAATAGGTATTTTACACCAGTATTCACTGGGAGGATACAATATCTCAGAATTAGAAAAGAAAAAGAAAATTCATGGAATTCCTACCACGCAGAAAGAGGCCATTCAGCCCACTGACAATAATCCCATCCAAACCCCAACACTGTAACACCACCACAGTCATCATGTGTGCTTAAACAGGACTCTCCATGATATTTCCGGGTTATTTCCTGGTTGGCAGGATGTAATGATGGGTATGTCACAGAGATCAGTGCTGGGGCCTTAACGATTCACAATTTAAATAAATTAGTTGGACGAAGCGATTGAAAGAACGGTTGTGAAATTTGCTGATGATGCAAAGATAGGTAGGATAATAAATTGACAAGACATAAGGAGGCTACAAAGGGACATAAGTTAAATGTGTGGACAAAAATCAAAGTGGAGTATAATGTGGGAAAATGTGAAATAGTCTATTTTGGCAGAAAAAAATCATATTTAAATGGTAAGAGCTCTGAGATTCAGACTGACCTTGTGCATGAAACAGAGATCTGCAGGTACAACAAATAGTTAGGAAAACCAATAGAAAGTTGTTGTTTATCAGGAGGAGAACTGATTACAAAAGTAGAGAGGTAATAGGACATTGAACAGCACAGCACAGTACAGGCCCTTCGGCCCTCGATGTTGTGCTGAGCTTTGTCCGAACCCAAGATCAAGCTATCCTACTCCCTATCGTTCTGGTGTGCTCCGTGTGCCTATCCAATAACCTCTTGAAAGTTCCCAAAGCTTGTATCCACAGGAGATTAGAAGAGTCACAGGTGACTTGAAACCTTTAAGATCCTGAGGTGTCTGGACAGGGTGGATGTGACAAATGTTTCCTCCAGTGGGAGAATTCTGAACTCGGGATTGCTGTAGAAAAATAAGTGGTCGCTCAGTTAAGACAGAAGTTAGAAGAATTTTTTTTCTCTCACAGGGGCATGAGTCTTTGGAACCCTCTCCCTCTAGTCCCTATTTTCAAGAAAGGGAACAGAGATAGCCCGGGAAATTACCGCCCGGTGAGTCTGACCTCAGTGGTTGGTAAGCTGATGGAGAGGCTTCTGAGGGACAAGATTTACGAGCATTTGGAGAGGTTTGACATGATCAGGAATAGTCAGCATGGATTTGTCAAGGGCAGGTTGTGCCTTACGAGCCTAGTTGAGTTCTTCGATAATGTGACTGAACACATTGACGAAGGAAGTGCCGTGGACGTAGTGTACATGGACTTCAGCAAGGCTTTTGATAACGTCCCCCATGCAAGACTTCTTGAGAAGGTGAGAGGGCATGGATCCAAGGGCCTTTGGCCTTGTGGATCCAGAACTGGCTTGCCTGCAGAAGGCAGAGAGTGGTTGTGGATGGGGCTTTTTCGGAATGGAGATCAGTCACCAGTGGGGTGCTCCAGGGATCGGTTCTGGGACCCTTGCTGTTTGTCATTTTCATAAATGACCTGGATGAGGAAGTGGAGGGATGGGTTAGCAAGTTCGCTGATGACACAAAGGTCGGTGGTGTTGTGGATGGTCTGGAAGGATGTCAAAAGTTGCAGCAGGACATAGATAGGATGCAGGAATGGGCGGAGAAGTGGCAGATGGACTTCAACGCGGATAAATGTGTAGTCGTCCATTTCGGCAGAACCAACGGGATGAACGAGTACACTATCAAGGGCAGGAGTCTTAGTAGTGTTGAAGAGCAGAAGGATCTCGGGGTCCGGGTCCACAGGACTCTTAAATCGGCCTCGCAGGTGGAGGAGGTGGTCAAGAAGGCGTATGGTGTACTGGCCTTCATTAATCGAGGGATTGAGTTTAGGAGTCGGGAGGTAATGCTGCAACTTTACAGGACCCTTGTCAGACCTCATTTGGAGTACTGTGCGCAGTTCTGGTCGCCTCACTATAGGAAGGACGTAGAAGCTATTGAAAGGGTGCAGAGGAGATTTACAATGATGTTGCCTGGACTGGGAGGCATGCCTTATGAAGATAGGTTGAGGGAGCTGGGACTCTTTTCCCTGGAGAGGCGAAGGTTGAGAGGCGACCTGATAGAAGTTTATAAAATGTTGAGAGGAATAGATAGGGTGGACTCTCAGAGGCTATTTCCCCGGGTTGAAATGGTCGCTACGAGAGGACACAGATTTAAGGTGCGGGGAGGGAAGTACAGAGGTGATGTTAGGGGTAAGTTTTTCACTCAGAGGGTGGTGAGTGAATGGAATCGGCTGCCGTCATCGGTGGTGGAGGCGAACTCGCTGGGGTCTTTTAAAAGACTTCTGGATGAGTATATGGGGTTTAATGGGATTGGGGGTTATAGATGGTCTATAGATTGGTGGGGTTGATGTGATCGGCGCAACTCGAGGGCCGAAGGGCCTGTTTGTGCTGTAATGTTCTATGTTCTGGATGAGTATATGGGACTTAATGGGATTGAGGGTTATAGATAGGTCTGGTAGGTAGGGATATGATCAGCACAACTTGTGGGCTGAAGGGCCTGTTTGTACTGTAGTGTTCTATGTTCTATGTGACCTCTGATTAAGCAGCCACTGGCAAAGCAGTTTAGAAAAAGCAGCTTTGTCAATCCAAATATTGTACAAGTTTCAAACTCCAGTTCAAAAACATCCTTATTTTCGGTCAATTTCCAATTTGATGTGGAATGCTCTGTGTCTTTCTTCTGTCTTTTACTATCTTAGATACATTGTATATATAATATATACATATTTATATATAAATCTTGCGCACAGTTTGGGATGGATTTTACCAGCCTTTTTGTGTGGACTGTATGAGGAGCCTGTAAAATAACAAATGAAGGAGTGTGGAGAGACGATCCCCTTTCTGCCAGCATGCCTTTTACCAGTGGTAGAAAAGATACAGGATGGTCCTTTTACTCAGAGACCAATTGAACTAGACAAGTACCCATTAAGGGCCTTCTCTACAAAGATGATGAAGTAAATCCTGGTCATGTCCTAGCAAGACAAGAAGAAGATTGGGTCCTCTTGTCCATACACTGAAGCAGTGACCACCCCAGTGGCGACAGCACCTATTGCCTTTACCAAAGCCCCTCATTTCCCTCACCAGGGCTTGCCTAACCGGCCCCAGGGCCATCAAGTCCTATTTGCATGAGGGTGACACCCTTCCATGGTGCCCTTCCAAGTGCAGTTTCAACCCGTAGCTATTGCTCCTTATAGGTTCGGAGTTGCCAGCCCTCTAATTGGCCAGAAGCTCCTAAGGCTAGGCGGCCATCCTTTAAAGAAACATTAGTCCCAAAGGCAACCAATTAGTTGCTTATCTTCCTCTGGAAAACGTGACCAGGAATTTCATAGATGGCCAGAGTCTCCAGCTGATTTCAGGCACATCTGATAAAATTCTGGTTTTTTTTGTCTTCTTATACATTCCTTCCTGTTGCCAAATTTTGGAAATTTCTATCAGCCTGTTCCATTAGAAATTCTTATATGCATCTGTTTTTTATATATTTTTTATATGTTTTTGATAAGAAAGGGGATTAAGATTAGAGGTTTAGACAGGGTAGATAGTGATAGCCTTTTCCCTAGGATGGAGAAAGCTAGCACGAGGGGGCACGACTTTAAATTAAGGGGGGGTAGCTACAGGACGGATGTCAGGGGTAGGTTCTTTACCCAGAGGGTGGTGAGGGACTGGAATGCCCTGCCAGTTGCAGTTGTAAATGCACCTAGTTTGGGGGCGTTTAAGAGATCTGTGGATAGGTTTATGGATGAAAAGGGATTGGTTTAGGCTAGTGGGTCATTGTTTTGTAACTGGTCGGCGCAACATCGTGGGCCGAAGGGCCTGTTCTGCGCTGTAATGTTCTATGTTCTAAGGGTTATGGGGAGAGGGCGGGAATGTGGAACTGAGCAGCGACAGATCAGCCATGATCTTATTGAATGGCGGGGCAGGCTCGAAGGGCTAGATGGCCTACTCCTGTTCCTATTTCTTATGTTCTTATGTTCACACTGGTTATGCAATCTTATTTAATTATAAATATCTACAAAAAATGGATAGTGTAGCACTTTGATCTTGTTTGCATGCCATGGCTAAATTATCCTTTGCCAATTAACCATCATCTTTTCGAATATGTAATGCAGAGGAGAGCAGATATAATGATATAAAAGAAAGTATGACTTCAAATTAATGACTCTATGATATTATACACCCTGATTCAATTCTTCCTCATTCTGTATTCCTGCCTTCAGTGAAGGCTTGGTCAGGAATCCCCATGCACAATGCCACTATTTTTAGAGAAAAATGCTGAAAACTGTATCCATCGCCCTTCCAGATTATACTCTGTCAGACGGACAAATCTGAGTCACAATTTCAAAATATTTTAACAAAGGAAAAGAGAGTCGATCGATGGAGGAACGGAACGATATAAGAGATCTCCGGCTGTTACAGAGAAATGAGCCTCTCAATGTCTGATCCACTTCAGATCAGCCATGATCTTATTGAATGGCGGGGCAGGCTCGAAGGGCTAGATGGCCTACTCCTGCTCCTATTTCTTATGTTCTTATGTACTTGTGGGGTGAAGCACTGGTGCTGTGACAGGCCCTAGTGGAGGAAAGGGATACAGTTACTCTTGACCTGTGGTTCTCTTGCTGCATTTCTCTTAAATCAATGGCCTTATGAGACCTTAGAGGAAACGAATGCAGAGGATTTCTCATGTCCTTGGCCTTTCTGATGGCTTCCCACTGATTCTGGAGCAGTCAATTGTAGGAACAGTTACACAAATTCAAGAGCGTAATTATTTAAGAAAACAAATGTGTGTGGATGAAACAATGTATGCTCCAACCTATCATAAATAATGCTATTGGAGAGCAACTAACAACTTTGTGTATAATTATGGTTGGAGATATTGTGATTGGAGCACATTTACACAAAATAGTTCTCAGTCTCAAAGCCACATTTACAGTGGGAGTGGCTGCTGTCATCTGAACTGAAGTTCATGGCAGTAATTCCCTGGGAAAAGCAGGAACTGATCGCGTTTGAATCATGGAAGCTTTGCCTCAAACAGGTGTTTGCGTCACTATTACAAACTGTGAAAGTGCTTCACTCTCTTACAGCAGATGTGAGGAAATCTCTCCCACATCAAAAGGTTCTGTTCCTGACTGAGCTCTCTGACTTTTGTCACCAGCTACTGTCGAGTAAGCCAACAAAGTTAGTGCTTGAAATAAGAAAAGATTCCTTTGTCTAGAAGCCAACCACATATCCTTCAGCTGTACTTCTGGGGAAAAAAATTAATCCAAATAAATGAGTGTGGCCCAGCTCTGTACAAGCATATTCATAAAATAATACAGATCATAGCAAATGGAAATATTGCTCGCTTTTTCCATTTCATTTCCAATCTAAAATCTACTGGGAGAAATGCCAAAACTACAGACATCCACACAAGGTATGTTTTGATTTGTAACTGAGTTAAACAGTTTCACCATCTTTCCCTCAAATTTCTCATTCTGAAGGCGCTGACTCTCACTGGGATACAGTTCCTGAAGGTGCTGACTCTCACTGGGATACAGTTCCTGAAGGTGCTGACTCTCACTGGGATACAGTTCCTGAAGGTGCTGACTCTCACTGGGATACAGTTCCTGAAGGTGCTGACTCTCATTGGGATACAGTTCCTGAAGGTGCTGACTCTCACTGGGATACAGTTCCTGAAGGTGCTGACTCTCACTGGGATACAGTTCCTGAAGGTGCTGACTCTCACTGGGATACAGTTCCTGAAGGTGCTGACTCTCACTGGGATACAGTTCCTGAAGGTGCTGACACTCACTGGGATACAGTTCCTGAAGGTGCTGACTCTCACTGGGATACAGTTCCTGAAGGTGCTGACTCTCACTGGGATACAGTTCCTGAAGGTGCTGACTCTCACTGGGATACAGTTCCTGAAGGTGCTGACTCTCACTGGGATACAGTTCCTGAAGGTGCTGACACTCACTGGGATACAGTTCCTGAAGGTGCTGACTCTCACTGGGATACAGTTCCTGAAGGTGCTGACTCTCACTGGGATACAGTTCCTGAAGGTGCTGACTCTCACTGGGATACAGTTCCTGAAGGCGCTGACTCTCACTGGGATCCAGTTCCTGAAGGTGCTGACTCTCACTGGGATACACTTCCTGAAGGTGCTGACTCTCACTGGGATACACTTCCTGAAGGTGCTGACTCTGACTGGGATACAGTTCCTGAAGGTGCTGACTCTCACTGGGATACAGTTCCTGAAGGTGCTGACTCTCACTGGGATACAGTTCCTGAAGGTGCTGACTCTCACTGGGATACAGTTCCTGAAGGTGCTGACTCTCACTGGGATACAGTTCCTGAAGGTGCTGACTCTCATAGGGATACAGTTCCTGAAGATGCTGACACTCACTGGGATACAGTTCCTGAAGGTGCTGACTCTCACTGGGATACAGTTCCTGAAGGTGCTGACTCTCACTGGGATACAGTTCCTGAAGGTGCTGACTCTCACTGGGATACAGTTCCTGAAGGTGCTGACTCTCATAGGGATACAGTTCCTGAAGATGCTGACTATCACCGGGATACAGTTCCTGAAGGTGCTGACTCTCATTGGGATACAGTTCCTGAAGGTGCTGACTCTCACTGGGGTACAAATCCAATCAGCACTCTTTTCTTGTCCTTTAAAAAGTTGTGCTTGTTTGAAATTTCGCATTCTTGTGTTTGACTTGATGAATGCAAGATGAAAAAGTTCAGGAACATGTTTCATTTCAGTAGTCTTCAAGTTCTGTCCTATTAAATGACTGAGATAACATTGTAGTATACAACACCCACATAGACCATTATGGTTATGATGTGGAGATGCCCATGTTTGATAAGGTGATAAGGTGACCAAAGAGGTGGATAGGGGTAAGGCAGTTGATGTGGTATATATGGAGTTTAGCAAGGCGTTCGATAAGGTTCACCATGGTAGGCTTCTGCAGAAAATGCAGATGCATGGGATTGGGGGTGATCTAGGGAATTGGATCAGGAATTGGCTAGCGGATAGGAGACAGAGGGTGGTGGTTGATGGTAAATATTCATCATGGAGTTCGGTTACGAGTGGTGTGCCTCAGGGATCTGTTTTGGGGCCACTGCTGTTTGTAATTTTTATTAATGATCTGGATGAGGGTATAGTTGGGTGGATTAGTAAGTTTGCTGATGACACCAAAGTCGGAGGTGTGGTAGATTGTGAGGAAGGGTGTCATAGTTTGCAGGGTGACTTAGAAAGGTTGCAGAGCTGGGCTGTGAGGTGGCGGATGGAGTTTAATGCGGAGAAGTGTGAGGTAATTCACTTCGGTAGGAGCAACAGATGTGTCGAGTATAGGGCTAACGGGAGGACTTTGAATAGTGTGGATGAGCAGAGGGATCTAGGTGTATGTGTACATAGATCCCTGAAAGTTGGGAACCAAGTAGATAAGGTTGTTAAGAAGGCGTACGGTGTCTTGGCGTTTAATGGTAGGGGGATTGAATTTAGGAGTCGCAGCGTCATGTTGCAACTGTACACTACTCTGGTACGGCCGCACTTGGAGTACTGTGTGCAGTTCTGGTCCCCACATTACAGGAAGGATGTGGAGGCTTTGGAGAGGGTGCAGAGGAGGTTTACCAGGATGTTGCCTGGTATGGTGGGGAGGTCCTATGAGGAGAGACTGAGGGATTTGGGGTTGTTTTCATTGGAAAGAAGGAGGCTAAGAGGGTAGCTTATTGAAACATATAAGATGATTAGAGGTTTAGATAGGGTGGATAGTGATAGCCGTTTTCCTCGGATGGAGAAAGCTAGCACGAGGGGGCACGACTTTAAATTAAGGGAGGGTAGTTATAGGACGGATGTCAGGGGTAGGTTCTTTACCCAGAGGGTGGTGAGGGATTGGAATGCCCTGCCTGCTGCAGTTGTAAATGCTCCTTGTTTGGGGGCGTTTAAGAGATCTGTGGATAGGTTTATGGATGAAAAGGGATTGGTTTAGGCTAGTGGGTCATTGTTTTTGTAACTGGTCGGCGCAACATCGTGGGCCGAAGGGCCTGTTCTGTGCTGTAATGTTCTATGTTCTATGTTGGACTGGAGTGGACAAGATGAGATGTCACGCGTTACCAGGTTATATCCAACAGTTTTATTAAAAATCACAAACATTCAGAGCACTGCTCCTTCATCAGGTGAAGTGGGATGAGGTACACGGGCACAGAATATATATACATAGCCCTATTGTGTATGGTTGAATTTTTAATATATGTTACAGTGCATAGTGCACATACACTATTGAATGTGTACAATACAATATTGTACAAAATTGTACAGAGTGAGTATTTGTAACTACATTATCAATGTTGTGTTCATGGAACAGAAAATTCTGGGTGCACTAAAGTCTACCAAAAGTTCATCTGAACAGCATCCATGGATTAAGTAGAAATAGAATAGTTATAGCACAGAAAGAGTCTCTTTGACTTAACATGTTCATACTGGTTCTCTGCAGGAGTTCCACTCTCCTGACCTTTCCCCTTGGCCCTACAAATTATTTTTTCCCAGGTGCTTTTCCAATTCCCTTTTGGAAGTGACAATTGAAACTGCCTTCACCATATTTCCAGGCAGCGTATTCCAGACCCTCACGATTCACTGTGTAAAAACGTTTTTCCTCAGGTCCTGTCGCTTTTCTTGTCAATTGTGTGAAATTGGCGTCTTCTGGTTTCCAGCCTGTCTGTTGTGCAGTGTGGTATGTTTGACCGTCATTCATTCACACGTACCTCACATTAATACTGAATGTTAGATAGATATTGTAAATTGTTTTATCCTTTTGACTTGTATAGTAAAATTGGTTTTTATTTAAAACCTTTGGAATCTTGTGGCTTTATTATTTTAGCAAATGTCTTGAATTTCAAATTTTGTCTACTTTGATTTTACTAAAAATATATCAATTTTAACATTTTGGCAACATCTTCACCATTGAAGATGTAACACGATGGGTGTACCTACACTTCAGGGATTGCAGTGGTTCAAATAGCAGCTCACCACCACCTTCTCGAGGGCAATGAGGGATGGACAATAAATGCTGAATGTCCACATCCCGCAAATTAAGTTAAAGAAGTTCCTAACTACAAATAATTGACTTGGGAACAGACATTTTGGCCCTTGTCTCTTTGAAAGAGTTAACCAAATTAGTCCCACATTTCACCATAACTTTGAAGATAAGTTTTCATCAAATAAACTTTTGAAATTTTCGAAGGAATCTGACTCTGCCACACTTACAGATTGTTGTTTCTAGATCTTAACTTTCCCTTTTCTGAAAATATTTCCCCTCTTATTTTTCGCAAAATATTTAAATTTGATGACCTTTGGTTATTGACTCACTTGCCTGAGGAATCTGTTTCTCTTGACTTGCTCCATCGAAATCCCTCATCGTTTTCAATACCCCTATTAGATCTCTCCGTAACTTTCTCTGATCGAAGGAGAATGTTTCTGTAGGTGTTGACAAGTGGGATTAGGTGGGCGGTTCAGGGTATTTCATGCGTCAGTGGTGATTGTAGAGCCTCTGGCTCTGATCTTCAGGTCATCGTTGGTCTCTGGTATAGTACCGGAAGATTGGAGGACAGCGAATGTTGTCCCATTGTTTAAGAAGGGGAACAGAGACTTCCCCGGGAATTATAGACCGGTGAGTCTTACTTCTGTTGTGGGCAAGGTTTTAGAAAGAATTATTAGGGATAGGATTTATAGTTATTTGGAGAGTAATGAATTGATTAGAGACAGTCAGCATGGTTTTGTAGCAGGTAGGTCGTGCCTTACTAACCTTATTGAGTTCTTTGAGAATGTGACCAAAGAGGTGGATAGGGGTAAGGCAGTTGACGTGGTATATATGGATTTTAGTAAAGCGTTTGATAAGGTTCACCATGGTAGGCTTCTGCAGAAAATGCAGATGTATGGGATTGGGGGTAATCTAGGTACTTGGATCAGGAATTGACTAGCGGATAGGAGACAGAGAGTGGTGGTTGATGGTAAATATTCATCATGGAGTTCGGTTACGAGCGGTGTGCCTCAGGGATCTGTTTTGGGGCCACTGCTGTTTGTAATTTTTATTAATGATCTGGATGAGGGTATAGTTGGGTGGATTAGTAAGTTTGCTGATGACACCAAAGTAGGAGGTGTGGTAGATTGTGAGGAAGGTGTCATAGTTTGCAGGGTGACCTAGACAGGTTGCAGAGCTGGGCCGAGAAGTGGCGGATGGAGTTTAATGTGGAGAAGTGTGAGGTAATTCACTTCGGTAGGAGTAACAGATGTGTTGAGTATAGGGCTAACGGGAGGACTTTGAATAGTGTGGAGGAGCAGAGGGATCAAGGTGTATGTGTATATAGATCCCTGAAAGTTGGGAATCAAGTAGATAAGATTGTTAAGAAGGCATACGGTGTCTTGGCGTTTATTGGTAGGGGGATTGAATTTAGGAGGTCGCAGCGTCATGTTACAAGTGTACACAACTCTGGTGCGGCCGCACTTGGAGTACTGTGTGCAGTTCTGGTCCCCACATTACAGGAAGGATGTGGAGGCTTTGGAGAGGGTGCAGAGGAGGTTTACCAGGATGTAAGATAAGATATTCTTACCAGAATAAGATCCCATCATACAAACACACTTGTTAATAACTAGTGTTACAACTTCAGCGCACTGCATCCATCATCTACTTATTCACTAACATTCTCACAACACACATTTGCAATATTTCAGACGTTATTCATACTTAAACAAATCTCAGTTCTTCAACCATGACTCAAACGCATCTGTCAATAAATTCCTTCATTATCACCATGCTCTTAAGACAAAATGGCACATAACAAGTGGCAGCAGGACTGTGGGGAGGGAAGCATGGCTCAGTGCCATCACCTCATTTGAAAAGGCAGTGGTCAGGCAGAGAGTAGTTTGATACTGTGGTCACACAGAGAGAGCAAGGGGTATAACGTCTGGAGGCATGTGGTCACTCCAGCTTCTTCACACATCCACAATTGTTCCTGACCTCTAATCCACAAACCTATCCTCACTCCGAAACCACACATGGTCTCATTGCAGTCCTAAAATGGACACATGCCCAATGCACTTATCTTAAGAAAGAAATGGTTGAAGAGCTGAGATTTGTTTGAAGTATGATTAATGTCTGTGAAGTGTGAGGTCATCCACTTTGGCAAAAATAATATTAGGAGGGATTATTATTTAAAAGGCGAAAAACTGCAGCAGGCGACGGTGCAGAGGGACCTGGGGGTCCATGTGCATGAGTCGCAAAAACCCAGTCTGCAGGTGCAGCAGGTGATCAGGAAGGTGAATGGGATGCTGGCCTTCATAGCGAGGGGGATTGAATATAAAAGCAGGGAGGTCTTGCTGCAGCTGTATAGGGCATTGGTGAGGCCGCAGCTGGAGTACTGTGTGCAGTTTTGGGCGCCGCACTTGTGCAAGGATATTTTGGCCTTGGAGAGAGTGCAGAGGAGGTTTACTAGGCTGATACCGGAGATGAGGGGGTTGGACTATGAAGAGAGATTGAATCGACTGGGTCTGTACTCGTTGGAGTTTAGAAGGATGAGGGGGGATCTTATAGAGACGTATAAGATAATGAAGGGGATGGATAGGGTAGAGGTAGAGAGATTCTTCCCACTCAGAAAGGATAGAAGGACTAGAGGGCACAGCCTCAAGATAAGCGGGGTCGGGGGGGGGGCGTAGTTTAGAACAGAGTTGAGGAGCAACTTCTTCACTCAAAGGGTGGTGAATCTCTGGAATTCTCTGCCCGTTGAAGTGGTAGAGGCTGCCTCACTAAATATATTTAAGTCACGGGTAGATAAGTTTTTGGTAGGCAAGGGAATTAAGGGTTATGGGGAGAGAGCGGGAATGTGGAACTGATCCACTTCAGATCAGCCATGACCTTATTGAATGGCGGGGCAGGCTCGAAGGGCTCGATGGCCTACTCCTGCTCCTATTTCTTATGTTCTTAAGTATTGCAACAATGTGCATTGTGAGAACGTTAGTGAATAAGGAGGTGATGGATGCAGTGTGCTGAAGTTGTGGTAGTTATCGCCCCATAAACCTTTTAGCTTTATCACAGGGCATGCCCAAAAACAATATCAACCTCCCTGCCCCTTCCCACCTCCACCTGTCAGAAGGATAAGAAGAAGCCCCCCCACCCCTCACCATCCCTTCCTCAGCCAGAGAATGAGGGTGAAGAGGACAGCATAGAAAAACGTACTGCACCAATCCCTAACTGTGTCACCATCTCAGAGATCAACATTACATCAACTGAGAGAACATAAGAAATAGGAGCAGGAGTGGGCCATATAGCCCTTCGAGCCTGCCCCGCCATTCAATAAGATCATGGCTGATCTGTCGTGGCTCAGCTCCACCTTCCCGCTCTCTCCCCATAACCCTTAATCCCCTCTCTTATCAAAAACCCATCAACCCGTTTCTTAAAAATATTTAGCGAGGCAGCCTCCACCACTTCAATGGGCAGAGAATTCCAGAGATTCACCACCCTTTGAGTGAGGCTGCAATAAAACACAGATCCTCTGAATGGATCCACGGGGCATGGTTCCATTCCTAGCAGTAGTAAAGGTTATTGGAAATAGCAGTGCTTATTAATTTTGAATACTTCTATCAACACTCCTCTCAACTATATTTTCTCCAAGGAAAACAGTCCTAATTCACCTCTTCAATACAGCAAGATGGCACAGTGAGTTAGCACTGCTGCCCCACAGTGCCAGGAACCCAGGTTCAATTCCCAGTTTGGATGTGGAGTCAGCACATTCACCCTGTATCTGTGTGGGTTTTCTCCGGGTGCTCTGATTCCTTCCCGCAGTCCGAAAGACATGCTGGTTAGGTGCATTAGCCATGTTAAATTCTCCCTCAGTGTACCTAAATGGACACCGGAGTGTTGAGGCTAGGGGATTTTCACAGTAACTTCATTGATGTGAGCCTACTTGTGACACTAATAAAATAAAAGCTAACTGAAGTTCTTCATCCCTAAAAGCCATTCTCATTAATCTTCTTTGCAGTCTCTTCACTGCCTTCCTAAAATGGGACACCCAGAATGGAATGCAGTAATCTGGCTGAGGTTGAAGTAGTATCTTATATAAGTTCAACATAACCTTGTACTCCATGTCCCTATTCATGCTTTATTAACAGCTCTCCCAATCTGTCCCATCACCATTAATGACTTATGCACATATCTACCCAATCCCTCTTCTCCTGCACCCCTTTTGGAATTGTATCTTTTATTTCTCTCCATGTTCATCCTACCAAAATTAATCACTGCACATTTTTCTGTATTGAACTTCCATCTTCTACATTTCTGTCATCCCACCAACTTGTTTTTGTCCTTTTGAAGTTCTACATTACCTTCTTCACAGTTCACAATGCTCAAAGTTTAGTATCATTCACAAATTTTGAAATTGTGCCCTGTACAAGGTTCAGATCTTTAATATATATCAAGAAAAGCAAGGAAGATGTGACCCCTGACCTCCTGTCGTACAAACCCCTGGGAAGCTCAACTGCAAACCTACCTCGAGCCCAAAAACCATCCATTAATCAGGAGTGTGTCCTATTGCTCAGCCAATGCCCTGTCACCTACCCCATTGTTCACAAGTCTGTTGGGCAGCAACGTATCAAATGCCTTTTGGAAATCCACATACACACATCAACGGCATTGCCCTCATCAACCCTCTCTGTGATATCTTCAAAAAACTCCAGTACGTTAGTTAAACATGAATTTTTGTTATGAAACCCAGGCTAAACTAACCCACATTTATTGATGTGACTATTCATTTTCTCCCAAATTATTGTTTCTAAAGATTTCCCACCACCAAAGTTCCACCAGCTGGCCTGTAGATAGAGTGTAGAACATTCCAGCGCAGTACAGGCCCTTCGGCCCTCGATGTTGTGCCGACCAGTGGAACCAATCTAATGACCCTCTAACCTAAACTATTCCAATGTTATCCATATGCCTATCCACTGACCATTTGAATGCCCTTAAAGTTGGCGAGTCCACAACTGCTGCAGGCAGGGCATTCCACACCCTTACTACCCTCTGAGTAAAGAACCTACCTCTGACATCCGTCCTATAATTACCACCCCTTAATTTAAAGCTATGTCCCCTCGTGTTAGCCATCACCATCCGAGGAAAAAGGCTCTCACTGTCCACCCTATCTAACCCTCTGATCATCTTGTATGCCTCAATTAGGTCACCTCTTATAAGAACAAAGAACAAAGAACAAAACAGCACGGGAAACAGGCCCTTCGGCCCAACGAGCCCGCGCCGCCGTCCCATGGTCAGTGACCTATTCATGACTCTAGTCTATGCCTAATGTGTGAGGATCAGGGAGGTCCAATATAGGGACAATTTGTTACCCAATCAATCAGCCTAAAAGCACATTTTTGGGATGTGGGAGGAAACCGGAGCACCCGGAGGAAACCCACGCAACCACGGGGAGAACGCGCAAACTCCCACGGACACAGGCCCAACTCCATGTGTCCGCACAGTAACAGAGATAGCCTCTGTGCTGCCATGATGCCCTCGAGATGGTAAGTGCCTGTGGATAAAAATTTCATTATTAAAGACTCTATATCCCTGAGACTAAACTGACCCCAAGCCTACAATGCTTAATAAGGCCTGCTATATCCCCCTATGTGTAAACTGCTCATGTGGCTGTCCAAGTGACTCTTGAACAACCCTAGCGTGCCTGCTTCCACCACCTCACTCGGCAGTGCATTCCACATCCCCACTACCCTTTGTGTGAAAAACTGCCCTCTAACATTAGTCTTATATCTAGCCCCCCTCACCCTAAGCCCATGACCCCTCGTTCTATCCATTTCTAATAGCGGAAAAAGCTTATCACCATCTACTCTATCTGTCCCCTTCATAATCTTATAAACCTCTATCAAATCCCCCCTCAGCCGACGTCTCTCAAGGGAAAACAGCCCAAGTGCGTTCAATCTTTCCTCGTAAGACAGCCCTTCCATACCAGGCAACATCCTGGTAAATCTCCTCTGCACTCTCTCCAGGATCTCTACATCCTTCCGGTAGTATGGCGACCAGAACTGGACGCAGTACTCCAGGTGAGGCCTAACCAACGTTCTATACAACTGCAACATCAGACTCCTACTCTTATATTCTATACCCCTTCCTATGAAGGCTAACATGCCATACGCTTTCCTCATCACATTCTGCACCTGCACCGACACCTTCAGGGACTTGTGTACCTGCACCCCCAGGTCTCTCTGCGTATCTATACTCCGGATAGTTCTACCTTTTATCATATAACTCCCTTCCACATTATTCCGGCCAAAGTGCATCACCTCGCATTTCTCCGGATTAAATTCCATTTGCCATCTATCTGCCCAATCTACCAGCCTATCTATGTCCTGTTGCATTGCCAGGCACTGCTCCTCAGTACCCGCCAATCCAACCATCTTAGTGTCATCAGCAAATTTGCTGATCACACCTCCTACCCCCTCTTCCAAGTCATTAATATATACTACAAATAGTAGAGGTCCTAGTACCGAGCCCTGCGGCACCCCACTGGTGACAGACCTCCAATTGGAAAAGGAGCCCTCCACTACTACCCGCTGTCTCCTCCTCCCAAGTCAGTTCTTCACCCATCTACATACCTGGCCTTGTATCCCATGAGCCTTCACCTTTTCTATCAGCCTACCGTGAGGGACCTTGTCAAACGCCTTACTGAAATCCATATAGACAACATCAACGGCTTGTCCTTCGTCAACCGTTTTTGTCACCTCTTCAAAAAATTCCAATAGATTCGTAAGGCACGACCTCCCTGTAACGAAGCCATGCTGCGTATCCCTGATCAGATTGCAGCGCTCCAGATGCTCATACATCCTATCTTTGAGGATCCTCTCCATTATCTTGCCTATAACTGAAGTCAAGCTCACTGGCCTATAGTTCCCTGGGTTATCCCTCTGACCCTTCTTCTCTCTAAAGAAAACAACCTCAAGTCCCTCAGTCTTTCCTCATAAGACCTTCCCACCATACCAGGCAACATCCTGGTAAACCTCCTCTGTACCCTTTCCAATGCCTCCATGTCTTTCTTATAATGCGGCGACCAGAACTGTACGCAATACTCCAAGTGCGGCCGCACCAGAGTTTTGTACAGTTGTAACATGACCTCACGGCTCCGAAATTCAATCCCTCTACCAATAAAAGCTAACACACCGTACGCCTTCTTAACAACCTCATCAACAAGGGTGCCAACTTTCAGGTAGATGTTTGGCTCATCTTGACTACCTTTTTGAACAGGATGTAACATTTGCATTACCTTGACTGGAACAAAGATTGAAAATTATGACTGGTGACTCTGCAATTTCCACTCTCACTTTCCTTGGTATTCTTGCATGTATCTCATCTGGTTCTGGTGTCTATCAACATACTCTTAACAAAGTGCTCAATACCATGAAGTTTGAGTCCAAATTCCAGAAGCTGATGACACATTGCTCCATCCTTAAAGAGTCAGTCTCCACTCCTGACTTCAATCCACTTCTAACTGTCTGAGCTGGGTAACTCACTGCAATACATTACTGTCATCACTAGGCTCCAACATTGTGCTCTGCAGATTATACATAACTTGGCAGCACAGTAAATAGTGAACAGAATAATAACAGACTTCAGGGGGACACAGATGGCTCTGGTGAAATGGACAGACACATGGCAGATGCAAATTATGCAAATAAAAGTGAAATGTTGCACTTTGTGAGAAACCATGTGGATAGGCAGGATAATCCAAATGGTAATATATTGATTTGATTTAATTTATTACTGGGATACAGTGAAAAGTATTGTTTCTTGTGCGCTTTATAGACATAACATACCATTCCGAGATTACATAGGGGAGAAGGAGAGTCTGCAGAATATAGTATAAGAGTGATAGCTAGGGTGCAGAGAAAGAAAAGTCTGATGGCAGCAAGGAAGAAACTGTTCTTGAGTCAATTGGTACATGATCTCAGACTTTTATATCATTTAGCCAAAGGAAGAAGGTAGAAGAGAGAATGTCCGGGGTGCGTGGGCTCTTTGATTATTTTGGCTGCTTTTCCCCGAGGCAGCAGGAAGTGTAGACCTAGTCAATGGATGGGAGGCTGGTTTGCGTGATGGATTGGGCTATGTTCATGAAGTGAGGGTATAAGCGCAGAGAGACCGGAAGTGCAGATCAAAAAACCTTCAAAAGGGGCAGGGAAAGTTGTCAAACTGGTTAAAAAAGCTTATGGGATACTTGGCTTTGTAAATAAGGGCATTTAATACAAAAAGAAGGAAGTCAGACTAAACCTTTGTGAATCTCCGGGAAGATTTCAGAAAGAGCAGTCTGAACACCACACTTTAGAAAGATCAAAGTACAGAAGGTAACAGGAAGATAGGAAGGATGAGGAATATCAATGGTGTGGAGAGATTGATGAAGCTGGAATCAGAATCAAAAATCACAGAATATTACAGTGCAGAAGAGGCTCTTCAGCCCATCCAGTCTGTACTAGAACATAGAACATTACAGTGCAGAACAGGCCCTTCGGCCCACGATGTTGCGCCGACCAGTTTTTTAAAAAAAACACTGACCCACTAATCTAAACCAATCCCTTTTTGTCCATAAACCTATCTACAGATCTCTTAAACGCCTCCAAACTAGGTGCATTTACAACTGCAGCAGGCAGGGCATTCCAATCCCTCACCACCCTCTGGGTAAAGAACCTACCCCGACATCCGTCCTATAACTACCTCCCCTTAATTTAAAGCCATGCCCCCTCGTGCTAGATTTCTCCATCAGAGGAAAAAGGCTATTACTATCCACCCTATCTAAACCTCTAATCATCTTATATGTTTCAGTAAGATCCCCTCTTAGCCTCCTTCTTTCCAGCGAAAACAACCCCAAATCCCTCAGCCTCTCCTCATAGGACCTCCCCTCCATACCAGGCAACATCCTGGTAAACCTCCTCTGCACCCTCTCCAAAGCCTCCACATCCTTCCTGTAATGTGGGGACCAGAACTGCACACAGTACTCCATGTGCGGCCGCACCAGAGTTGTGTACAGTTGCAACATGACGCTGCGACTCCTAAATTCAATCCCCCTACCAATAAACGCCAAGACACCGTATGCCTTCTTAACAACCTTATCTACTTGACTCCCAATTTTCAGGGATCTATGTACACATACACCTCTGCATACATACATACATACAGCTCTGCAACCTGTCTAATTCTCCCTGCAGACTATGACACCCTTCCTCACAATCTACCATACCTCCGACTTTGGTGTCATCAACAAACTTACTAATCCACCCAACTATACCCTCATCCAGATCATTAATAAAAATTACAAACAGCAGTGGCCCCAAAAGCATTGGAACCATGTCTCCTTGATTCATGTCCCAGTAAATCTCCGCTTCCCTGTGATACTTTAGTTGTCTGTGTCCTCGTTTCCTCCTGTGGATAAAGAACATTCCATCTCCTTTGGACATCTTCCCCTGGTCGCTGAGCTATCCTGAGGTTTACCATTGCCTGTCGCCCAGTGCACCCCACACCACCAGTGTGGAAGTGTGTGTGTAGAGGTTACGTCCACCCCTCCATGAGAATTTCTAATCAGCAGCTTAGTGCTATTCCGTTTCCAGATACATTTAAATCGCAATGAACAGGAAGTAGCCTGAATATTGCAGGCTGAGATTGGATTCATGGAGAGACATGCCCTAATAGCAAAGCAGCCATTTAGCACCGGTTTTCACCTTATCTCAAAATAAGCCCTTTGAAACAGAAAGGCGGGCAAAGTTAAAATTATTCATCAAAAATTGGCAAAGGGCACAGCTAACTTGTCAACCCTCCGTCTATTAACTCCAATGAACAGCTCAGAAATCCGTTCCAGGACTCTCAAGCCCTCTGTCGGAGAGTGTATCAACTGTGCTTCCTAGGATACAGAGTTGTGTATGTGCACATCCTTACTGGGTTCAAACAAGAGAATAAAACAGCAGCCTGTGCATTTCTGTACCTTCATTTCTCCTTGTTGACAAAATAATTCTTCTGTTTTGACAGAACACGAACATTTCATAATTAAAGCCACATTTCTGGTCAGAAGCCAAACTAATTTTGAAATCCTATCCTCATAGCCGGGAGGCTGGGCATGATGCAATGGGACAGGCTTGTCCCACTTCACTCATACCCCTTGGACCCGAGTAGATATCGAACCCGGGATGATAACGTGAGCCTGTTGACTGATCGGGGCTCTCCATGTCATGAGCTTGGGCAGTTTTACTCAAGTTTCCAGTGAGTATGGTCACACAGGACAAACTGCCAACACTCTTTATCTTGTAAAGCAGTGTCATTCAGGGAAATGGTTGGTGGGAGAAACAGATTAGTAATGTACGCATGAGAAGGGATTTGTTGGTATATTGGAGCTGTCAAGGCAGGATAGGGAAAGATTTATTCTCTATCAGCACACTTTCTCTGTATCAACACACTTGTCTCTGGATGAGAAAATCCTTGGTTCAAACCTCATTCCAGAGGTTCACGCACCAAACCCAGCTCGGCACGTCAGTATCGTACTGAGGAAGTGCTTCAAGGTCAGAGGTGCCAACTTCTGGGAGAAACATTAAACAAAGGGTCCAATCTTCCCTCTCAGGTAAAAGATCCCACAGCACTATGGAAGAAAAGGAATTCTGTGGTGATTCTGATCAATATTTATCCCTAAACTGGCAGTTCTGTTATTTATTTAATTGTGCTGAAGGGCTTATTTAAAGGAACTGGCACTGGGACGTTTGACTCAGGTGAGGGCAGGCAGATGAATCCGCTGCCAGCCCATGAGGAGAGTCAGAGGGGAACCCACCTGTGCATTAGTCATGAGGCTCCAAGTGCTGAATCTTGCCGAGATGTTTCGCAGAACCAATGGGATGAACGAGTACACTATCAAGGGCAGGAGTCTTAGTAGCGTTGAAGAGCAGAAGGATCTTGGGGTCCAGGTCCACAGGACTCTTAAATCGGCCTCGCAGGTGGAGGAGGTGGTCAAGAAGGCGTATGGTGTACTGGCCTTCATTAATCGAGGGATTGAGTTTAGGAGTCGGGAGGTAATGCTGCAACTTTACAGGACCCTCGTCAGGCCTCATTTAGAGTACTGTGCGCAGTTCTGGTCGCCTCACTATAGGAAAGACGTAGAAGCTATTGAAAGGATGCAGAGGAGATTTACAAGGATGTTGCCTGGACTGGGAGGCATACCTTATGAAGATAGGTTGAGGGAGCTGGGGCTCTTTTCCCTGGAGAGGCGAAGGTTGAGAGGCGACCTGATAGAAGTTTATAAAATGTTGAGAGGAATAGATAGGGTGGACTCTCAGAGGCTATTTCCCCGGGTTGAAATGGTCGCTATGAGAGGACACAGATTTAAGGTGCGGGGAGGGAAGTACAGAGGTGATGTTAGGGGTAAGTTTTTCACTCAGAGGGTGGTGAGTGAATGGAATCGGCTGCCGTCGTCGGTGGTGGGGACGAACTCGCTGGGATCTTTTAAAAGACTTCTGAATGAGTATATGGGATTTAATGAGATTGAGGGTTATAGATAGGTCTATAGATTGGTAGGTGTTGATGTGATTGGCACAACTCGAGGGCCGAAGGGCCTGTTTGTGCTGTAATGTTCTATGTTCTATGTCACTATGTTCTATTCTGGCCAGTGGGAAAGACACCATTGGATCCAATCACCACTGCACTTAGCCTGGGAGACTTCTGCCCAATAACTCACCAAATACCACACCCTCCTCTTTCTATCTATAATGGCTGAGACACTGTCAGCCTGAAACACAAAACTAATTTCCTGGCATTGGATAAACGTTAAAGATGTTGTGGTTGGGGTAAGGTCTCATAACTTAAGGCTCTGGCTTCTTGGACAGGTGAATGTTGCCTTCCTGAGCTGTAAGGCAGTCTGTTAATTTAACATCTGACCAGCATGCAACCAAGAAGGTGAACTGGCCAGCTTACATACCTGGTCTCACCCCTGTGCCTCTGCACCACTCCCTACAAACTGGTTCATCATTCCATGCTTATTTCAACTTGTCATCACCAGCAGGGAAAGTAAATCTTACCCCACCAGCCTCCAATCTCCGTGAAGGAATTTCTCGTGGGACTTTGACCATGGACTCTAGACCTCATGTGAGCCAATATTTATTTGCTCTGCGGTCTCTGCACCGTGAATCCCTCTTTTCACCATCCCTCTCTCTACTGCAGAAGGAGATGGTGCACATTTTTGAATGTATTCAACTAACTAACCTTTTTGAGTCCATCCTACCTCTAGTTTGCTCTGGGATTGTTAGGAATAATTGGATTGGACAAAAACTAATGAGTTGTGGAAAGGAAAGTTATTGAAAAGGAAATAAACCAAACACCTTTCTGTTTGTGGACAGGTAGTGAGAAATTAGTGCTGATTGAATGGACCCCTCTCCTGTCTAACAGTAGTCTAACCTTTGATGTTTCCAGAAATGTTGGAACATTTTATTGGGAGTTTTACTTTGTATTTAACTGCTTCATCCTGTACTCTATCTCCCATGGGAGTGTTTGAACAGTGGGATAGTGTAGAAGGAGAAATGTGCCTTAACTGCCCTGAGAATGTTTGAGTGCAGAGGAAATCCACGCTATTTGTACCATTCTGTACTGGGACCCTCCACCCTACCACCCTCAATAGAAAATTATTTATTACGAGCATTATAAGCACTGGATTTATTAAAAGCAATGGCCGGGATTCTCCCAAAATGAAACTAAGTGCCCAATGGGCGGGAAAACGGGAGTTATCCTGACTTTTTTTTAAGGCAAACTTATCCTGAACCAATCTCTGACAATCTGTGCAATGCAGAGTGCCTCAGGTTGATCCACACTGAAAAATCGGGGACGGAGCCAATTCCCACTGGAAAGGCTGGCAGCATAGTGCTGAGCAGTCACTGTGCGTGTGCCGATCTGTCAGTGCCGGGATTGGCACACGCGTGTTGGCCTCCTCATCCCTGACCTCCCGAATAGCCAGCCCTGACCCCACTCCCTGATGACCAGCGCCGATTGCCTCTCAGGGACATTCCACCCTTGTCCCCAATCTACAGGGGGGGGGGCCTCAATAGCCTCTGTCCCCACCAGCGAGCTGAAGATACTTGTTCCCTGTTCGTGGGGAGCAGTTGTAAATCCCACAAGTAGGATCCATTCCTGGTAGAGTTTGGGGGGGTGGGAGGGAGGAGGGGGAGAAGCTAGTGGACCTGGAGACAACTGCCCCAGGCCCACTAATCGGGGCCCGATATCTGACGTGGAACTGGTGGTCCTAAAAACAAAGCCCAGGAGACTCAGTATTTACTACCAAATAAACCTGTTGGACTTTAACCTGTTGTGAGACTTGTTACTGGACTCACGACTGACCAGGCGCCGGGTGTAAACTCTGTGAAAAGCCCCCTGCTATTGTCCCCCAGCCAATATTTTTCTGCTCTGCCAGTTCGAAAATACTTCTACACTGGCTATTTCTGATCCAACATTCCCTTCCGCACAAACTATTGTGTTTGAACACAATAATAACAGCGTCAAATCTCAGCCTTGGAGGATGGCAGAGTATTTAAAAGAACAAAGAACAACACAGCACGGGAAACAGGCCCTTCGGAAAAAGCTTACCACCATTTACTCTATCTATCCCCTTCATAATCTTATAAACCTCTATTAGATCCCCCCTCAGCCGACGTCTCTCAAGGGAAAACAGCCCAAGTTCGTTCAATCTTTCCTCGTAAGACAGCCCTTCCATACCAGGCAGCATCCTGGTAAATCTCCTCTGCATTTACCTGCAGAACATTTAATTGCTGAGTCTTCATGATCCTGTCCCCAAGAGCAGTCAGGAAAATTCACAATTCTGTTGTCTCTCATGACCTCTGGATGTCCCGAACATGTTTGCAGCCAATTAAGTTTCTTTGAAACGCAGTCAGTGTTAAATTTAGGAAACACGGCGGAAATTTGGAAACTCTCACGAACAGCAATGGTCGGATAATTTGTTTCAGTGACACTGACTGTCGGGTAAAAATTGGGCAGGACATTGGGGATTATTCCCCTGCTTTTCCTGGTATAGTCATGATGTGGGTATGCCGGCGTTGGACTGGCGTAAACACAGTAAAAAGTCTGACAACACAAGGTTTTAGTCCAACCGATTTATTTGATAATATTCTCACAAGCTTTCGAGGGGGCTGCCTCTTCGTCAGGTGAATGGAGAGTTCTGGCCTCAGACAGACAGAGCATATAAAGCACAGACAGTTGCTGATTAGAATGCGAATCCTTACACCTAATAACTGTGATCAGTGCTCCTTCCACTCACATTTAGGAGGTTTACTCGGCTGATACCGGAGTTGAGGGGATTGAGCTATGAGGAGAGGCTGAATAAACTAGGCTTGTACTCGTTAGAGTTCAGAAGAATGAGGGGAGATCTCATTGAGACGTATAAGATGATGAATGGGATGGATAGGATAGAGGTGGAGAGACTCTTCCCGCTCAAAAAAGACAGTAGGACTAGGGGGCACAGCCTCAAGATAAAGGGGGGGCGGTTTAGAATAGAGTTGAGGAGGAACTTCTTCACTCAAAGGGTGGTGAATCTCTGGAATTCTCTGCCCGTTGAAGTGGTGGAGGCTGCCTCGCTAAATATTTTTAAGAAACGGGTTGATGGGTTTTTGATAAGAGAAGGGATTAAGGGTTATGGGGAGAGGGCGGGAAGGTGGAGCTGAGTCACGACAGATCAGCCATGATCTTATTGAATGGCGGGGCAGGCTCGAAGGGCCAGATGGCCTACTCCTGCTCCTATTTCTTATGTTCTTATGTTCTTATTATCAGCCACTTTAAGACTTGAACAGCAGGTTAGGTGTAAGGATTCGCATTCTAATCAGCAACTGTCTGTGCTTTATATGCTCTGTCTGAGGCCAGAACTCTCCATTCACCTGACGAAGAGGCAGCCCCCTCGAAAGCTTGTGAGAATATTATCAAATAAATCAGTTGGACTAAAACCTGGTGTTGTCAGACTTTTTACTGTGTTTCCTGGTACAGTACCATGGCATCATTTACATCCATCTTAGGGGGCCTGGAATTATTTATTTGAAAGCCAGCACCTCCCCTTAGCACTGGGACGCCAAGGTGACATCGCTGGAGTGGGACTCAAATCTTCAACAGGAAATCTGGGATTAATGTGTAAAATATGAAAATAAAAGGTTTGAATGACAAACTTATCTTCCAAAGGTGAGGGAACTAAAATCGGAATTAAACAAGGAGGGATAAAGATCGCTAGAGCAATAGTCATAGAGGACTCTATAGTTAGGAGTACAGATAGGTGCTACTGTGAATGTGAAAGAGACTCCAGGATGGTATGTTGCATCCTCCCTGGTGTCAGCGTCTGGGATGTCTCTGCACAGACAGAAAACATTCTGAAGGAAGAGAGTGAACAGCCAGACGTCATGGTAATAATAATAAGATAATAATGATAAGAAGAAATAGGAGCAGGAGTAGGCCATCTAGCCCTTCGAGCCTGCCCCGCCATTCAATAAGATCATGGCTGATCTGTCGTGGCTCAGTTCCACCTTCCCGCCCTCTCCCCATAACCCTTAATCCCCTCTCTTATCAAAAACCCATCAACCCGCGTCTTAAATATATTTAGCGAGGCAGCCTCCACCACTTCAACGGGCAGAGAATTCCAGAGATTCACCACCCTTTGAGTGAAGAAGTTCCTCCTCAACTCCGTTCTAAAACGCCCCCCCTTTTATCTTGAGGCTGTGCCCCCTAGTCCTACTGTCCTTTCTGAGCAGGAAGAGCCTCTCCACCTCTATCCTATCCATCCCATTCATCATCTTATACATCTCAATGAGATCTCCCCTCATTCTTCTAAACTCTAACGAGTACAAGCCTAGTTTATTCAGCCTCTCCTCATAGCTCAACCCCCTCAACTCCGGCATCAGCCCAGTAAACCTCCTCTGCACTCCCTCCAAGGCCAAAATATCCTTGCGTAAGTGCGGCGCCCAAAACTGCACACAGTACTCCAGCTGCGGCCTCACCAATGCCCTATACAGCTGCAGCAAGACCTCCCTACTTTTATATTTATATTTACCTACTTTACCTTTTTATATTTACCTACTTTTATGGTGTATATTGGTTAAGACATTGGTAGGAAGAATAACAAAGTCCTGCAACAGCAGTTTAGGGAGTTAAGTGGAAAATTAAAATACACCTCTAGGGTATAATCTCAGGATTACTCCCTCTGCCACATGCCAGTGAGGCTAGAAAGAGGGAGATAGGACAGCAGCTGGAAGAGGAGGGAGGATTCCAGATATCTGGACCATTGAGATTTCCTATAGGGCCAGTACAAGGAGGATGGGTTGCATCTAAATTGGACAGATGTAAATATTCTGGCCGGGAGGTTAGTGTCACACGGGAGGTGAGAACCAAAGCAAAGGTAAATTAACTGAAGGGGAATTAGAGAGCAGGACAGGTTAGGCTCAGAAGAAGGGTAGGTGTTTGCTGATTAAAGAGGGTCTGTGGACTGAAGTGTATTTGCTTCAGTGAGAAAAGTGTAACAGGTAATGCAGGTGAACTTAGAGCTTGGATTAATACTTGGGACTATGATCATAGAAATCATAGAAGCCTACAGTGCAGAAAGATGCTCTTTGGCCCATCGAGTCTGCACTGAACACAATCCCACCCAGGCCCTACCCCCATATCCCTACATATTATACCCACTAATTCCTCTAACCTACACATCCCTGGACACTAAGGGACAATTTTAGCATGACCAATCAACCTAACTCGCACATCTTTGGACAATGATGTTGTTGCCGTTACAGAGATTTGGTTCAGGGCAGGACAGGTTTGACAGCTTAATGTTCCAGGATACAGATGTTTCAGGTGGGATAGAGGGGGATGTAAAAGGGGTGGGGGAGCTACTCTGCTAGGTAAGAAGAATATCACAGCTGTACTACAGGAGGAAGCCTGAGAGAGGCTCATACAGCGAGGCAATATGGGTAGAGCTCAGGAATAGGAAGGGAGTGGTCACAATGTTGGGGGTTTACTATAGGCCACCCAACAGCCAGAGGGAGATTGAGGAACAGATATGTAGGCAGAATTTGACAAAGTGTAAAAGGAACAGGGTTGTTGTGGTGGGAGATTTTAACTTCCCCAATATTGACTTGGACTCATTTAGTGCTAGGGGCGTGGACAGGGGAGAGTTTGTAAGGAGCATCCAGGAGGGCTTCTTGGAACAGTAATAGGGAAGGGATCATACTGGACCTGGTATTGGGGAATGAGACCAGCCAGGTGGTTGCCATTTCAGGAGGGGAGCAGTTCAGGAACAGTGACCACAAATCAGTAAGTTTTAAGGTAAAGCTTTGAAGATAAGTGTACCCCTCAGGTGAAGGTGCTAAACTGTGGAAGGCTAATTATTATAATATTAGGCAGGAACTGAAGAATGTAGATTGGGGGCAGATGTTTGAGGGCAAATCAACATCTGGCATGTGGGAGACTTTCAAGTGTAAGTTGACCGGCATGTTCCTGTAAGGATGAAGGATAAGTATGACAAGTTTGGGAACCTTGGATAACGAGAGATATTATGAGCCTAGTCAAAGAGAAGAAGGAAGCATTTGTCAAAGCCGGGAACACATGAAGCAAGTGTGGAATACAAAGAAAGTAGAAAGAAACTTAAGCAAGGAGGGCTAAAATGGGTCATGAATCGTCAGCAGGATTAAGGAAAATCCCAAGGGTTTTTAGACATATATAAAGAGCAAGAGGGTAGCCAGGGAAAAAGTTGGCCCACTCAAGGACAGGGGAGGGAATCAGAGGGGAGGGAATCTATGCATGGAGCTAGAGGAAATGGGCGGGGTATTAAATGAGCACTTTGCAACAGTATTCACGAAAAAGAAGGATTTGGTGGATGAGAGTCTGGGGAAGGGTGTGTGGATAGTTTGGATCATGTTGAGATCGAAAAGGAGGAGGTATTGGAGGTCTTGAGAAAGGTAGACAAGTGCTCAGGGCCTGATGGGATTTACCCCAGAATACAGAAAGAGGCAAGGGAGGGAATTCTGGGGCTTTGAGAGAAACCTTTGTATCCTCACTGGTTACAGGGGAGGTCCCAGAGGTTTGGAGAATAGCCAATGTTGTTCCTTTGTTCAAGAAAAATAGCAAAGATAATCCAGGTAATTATAGGCCAGTGAATTGGATTGGGAATAGAGGGATATTTTCCTCGGAAGGGTAGGAAGTTTTAGTTCAGTCGGGGCAGCATGGTCGATGCAGGCTTGGAGAGTCAATGGGCCTGTTCCTGTGCTGCAACTTTATTTGTTCTTTGATCTTTGAGAAACTTTGAAAATAGAACGACGGATGATATGAAAGGAAATCCAAAAATCTACTGGCATGTAAATATTATGATGTGGGTATGCCGGCGTTGGACTGGCGTAAACACAGTAAAAAGTCTGACAACACCAGGTTTTAGTCCAACCGATTTATTTGATAATATTCTCACAAGCAAGCAAGCTTTAGAGATTCGCATTCTAATCAGCAATCTCTAAACTCTCTGTGCTTTATATGCTCTGTCTGAGGCCAGAACTCTCCATTCATAAGAACATAAGAACATAAGAAATAGGAGCAGGAGTAGGCCATCTAGCCCTTCAAGCCTGCCCCGCCATTCAATAAGATCATGGCTGATCTGTCGTGACTCAGCTCCACCTTCCCGCCCTCTCCCCATAACCCTTAATCCCTTCTCTTATCAAAAACCCATCAACCCGTTTCTTAAAAATATTTAGCGAGGCAGCCTCCACCACTTCAACGGGCAGAGAATTCCAGAGATTCACCACCCTTTGAGTGAAGAAGTTCCTCCTCAACTCTGTTCTAAACCCCATTCACCTGATGAAGAGGGTAACCTCGAAAGCTTGTGAGAATATTATCAAATAAATCGGTTGGACTAAAACCTGGTGTTGTCAGACTTTTTACTGTGTAAATATTAAACAGATAATAGCAGATGGAGTAGGCTTTATTAGGAACAAAGAGAGTGGTCCTTATGACAATACAATACTTTGTGAGTACTTTGTGTGAGTGCTTACTAATGAAGAGAACGTGGAGATGCTGGAGGTAATAGAAGGGTTAAAATTGAGATGTAGGAGGCACTGGAAAGGCTGACAATACTTAGAGTTGGTCAGTGTCCTAGTCTAGATGACTTTCATTCCAGGAAGAGGGGTTGGATTTAATGCATTTGCCACAACCTTCCTCAGATAATTTATGAAGAGGCCAGGGGGAAGGTGGGAGGGTGGGGGTGCAGGGTGGGGGGGGGTCAGTGGTGGTTGGTGGATTTGGTAGCAGTATCAATTGTCGGCAGATTGGAGAGTGGCAAATGTCTCTCATTTAAGAAAGCATGTAGGCACATCCCTAGTAACGACAGGCTGGTTAGGTTAATATCGGTTGTGGATAGTGTTTTAGAAACAAAGGGCAGGGTTCTCCAACTAATTCGCCCCCACAACTGAACAATCCCACCTGAGGTCAACGGACTTTTACCTGGTCTGCACACACGCCTGCTACCATTCCTGTGGCAGGCATAGAATCATAGAATCCCTACTGTGCAGGAGGCCATTCAGCCCATCAAGTCTGTACCAATCACAAACCCACCCATACCTTTACCTTGTTAATCCCCCTGGGGCAATTAACCTGCACATCATTGGAGTGCGGGAGGAAACAGGAGCACCCAGAGGAAGCCCACGCAGACATGGGGAAATGTGCAAACTCCACACGGACAGTGAGTGAGGCTGGAATTGAACTTGGGTCCCTGGCGCTGTGAGGCTCCAACGCTAACCAGTGTGTCTAGTAATTACAGACTTTGTCCCGGATGGTGTGGAGCCTATGGAGTATTGTTGGCACAGTAAAAAGTCTGACAACACCAGGTTTTAGTCCAACCGATTTATTTGATAATATTCTCACAAGCTTTCGGGGTTAGCCCCTTCGTCAGGTGAATGGAGAGTTCTGGCCTCAGACAGAGCATATAAAGCACAGCTTTATTGTTGGCATCCAGGCAAATTGAGATTATTTCGTCACACTCTTGATTTGTGCTTTGCAGATGGTGGACAGGCTTTGGAGAGTCAAGAGGTGGGTTATTGAACGCAGGAGTTGAGGGGGTTGAAATATGAGGAGAGGCTGAATAAACTAGGCTTGTACTCGTTGGAGTTTAGAAGAATGAGGGGAGATCTCATTGAGACGTATAAGATGATGAATGGGATGGATAGGATAGAGGTGGAGAGACTGTTCCCGCTCAAAAAAGACAGTAGGACTAGGGGGCACAGCCTCAAGATAAAGGGGGGGGCGGTTTAGAACGGAGTTGAGGAGGAACTTCTTCACTCAAAGGGTGGTGAATCTCTGGAATTCTCTGCCCGTTGAAGTGGTGGAGGCTGCCTCGCTAAATATTTTTAATGGGTTGATGGGTTTTTGATAAGAGAGGGGATTAAGGGTTATGGGGAGAGGGCGGGAAGGTGGAGCTGAGCCATGACAGATCAGCCATGATCTTATTGAATGGCAGGGCAGGCTCGAAGGGCTAGATGGCCTACTCCTGCTCCTATTTCTTATGTTCTTATGGAATCCCAGCCTCTGACTTAGTCTCGTAGCCACAGTGGGCCCTAATTTACCAGTTTGATTCCAAGTGTTGGATGGTCTTGAAACTGGGAGTGTTTCAGATCCGATTTTTTGGCCTGTTTTCAGGGTGCCCCCATACGCACACTGCCTGAAAACTCTCAGTGATTCTGAATCGTGCTGCAGAAACCTGTTAGCAGGGCTCATCACACCCCAAAATCCTGCATCTCCAATCACAGCCTTCAACTGCGCACGCACAGTAAAAAACACCCCTGTGCCACGTCACTCCCAGGCCTGTTAATGCCTCATATTGTCCCCCAAGGACATTGTCCCACTCACACTACATAACTGACCCCCTTATTCTCCCACGCTCCAGGCTGAACACAGGCCCCTCACCCCTGACTCCCACACACCTCAGGCAGAATGGCAACGGACCCCTCACCCCCTTCGCTCACGCAGAGCAGCAGCAGACTCCCCCTGCCCACCAGCCCCTGTCTCCCCGATCGAAGTAAAAAGTCTGACAACACCAGGTTTACGCCAGTCCAACGCTGGCATACCCACATCATGACCACTCCCTGATCGAAGTCATAGAACCACCTGAGCCTCCTCCCTTCCCCCCCCCCAAGCAGAGAGCAACTGACCCTTCTCACTCCCCCCACCAGCGAGCCATCTGACTGCATCTCTCACCCCTACCACAGAGCCTTCTGACCCACCTCCTTCCCCCCCCCCCCCCAACCAGGGTGCCATCTAACCTGCCCCTCCACCCCCCCCCCCCCCCCCCCCCCCCCCAAGCCCCTCGCTGATCAAACGCAGAGAGCCCCCGGATACTCTGAACTTTCCACCTCGGAAATTGGAGTGCCGGAATCGGACCTTTGCAGATCATGTCTGTCTTATGCCAAACCCGGACGGGTGAACAGAGTGGTAAAGGGGAAAGGGCTGGTAAGCCTGGGTGGGCAGCCATTAAGTCAATTTAGACGCATTTAAATTGACGTGGCGTCTGTTTTGGGCATGCTCCGAATGGCGGCCATTTTTGTCTCTTGGTAAAGGGGGAACCGGCACAGAGGTGGGCACTGATTATACTACTCACCTCACCCTCAATTTTACCAAATGTTTGTGCCCAAAAGCAGGCACAACTTGATGGTAAAATCTGGTATTTATACAGCGAATCAAATTCCGTTTCTGCTGAATAGTAACTCACAAAGTCTTGGTACTGGGGGATTTAGCAATGGCAATTTCATTACCGGTTACGGAGCGATGGTTCGATTCTCTCTTGTTGGAGATGGTCATTGCTTGGCAACTTGTACGGCACAAATGTTATTTGCCACTTGTCAGCCCAGGGACTGATTTTGGATAGGGCTTGCTGCATTTGGATTTGGACTGCTTCAATATCTGAGGAGTCACAAATGGGACTCAACGTTGTGTAACATCCCCACTTCTGACCTTCTGATGGAGGGAAGGTCGTTGATGAAACAGCTGAAGATGGTTGGGCTGAGGACACTACCCTGAGGAATGAACACTCGAGCATCTTCCATTATACCAGGTATGACTCCAACTAACAAAGAGTTTTCTCTCACTTTCCATTGATTCCAGTTATAGTAGGATGCCTTGATTCCACACTCAGTCAACTGTGGTCTTCATATCAATTGTTGTCACTCTCACCTCACCTCTGGAATTTAGCTCTTTTGTCCATGTTTGAACAAGGCAATGAGATTAGGAGCTGAGTGACCCTGGCGAAACCTAAACTGAGCGTCCCTGAGTGTGGAACATAGAACATTACAGGCCCTTCGGCCCTCGATGTTGTGCCGATCAGTGGAACCAATCTAATGACCCTCTAACTTAAACTATTCCAATGTTATCCATATGCCTATCCACTGACCATTTGAACGCCCTTAAAGTTGGCGAGTCCACAACTGCTGCAGGCAGAGCATTCCACTCCCTTACTACCCTCTGAGTAAAGAACCTACCTCTCACATCCGTCCTATAATTACCACCCCTTAATTTAAAGCTATGTCCCCTCGTGTTAGCCATCACCATCCGAGGAAAAAGGCTCTCACTGTCCACCCTATCCAATCCTCTGATCATCTTGTATGCCTCAATTAGGTCACCTCGTAACCTTCTTCTCTCCAATGAAAATAACCTCAAGTCCCTCAGCCTTTCCTCATAAGACCTTCCCACCATACCAGGCAACATCCTGGTAAACCTCCTCTGAACCCTTTCCAATGCCTCCACATCTTATAATGCGGCGACCAGAACTGTACACAATACTCCAAGTGCGGCCGCACCAGAGTTTTGTACAGTTGTAACATGACCTCACGGCTCCGAAATTCAATCCCTCTACCAATAAAAGCTAACACACCGTACGCCTTCTTAACAACCTTATCAACCTGGGTGCCAACTTTCAGGGAGCTATGCACATGTACCCCGAGATCTCTCTGCTCATCAACACTACTAAGAATTCTTCCATTAGCCTGAGCAGGTTATTGCTGAGTAGGTGCTGCTTAATAGCACTGTCAATGACCCCCTTCCATCATTATACTGATGATGATGGAGATTAGACTGATGGAACAGTAATTGGCTGGGTTACATTTGCCCTGCTTCTTGTGTGCAGGACATATCTGGTCAATTTTCTATACTGCTGTGTGGATGTCAGTATTGTAGCTGTACTGGGACAGCTTGGCTAGGGATGTGGCAAGTTCTGGAGCTCTGCAGTGAAGAGGGGAGAAAATCAGGGTGACTCATTATCACTTGGCTCCTCCCTCCTATCTAACTCTCTAACAAATAGTGCATGCCCAGAATTTTTAAGGAGCAAAATATTCTCATCCAATAATGTGCTCACAGCCAAGAAGCCAAAGAGATTTGATAAAAGTGAAACAAGGGAACATAGAACATAGAACATTACAGCATAAACAGGCCCTTCGGCCCTCGAGTTGCGCCGATCACATCAACCCCACCAATCTATAGATCTATCTATAACCCCCAATCCCATTTAACCCCATATACTCATCCAGAAGTCTTTTAAAAGACCCCAGCGAGTTCGCCTCCACCACCGATGACGGCAGCCGATTCCATTCACTCACCACCCTCTGAGTGAAAAACTTACCCCTAACATCACCTCTGTACTTCCCTCCCCGCACCTTAAATCTGTGTCCTCTCGTAGCGACCATTTCAACCCGGGGAAATAGCCTCTGAGAGTCCACCCTATCTATTCCTCTCAACATTTTATAAACTTCTATCAGGTCGCCTCTCAACCTTCGCCTCTCCAGGGAAAAGAGTCCCAGCTCCCTCAACATATCTTCATAAGGCATGCCTCCCAGTCCAGGCAACATCCTTGTAAATCTCCTCTGCACCCTTTCAATAGCTTCTACGTCTTTCCTATAGTGAGGCGACCAGAACTGCGCACAGTACTCCAAATGAGGCCTGACAAGGGTCCTGTAAAGTTGCAGCATTACCTCCCGACTCCTAAACTCAATCCCTCGATTAATGAAGGCCAGTACACCATACGCCTTCTTGACCACCTCCTCCACCTGCGAGGCCGATTTAAGAGTCCTGTGGACCCCGAGATCCTTCTGCCCTTGATAGTGTACTCGTTCATCCCGTTGGTTCTGCCGAAATGGACGACTACACATTTATCCGCGTTGAAGTCCATCTGCCACTTCTCCGCCCATTCCTGCATCCTATCTATGTCCTGCTGCAACTTTTGACATCCTTCCAGACCATCCACAACACCACCGACCTTCGTTTCATCAGCGAACTTGCTAACCCATCCCTCCACTTCCTCATCCAGGTCATTTATGAAAATGACAAATAGCAAGGGTCCCAGAACAGATCCCTGGGGCACCCCACTGGTGACTGACCTCCATTCCGAAAAAGACCCATCCACAACCACTCTCTGCCTTCTGCAGGCAAGCCAGTTCTGGATCCACAAGGCCAAAGGCCCTTGGATCCCATGCCCTCTCACCTTCTCAAGAAGACTTGCATGGGGGACCTTATCAAATGCCTTGCTGAAGTCCATGTACACTACGTCCACGGCACTTCCTTCGTCAATGTGTTCAGTCACATTATCGAAGAACTCAACTAGGCTCGTAAGGCATGACCTGCCCTTGACAAATCCATGCTGACTATTCCTGATCATGTCAAACCTCTCCAAATGCTCATAAATCTTGTCCCTCAGAAGCCTCTCCATCAGCTTACCAACCACTGAGGTCAGACTCACCGGCGGTAATTTCCCGGGCTATCTCTGTTCCCTTTCTTGAAAATAGGGACTACATCCGCAATCCTCCAATCTTCCGGAACCTCTCCCGTCTCCATTGACGACGCAAAGATCATCGCCAGGGGCTCTGCAATCACTTCCCTGGCCTCCCACAGTATCCTGGGGTACATCCCATCTGGTCCCGGCGACTTATCTATTTTGATAGAATTCAAAAGTTCTAACACATCCTCCATCTTAATGTCCACGTACTCAATCTTTTCCATCTGCTGCATGTCCACAGCAAGATCTCCCAAATCAGCTTCCACTGTGAATACTGAGGCAAAGTACTCATTAAGCACCTCCGCCATTTCTTCTGGTTCCACACAGACCTTTCCCCCTTCACCTTTTATAGGTCCTATCCTCTCCCTTCTCACCCTTTTACCTTTCACATATTTATAGAAGGACTTGGGATTTTCCTTAATCTTACCCACCAAGGTCTTCTCATGACCCCTTCTGGCTCTCCTAATTTCCCTTTTAACCTCCTTTCTACAGTCCTTATATTCTTCAAGATCCTTAACCTCTCCTAGTTCCCTGAACCTTTTGTACACCTTCCTTTTCCTCCTGACTAGGTTCAACACAGCCTTCGTACACCATGGTTCCCGTGACCTACCAAAACCCCCTTGTCTCATCGGAACATTGTCATGCAGAGCGCCAGACAAACATTCCTTGAATATCCGCCACCTTCCTTCGGTACTTTTCCCTAAGAACGCCTCCTTCCAGTTTATTTGTCCAAGTAACTTCCTGACTTCTTCGTATCTCCCCTTACTCCAGACAAACACCTTCCTAGCCTGTCTGATCCTATCTCGTTCCAATGCAATTGTGAAGGAGATAGAATTATGGAAGTAAAACTTCCTACTTCCTTGGTACTTTAGAGAACTGGGAATTTATAAAACAACATCAACCCATCAAAGACTGACAGCATCAAGTCTACATCTCCGCACAACTGCACTCAAACCCTCAAATAAATCAATTTCTTGCTATTAAAATAACATTTTGTTCTGAAGGTATTTACAGATCAGCAGTCCTTGTGTGTAATTGTAAAAGCATTAATACTTCATACAATGTAAAGCAATCCACTATTTTTAAATTCCACTTTACTCCCAGCAGAGGATGTATGATTTTTGGATTAACAAGTAATGGATTTGGAAATCAATATGGCAGTTCGGAAAGTAAGTTACTCAGTTTGGGTTCTCCCAGGATGACTCAGTTCCAGACCCTGAAACAGTCTTGGTACAAACATCGGAAAAACAATTGAATTTCAAAAGTCCTTAACATCAGGGCAGCATTTTCTCAGTGTGATATCAAAACCCCCTGGTCAAACTACAGTCAACTGAAATCAGGGGAACTCTCCACTGATTGAAATCATATCCAGTGTATTGTTGTTATTGTTGAAGGCCAATGATTCCAGACCCAGGACATTGCTGTAGGAGTTCTTTGTGGTTCTGTCCTATGCCTCTGATTGATTAATGACTGTCCGGTCATCCTGAAGTTAGAAGTGGGCATGTTTACTGATGAATACATAGTCTCTGGTATAGTACCAGAAGATTGGAGGACAGCAAATGTTGTCCCATTGTTTAAGAAGGGGAGAAGGGACTTCCCTGGGAATTATAGACCGGTGAGTCTTACTTCTGTGGAGGGTAAGGTTTTGGAAAGGATTATTAGAGACAGGATTTATAGTTATTTGGAAAGTAATGAGTTGATTAGAGACAGTCAGCATGGTTTTGTAGCGGGTAGGTCGTGCCTTACTAACCTTATCGAGTTCTTTGAGAAAGTGACCAAAGAGGTGGATAGGGGTAAGGCAGTTGATGTGGTGTATATGGATTTTAGCAAGGCGTTTGATAAGGTTCACCATGGTAGGCTTCTGCAGAAAATGCAGATGTATGGGATTGGGGGTGATCTAGGTAATTGGATCAGGAATTGGCTAGCAGATAGGAGACAGAGAGTGGTGGTTGATGGTAAATATTCATCATGGAGTTCGGTTACGAGTGGTGTGCCTCAGGGATCTGTTTTGGGGCCACTGCTGTTTGTAATTTTTATTAATGATCTGGATGAGGGTATAGTTGGGTGGATTAGTAAGTTTGCTGATGACACCAAAGTCGGAGGTGTGGTAGATTGTGAGGAAGGGTGTCATAGTTTGCAGGATGACATAGAAAGGTTGCAGAGCTGGGCTGAGAGGTGGCGGATGGAGTTTAATGTGGAGAAGTGTGAGGTAATTCATTTCGGTAGGAATAACAGATGTGTTGAGTATAGGGCTAACGGGAGGACTTTGAATAGTGTGGAGGAGCAGAGGGATCTAGGTGTATGTGTACATAGATCCCTGAAAGTTGGGAATCAAGTAGATAAGGTTGTTAAGAAGGCATACGGAGTCTTGGCGTTTATTGGTAGGGGGATTGAATTTAGGAGTCGCAGCGTCATGATGCAACTGTACACATCTCTGGTGCGGCCACACTTGGAGTACTGTGTGCAGTTCTGGTCCCCACATTACAGGAAGGATGTAGAGGCTTTGGAGAGGGTGCAGAGGAGGTTTACCAGGATGTTGCCTGGTATGGAGGGGAGATCCTATGAGGAGAGACTGAGAGATTTGGGGTTGTTTTCGCTGGAAAGAAGGCGGCTAAGAGGGGATCTTATTGAAACATATAAGATGATTAGAGGTTTAGACAGGGTAGATAGTGATAGCCTTTTTCCTAGGATGGAGAAAGCTAGCACGAGGGGGGCACGATTTTAAATTAAGGGGGGGTAGTTATAGGACAGATGTCAGGGGTAGGTTCTTTACCCAGAGGGTGGTGAGGGACTGGAATGCCCTGCCAGCTGCAGTTGTAAATGCACCTAGTTTGGGGGTGTTTAAAAGATCTGTGGATAGGTTTATGGACGAAAAGGGATTGGTTTAGGCTAGTGGGTCATTGTTTTGTAACTGGTCGGCGCAACATCGTGGGCCGAAGGGCCTGTTCTGCGCTGTAATGTTCTATGTTCTATGTTCTATGTTCTATGTTCTATGTTCTATGGCCGCGTGTATCAAGATTTGGGCAACGTTCAGGCTTTGGGGGAAGAAGTAACATTCATGCTTCTCAAGTGCTAAGCAATGATCAACGCCAACATGATAGAATCTAACCATCTCCCCTTGGGGCGAAAGGGGTCAAAGGATATGGGGGGAAAGCAGGAATAGGATAATCATAGAATCATAAAATCCTACAGTTCAGAAGGAGGCCATTCGGCCCATCGAGACTGCACCGACCACAATTCCACCCAGACCCTACCCCATAACCCTAGCTAATCTCCCTGACACTAAGGGGCAATTTAGCATGGCCACTCCACCTAACCCACACCGTGCCTCCCCCCACCCCAATCAACCATGATCATAAGGAACAGGTTCAGAAAGGGGAATGGCCTACCCCTGTTCCTACTTTCAAAGTTTCTGTGACATTTCTGTGGCATTACCACTGCTGAATCTCCCATTATCAACAACCTGGTAGTTACCATCAACCCAAAACTTAACTGGGCTAGAGATATCTGTACAATGGCTACAAGAACCAATCAGAAATTGGAAATTCCTACGACTGAATCCCCAAAGCCAGTCCACCATTTACAATGCACAAGCCAAGAGTGTAATGGAATATTGTCCACTCGCCTGGACGAACTCAGCTTCAGCAATACTCAGAAGCTCAACACTAAACAGGAGGAAACAGCTTACTTTCTGGGCACCCCCACCCACCATCTGAAGCATTCACTCCCTCACCATTGGTGCAGTAAGGTAACCAGTGTGTATCGTCTACAGGCTGCACTGAACCAACCCTCTCAGCACCTGCCAGACTCTTCACTTCTATTGAGTAGAATGATAAAGGCAGCAATGCTAACCACTGTGCCACCCAAATCTTAATATGGAAACATATCACTTTTACAAAGAAGAAAGAAAGGGCGGCACGGTAGCACAGTGGTTAGCACTGCTGCTTCACAGCTCCAGGGTCCTGGGTTCGATTCCCGGCTCGGGTCACTGTCTGTGTGGAGTTTGCACATTCTCCTCGTGTCTGCGTGGGTTTTCTCCGGGTGCTCTGGTTTCCTCCCACAGTCCAAAGATGTGCGGGTTAGGTTCATTGGCTATGCTAAAATTGCCCCTTAGTATCCTGGGATGTGTAGGTTAGAGGGATTAGCAGGTAAAATGTGTAGGGATATGGGGATAGGGTCTGGGTGGGATTGTGTTCGGTGCAGACTCGATGGGCCGAAGGGCCTGTTTCTGCACTGTAGGGTTCTATGTTCTATGTTCTAGTACAGCACATGAACAGACCCTTCGGCCCTCCAAAGCCTGCACTGATCACATTGTTCCATTGAGACCAACCACCAGTATCCCTCTATTCCCTGTCTCTTCATATGTTTAGAACATAGAACATTCCAGCGCAGTCCAGGCCCTTCGGCCCTCCATGTTGCACCAACCAGTGGAACCAATCTAATGACCCTCTAACCTAAACCTCACGGCTCCGAAATTCAATCCCTCTACCAATAAAAGGTAACACACCGTACGCCTTCTTAACAACCTTATCAACCTGGGTGCCAACTTTCAGGGAGCTGTGCACATGTACCCCGAGATCTCTCTGCTCGTCAACACTACTAAGAGTCCTTCCATTAGCCCAATATTCCGTAATCCTGTTATTCTTACCAAAGTGAATCACCTCACACTTTTCCTTATTAAACTCCATCTGCCACCTCTCAGCCCAGCTCTGCAGCTTATCTATTGTGTTTATTCAGATAAATCTTAAATGTCACTAACACGTCTGCCTCAACCACCTCACTCGGCAGTGCATTCCATGCCTCCACCACCCTCTGTGTAAAACCCCCCCGCACATCTCCACTGAACCTTTCCCCCCTTACATTGAAATTGTGTCCCCTTGTAATTGTCATTACTGCCTGGAGGAAAAAACTTCCAACTGTTCATCTTATTTATAACCTCGTAATTTTATAAACTTGTATCAGGTCACCCCTCAGTCTCCATCTTTCCAAAGAGAATAATCCCAGTTTGCCCAATCTCTCCTCATAACTAATACCCTCCATACCAGGCAACATCCTGGTAAACCTTTCCTGTACACTCTCCAAAGCCTCCATGTCCTTCCGGTAGTGTGGTGACAAGAATTGGAGACATTATTCCAAATGTGGCCTAACCAACGTTTTATATAACTGTATCATAATTTGCCAATTTTTATACTCAATGCCCTGTCTGATGAAGGCAAGCATACCTTCTTCACCACCTGTTGCCATTGTTAAGGATCTGTGGACCCATTCTCCCAGATCTCTCCCTGTGTCTATCCTCCTAGAGGTTCTGCCACTTATTTTGTAGTTCCCACCTGAATTGGATCTACCAAAATGCATCACCTCTCATTTGTCCGGATTAAATTCCATCTACCATTTCTCTGCCCAATTTTCCAGCCTATCTACATCCTGCTGTATTCTCTGACAATCTTCCTCACTCTCCGCAATTCCAGCAATCTCAGTATCAGCAGCAAACTTGTGAATCAGACCAGCTACATTTTCTTCCAAGTCATTTATATATATCGCAAACAGCAGAGGTCCTAACACTGATCCCTGTGGAACATCACTAATTACAGACCTCCATTCAGAAAAACACCATTCCACTGCTACCCTCTATCTTCTATGGCCAAACCAGTTCTGAATCCATCTAGCTCGTTCACCCCTGATCCCGTGTGATTTAATCTTTTGCACCAGCCTCCATGAGGGACCTTGTCAAATGTTTTACTAAAGTCCATGTAGACAACATCCACTGCCCTTCCCTCGCTAATCATTTTTATCACTTCCTCAAAAAACTCTATTAATTTAGTGAGTCATGATCTCTCCCGCACAAAACTATGTGTTTGTCGCTAATAAGACATTCAGCTCCAAATGTGTACAGATCCTATCTTTAAGAATCTTCTCCAACAATTTCATTATTACTGACGTGAGGCTCACTGGTCTATCTGGATTATCCTTGCTTTCCTTCTTAAATAACCCTTCTTCATTGTCACGTGTTTACCATGCTAATCCATCTCACCTACATCTCGTTGGACATTAAAAGGCAAGTTACCATTGCCAATCCATCTGACCTGCACACCTTTGGAGTGTGGGATGAAACTGGAGCACCCGGAGGAAACCCACGCAGACACAGGGAGAATGTGCAAACTGCACACAGACAGTCACCTACGGCTGGAATTGAACCGGGATCCCTGGCGCTGTGAGGCACCGTGCCACTCAAACCCTGATTTGGAACTATATCTTCTTTGTCACTGGATCAAAACTGTGGAACTCACTCTTTTATATGGTGGGTGCACCAATATCACCACATTCTGTGGATTTCCTCCGGGTGCTCTGGTTTCCTCCCACAGTCCAAAGATGTGCAGGTTAGGGTGATTGGCCGTGCTAAGAAATTGCCCCTCAGTGTCCAGGGATGTGTAGGTTAGAGGGATTAGTGGGTATAATATGTAAGGATATGGGAGTAGGGCCTGGGTGGGACCAAGTTCAGTGCAGATTCAATGGGCCGAAGGGCCTCTTTCTCCACCGTAGGGTTCTGTGATTCTATGATTCTCAAGGACAATGCTAGTCTTATCAGTAATGCCCCAATCCTGTGAATGAATAAAAAAAATGAAATGCTTTGACAGCAATTTCAGCGCATACGATTGTAAACTGGATACTTTCTCAACTAATGCACATCAATAGTTCACTGGGCAGTGTTAGTCAATAACAGTTTTGGCATGGAATATCAGCATTACTTCACAGAGCTTGAGAGCTTGTCTAAGTTCAATGTCTCAGTGCCAGTTGATCTTCTGGAATAGTTTGGTTGCTTTGGAACTGTAGAGGAATTTTTTTCATTTATTTCCCCCGACTTGACCTGTCTTTTATCTGTATTTGTTCACCTCTCAAGAGATTTCTTTGTGCTGAATGGGTGGGTGGGTGTGTATCTATCATGGTGCGTTAGTTAGCACAACTGTCTGGGACATTGAGAAGTGGTCTCATTGAAGTGGACAAAATGTTTACAGGATTCAAACGGTTAGATGAAGAAAGGATGTTTCCCTTGGCTGGGAGGTCTAGAAGGAGGGAATGAGGTCTCAGAATAATAGGTAGGCCATTTAGGGCTGAGATGAAGAGAAATTTCTTCTGTTAGAAGGTGGCAAATCTTTGAAATTCTCTCCCCCAAAAGTGTTTCACTCATTGGGCATGTTCACAGGAGAGGTTAAAAGAATTGTAGGGATATGGGAATAGTGTGAGCAGATGGCTTTGAGGGAGAAGATCTAATTTAAGAGCAGGCTCGAGAGGCTGAACGATCTAGTCCTGCTCCTATGTAGCTATAATATTCTGGAAGGACTAATTGTTAATTTCTGTATGTTTGTACACTCTTTAGTGTGCCTTCAATTTGTGCCCCTTCTAAATCCTTTGTGTAATGTCCCTTCCCAGTGCCTTTTCATTAGGGCATAGCTTAACTGCCCGGGAGTCCAGCACACCCATTTGCTCTCCTGAGGGAATGTTGTGGGAATTTTTTCCTCATGCTCCCTGTCCACCAAAGATCAGGAAAACTCCACAATATCTACCTCCACTTATTAAAAAGTTTATACAGTTGTTAAGTTTTGGACTGTCTTATTAATTTACAGTGAAATGAGATTCACAAATGGCCTGGGCTTTACTGTCATGATCCATCTCGTCAGTAAGTTGAACTGTCTTCCCAAGAACATTAACAATTGTCTGATGGTGCTTAAACTTCCCCTGCTCGGTAATAGGTAAGCAACTCTCGCCAGTGTGTACATCTCTATCACGAGCGCCATTGAAGAAGTAGAAATAAATCTACATGAGCTCCACTCCTTGTGTCTGTGAAAATCAGACAGCTAATCATTCCTAGTGACTTCAATGCAAGACTTGGTGCAGATCACTTGGCATGGGAGGGGGTTATTGGAAAAGAAAAGGTTGACAGTTGTAACCATTTGATCTTCTCTTGCTGTAGATGTGTGCTGAACCTGAATCATCAACACAGTTCTTCACCATCCCAATCCTTCCAAGCCACCTCGAGTTCCCTTCCTATTTATCATAGAACCCCCTATAGTGCAGAAAGAGTCCATTCAGTCAAATGAGTGTGCACCCAGGCTGTATCCCCATAAACCCACATATTTACCCCGTTAATCCCACTAATCGACACATCCCAGGACACTAAGGGGAAATTTAGCATGGCCAATGCATCTAACCCACATGTCTTTGGACTATGGGAGAAAACTGGAGCATCTGGAGGAAACCCACGCAGACATGGGGAGAATGTGCTAACTCCACACAATCAGTGACCTAAGCTAGTACATTGTCTATGTATTACTGTCGAATGAACTATGTCATTATCAAGTAGTGGGACAGGAAGGGTATGTGTTAACAAAAGCCACGTGCAGTGCTGATTGCTGGACTGATCACCGTCCACTTTCTTACTTCAATCAAAACATCAAAGTCTAGCCCCCCTGAGATCCCCCAGGACATGAATGTCCAGAAGTATCCCAATGTCTCAAGGCTGAAACAGGCATGAAGAAATCTCTCTCAGAGAAACTCGGGAGTTGTCTATGCTCCGCAAAAATAAATACACTCCATTGAGGGTGTCTGGGCTCTGTGAATGCTTTGAGGTAGGTTTTAGCAAAAAGGAGAAATGGTACAACTGATACCAGATTTGTGGAGTGATCCAACAGTCGAGCCCCCGGGGTTTAACCTCCCTTGAAAGCAGCGGTCTGTACTCACTACGTGAGAGCAATTTGAGCTGTTCCACATTCCACTTGTGGATTAAGTGGCTACACCTTCCCTGGTCTGTCCTCAGCTGGTTGAGGATTGTCCAGCTTATCAATGGAAGGTGAAAGCTGGGATTCCAGCACTCGGGTCAGTTACCAGGTGATGCTCACAGTCAACCAGGAGGTATACCATCGAGAGGTGGAGCTGTTGACAATATGTAGTCATGATGTGGGTATGCCAGCGTTGGACTGGCGTAAACACAGTAAAAAGTCTGACAACACCAGGTTTTAGTCCAACCGATTTATTTGATAATATTCTCACAAGCTTTCGAGGGGACTGCCTCTTCGTCAGGTGAATGGAGAGTTCTGGCCTCAGACAGAGCATATAAAGCACAGACTGTCTGTCTGAGGCCAGAACTCTCCATTCACCTGACGAAGGGGCTAACCCCGAAAGCTTGTGAGAATATTATCAAATAAATAGGTTGGACTAAAACCTGGTGTTGTCAGACTTTTGACAATGTGTAGAGCATTGATATGAATATAAAGCAGATTTTCCTACAATTCACAACAATGGCTATTTAGTTTATAGAACCTGTAGGAAAATATATATATATATATGGACAGTTTGGGCCAAATGGCTTCATTCGGTGTTGTAACCTTTCTATAACCAGCTTCATAATGAAAAGTTATCTCTGATTATCTCTGTTGGTGATTTCACCCTTCTCTCCTGGTGCCTCTGGTATATTTCCTTTACCTCTCGGGTATTTACTTCCCCAGATCTATTACATCATCATCTCCCGCTATCCACTTTCCCCTGCCCATTCAGCACTTTGTTCACCTTGCTCAATAATCCTTTCATTATTTTATGCTCATTAGTGCTGTTTTCCACCAAGTTTGCTTTTGTACACTCTCTTTTCCATTAATGCTGGGCTTTCCTTTCCACATGGGGAATAATTATCAGATTTCAATGTGTTCTTAGTAGCTCCAGGTGCAATTTTGTGATTTGAAGATGCCCCTTATATTAAAGTCACCCCTGAATGTATTTTTTAGCATCTGTATTTCTGGGAAACACCCTTCAGCTCACCTCAAAAAGCATATTTTGCTTCTAACATCATTCTGTTCTTCCTCTATTAATATTTTCACGAGCTACATATATTTAATTCGAAACTGGTTTCAGCGTTTGTGACATTAATATAGAAGTGTTTTAATTCCTTTCTTGGTTTGAATATCTTCCTGAGATGATCTTTGGTCGCCCAATCAGTCATCTATGTGTTAATCAAGATGTTACTTTCCCACTACTTAACCAATTCATCTCTCCATTTCTGCATACCTGCACCACCTTAGTGAAACGTCAAACCAGAACTTTCCCATTTCTATCAGTCTGGGTTGAACTAGCTGGTGTCAGCTCAGACCTACTTTGCAGTCAGTGCCCCTGGACTAGGAAGGAGAGTAAAATCTAAGGCTCCTCCTGAGCAGTGCAAAGAATTTGGATGGCAGGAAGAACGCAATCAGGATCTGCAGTAATGTTCTGTGAAGCCTGTCTGGTCTCACACATTAAGAATGGGTGCGGTATCTTTGGGACCCCACACGTTAAAAGCCACTGCCATCAAAAATGAGGGGAAGAATAAAAAGACAAGTACACATGATACTCAGCAAACAAAAGAACAGGTGAAGAGTTAAGAGAAGCGTGTTTACTAAGAGACCTGATAGGAAATAGGAATGCAATTCCAACAGAAGCAAATAGTACAAGTAGAATCCAGTAAAGATTTCAAAAGGGAATGAGCAGCTTTCAAAAGAACAAAGACAATTACAGCACAGGCCCTTTGGCCCCTCCAAGCCTGCACTGACCATGCTGCCTGACTGAACTAGAACCCTACTGTGCAGAAACAGGCCCTTCGGCCCATCGAGTCTGCACCGAACACAATCCCACCCAGACCCTATCCCCATATCCCTACACATTTACCTGCTAATCCCTCTAACCTACACATCCCAGGACACTAAGGGGCAATTTTAGCATAGCCAATGAACCTAACCCGCACATCTTTGGACTGTGGGAGGAAACCGGAGCACCCGGAGAAAACCCACGCAGACACGAGGAGAATGTGCAAACTCCACACAGGCAGTGACCCGAGCCGGGAATCGAACCCAGGACCCTGGAGCTATGAAGCAGCAGTGCTAACCACTGTGCTACCGTGCCGCCCTAAACTGAACTAAAACCCTCTACGCTTCTGGGGACCATATCCCTCTATTCCCATCTCATTCATGTACTTGGCAAGAAACCCCTTAAAAGTCACTACAGTATCCACTTCCACTCCCTCCCCCAACAACGAGTTCCAGGCACCCACCACTCTCTGTGTAAAAACTCTGCCTTGTACATCTCTTTTAAACCTTGCCCCTCGCACCTTAAACCTGTGCCCCCTAGTAATTGACTCTTCCATCTGGGAAAAATTTTCTGACTATCCACTCTATCCACGCCTCTCATAACCTTGTAGACTTCTATCAGGTCTCCCCTCAACCTCCGTCGTTCCAGTGAGAACAAACCAAGTTTCTCCAACCTCTCCTCATAGCTAATGCCCTCCATACCAGGCAACATCCTGGTAAATCTTTTGGTAAATCCAGGTAAACTTGGAATTGCATTCTATGAGGATGTGTCTAGGGCAGTGGATAGAGGAGAGCCGGTGGATGTGGTCTTTCTGGATTTTCAGAGGGCGTTTCACAAGGTGCCTCACAGGAGGTTATTGCAGAAGGTCAAGGGACAGGGAGTTGGGGGTAGGGTGTTAGCGTGGATAGAGGATTGGTTGTCAAATATGATAAAAAGTCTGACAACACCAGGTTTTAGTCCAACCTATTTATTTGATAATATTCTCACAAGCTTTCGAGGGGACTGCCTCTTCGTCAGGTGAATGGAGAGTTCTGGCCTCAGACAGAGCATATAAAGCACAGACAGTTTAGAGATTACTGATTAGAATGCGAATCCTTACACCTAACCCAAGACCTGAAGTGGCTGATAAGTTCCTGAAGTGAGGAAGGGTGTCATAGTTTGCAGGGTGAGTTAGAAAGGTTGCAGAGCTGGGCTGCAAGGTGGTGGATGGAGTTTAATGTGGAGAAGTGTGAGGTAATTCATTTCGGTAGGAATAACAGATGTGTTGAGTATAGGGCTAACAGGAGGACTTTGAATAGTATGGATGAGCAGAGGGATCTAGGTGTATGTGTACATAGATCCCTGAAAGTTGGGAATCAAGTAGACAAGGTTGTTAAGAAGGCATACGGTGTCTTGGTGTTTATTGGTAGGGGGATTGAATTTAGGAGTCGCAACATCATGATGCAACTGTACACAACTCTGGTGCGGCCGCACTTGGAGTTTTGTGTGCAGTTCTGGTCCCCACATTACAGGAAGGATGTAGAGGCTTTGGAGAGGGTGCAGAAGAGGTTTACCAGGATGTTGCCTGGTATGGAGGGGAGATCCTATGAGGAGAGACTGAGAGATTTGGGGTTGTTTTCGCTGGAAAGAAGGCGGCTAAGAGGGGATCTCATTGAAACATATAAGATGATTAGAGGTTTAGACAGGGTAGATAGTTATAGCCTTTTTCCTAGGATGGAGAAAGCTAGCACGAGGGGGCACGACTTTAAATTAAGGGGGGGTAGTTATAGGACTGATGTCAGGGGTAGGTTCTTTACCCAGAGGGTGGTGAGGGACTGGAATGCCCTGCCAGCTGCAGTTGTAAATGCACCTAGTTTGGGGGCGTTTAAGAGATCTGTGGATAGGTTTATGGATGAAAAGTGATTGGTTTAGGCTAGTGGGTCATTGTTTTTGTAACTGGTCGGCGCAACATCGTGGGCCGAAGGGCCTGTTCTGCGCTGTAATGTTCTATGTTCTATGAGAAATATAAGTAAACTACAGTGTCCGAGTGAGCAATTAGTGAGCTGTATAATACATTTGTGGCCTGTAACTGGATTGTTGATGTCTCTGTAGCCATCAGTCAGGTGTCAAATGTTCAGAGTCCCGTGGTGAAGATTTGTCCCCGTGATGGAACTTGGCTGGAAATAAGATTCAAGGAGATTACTAAATCTGGGAAATCAACCATCGTATAAAGGAGTTTGTATTAGCAACTCTTCCCTCACATTCCATGGCAGATGTGACCTTACTTATGAACGTGATTTGTACGGGCAACGTTGGATGAAGCTCATCTGCCTCTGGAACAGCCATGGCTCCTTTCTTTCATCTTGTTTTCATCTCGACATTGCACAGAATTCGAGGACATTATTTTCTCTTTGGAAAATAATGTCAAAATTATGTTTGCAGGAACTAAAAACTCAACAGTCAAAAACTTGGGAAAATATTTAAAATCCTACACCCCCCATCCATATTTTGAAATATTTTCCCAAATTTTTGATTGTTGAGTTTTTAGTTCCTGCTAAATTTTGACATTATCACGATCTGTAGTCCTTTTGGTGGCTTGTCTGCTTTCTTGCAGCTTTGTAGAAACTTGATGTCTGTGTCGATATGTGTGATCTTCTTGGAGATCCTCTCCACTCGGAGCCGGCAGTTTGCGAGTCGATGGTAGTCATGATGTGGAGATGCTGGCGTTGGATTGGGGTAAACACAATAGCCAAAAAACCTGTTGGACTTTAACCTGGTGTTGTGAGACTTCTTACCGTGTTTACCCCAGTCCAACACCGGCATCTCCACATCTCACTGAACAGTCCAGTTAAGCAATGCTTTGATTTTGAAATTCTCATTCATGTTTTTTTTTAAATCTCTCGTTCCTTTCTACCTCTGGAATCTCCTCCCGGCTCACAATTGGCAGCACGGTGGCACAGTGGGTTAGCACTACTGCTTCACAACGCCAGGGACCTGGGTTCGATTCCTGCCTTGGGTCACTGTCTGTGTGGAGTTTGCACATTTCCCCATGTCTGTTTGGGCTGTGGAGGGCTGTGGAGAAAGGACAAGGGAGCGGGACAGGCTGAGTTACTCGTGCAGAGAGCTGGCACAGACATGATCGGCTGAATGGCCTCTGCTGCAGAGGAGGTTTACTCGGCTGATACCGGAGTTGAGAGGGTTGAGCTATGAGGAGAGGCTGAATAAACTAGGCTTGTACTCGTTAGAGTTTAGAAGAATGAGGGGAGATCTCATTGAGACGTATAAGATGATGAATGGGATGGATAGGATAGAGGTGGAGAGACTGTTCCCGCTCAAAAAGACAGTAGGACTAGGGGGCACAGCCTCAAGATAAAGGGGGGGCGGTTTAGAACAGAGTTGAGGAGGAACTTCTTCACTCAAAGGGTGGTGAATCTCTGGAATTCTCTGCCCGTTGAAGTGGTGGAGGCTGCCTCGCTAAATATATTTAAGACATGGATTGATGGGTTTTTGATAAGAGAAGGGATTAAGGGTTATGGGGAGAGGGCGGGAAGGTGGAACTGAGCCACGACAGATCAGCCATGATCTTATTGAATGGCGGGGCAGGCTCGAAGGGCCAGATGGCCTACTCCTGCTCCTATTTCTTATGTTCTTATGTTTCCTCCGGGTGCTGTGGTTTCTGCCCACAGAATGAAAGGTTCGGTGCATTGACCCGAATAGGCAGCAGAGTGTGGTTGCTAGGGGGATTTCACAGGAACTTCACTGCAGTGTCAATGTAAACCTTACTTGTGACGAATAAATAAACTTGAAGTTTACTTTTCCTGTGACACCACTTCACTTTTCTAACTCAAACTGCTTGAAAATCCCCGATTTTATTCGTTCACCATTGGCTGGTCTGTCTTCAAGTTATCCAAACCCCAAGCTCTGGAACTGCCTCCCTCGACCTCTGCGTTTCTTCACTCTGTTTTCTTCCTTTAAGGCACTCCTTAATAAGTGCTCCTTAGACCAGTATTTTGGCCACCTGCCCTAATATCGCATTGTGTGACTCAGTGTCAGGTTGTTTAATAATGCCTCTCGGAGGTACCTTGGGAATGTTTAAGGAGCTATAAAAATGTTATCGTTTGCAAAAAAAAATAACAGGCTGCACGCAACAAAGCTACACCACCTATTCCCATATCTTGGCAAGCAGCTTTAAGGAAAGAATACCAATAAAGTGTAGCTTTTACACAGAGCAGAATCTTGAATATTGGCTCAGACAAGATAAGCAGTGTTAAGCTCGCGGGCTTCACACTGGCCATTCTCGCTGTCTTGCGCAATACTGTGCATTTCAAAAGCAGAAGCGAGATTCACATCATCAGCTGGAGGGACCTAAAGACCCACCACTTCAGGGCCCAGCCCCCACCCCCATGTTAGCACTGCCAGGTTGGCACTGCCACAAGCAGCACTAGGGGGCAGTACCCAGCCACGGCTCTATCACCGAGGGGCTATACTCACCTTATCACAACCGGTTTTTGCTTTTCAAAACCAGTAATTATTCTTCCCGGCATCATGTCATACTGATTGGGTGGGGCAGAAACATAGAAAATAGGAGCATGAGGAGGCCATCCAGCCTTTTGAGCCTGCTCCGCCAATCACTATGATCATAGCTGATCATCTGGTGCTGTAAATTATTTCCGCATTATCCCCATGTCATACAACACAGAACACAGAACAGTACAGTACAGTACAGGCCCTTCGGCCCTCAGTGTTGTGCCGAGCTACGCCCAATCCCAAGATCAGTCTATCCCACTCCCTATCATTCTGGAGTGCTCCATGTGCCTATCCAATAACCGCTTGAAAGTTCCTAAAGTGTCCGACTCCACTATCACAGCAGGCAGTGTATTCCACACCCCAACCACTCTCTGAGTGAAGAATCTACCTCGGACATCCCTCCTATATCTCCCACCATGAACCTTAAAGCTATGCCCCCTAGTAACAGCTACATCCACCCGAGGAAATAGTCTCTGCACGTCCTCTCTATCTATCTCCCTCATCATCTTATAAACCTCTATTAAGTCACCTCTCATCCTCTTCCGCTCCAAAGAGAAAAGCCCCAGCTCCCTCAACCTTTCCTCATAAGACCAACCCTCCAAACCAGGCAGCATCCTGGTAAATTTCCTCTGCACTCTCTCCAATGCTTCCACATCCTCCTTATAGTGAGGTGACCAGAACTGAACACAATATTCCAAATGTGGTCTCACCAAGGTCCTGTATAGTTGCAGCATAACCCCACGGCTCTTAAACTCAAACCCCCTGTTAATAAACACTAACACACTATAAACCTTCTTCACGGCTCCATCCACTTGAGTGGCAACCTTCAGAGATCTGTGGATATGAACCCCAAAATCTTTCTGTTCCTCCCTCAGAACCCTGCCGTTGACCCTGTAATCTGCATTCAAGTTTGTTCTACCAAAATGAATCACCTCACACTTATCAGGGTTAAACTCCATCTGACACTTTTTGGCCCAGCTCTGCATCCTATCAATGTCTCTTTGCAGCCTACAAGAGCCATCCACCTCATCCACTACTCCACCAATCTTGGTGTCATCAGCAAATTTACTAACCCACCCTTCAGCCCCCTCCTCCAAGTCATTGATAAAATTCACAAAAAGCAGAGGACCCAGCACTGACCCCTGCGGTAACCGCTGGTAACTGATATCCTTTGATCTCCTTCACCCCAAAGGCTGTGTTTGACCGCCTCTTGAAAACATACAATATTTTGGTTTCAACTACTTTCTGTGGCAGCAAATTCCACAGGCTCACCACTCTCTGGATGAAGAAAGTTCTCCTCATCTCTATCCTAAACAGTTTACCCTCTATCCTCAACTGTGATCCCTGATTCTGGACACTCCCACCATTGGGAACATCCTTCCTGCATCTACCCTATCTAGTCCTATTAGAATTTTATGGTTTCTATGAGATATGCCCTCATTCTTCTGAAATCCAGTGAACAGAATCCTAACCGACTCAATCTCTCCTCATACATCAGTCCTGCCATCCCGGAATCAGTTTGGTAAACCTTCTCTGTATTCCCTCTAGAACAAGAACACCTTTCCTTGGATAAGGAGACTAAAACTGCACATAATATTCCAGCTATAGCCTCAGCAAGGCCCTGTATAATTGGATTGTTGACGATAAGGTGGAGGCTTATGTCATCAAGGCTGGTTAAGTACATGTTAATTCATTAAAATTTATGGAAAGTGACAATCTTTCTGATCTGATCATGTCACTGGTGGGTTGCGAGGAAGATCTCAAGCAGATCCTGCCAATGCACTCCGCATTATGGGTCGTTTGGGAGATCTTGCGGCCATTATGGATTTGCGGCTGTGACCACTCGATCGTGGCCCTCGATTCCGCACTGCCATCTTACTGCAATGATCAATGTTCAATCCAGATCAGTAACCTTGTTTTACTGAGAAGTGTTAGCTTAGGATCACTGTTTCAGCAGTATTTACAATCTATGTGCCAGAACCCACTGTAATCAGACTGCTGATGTATAATATCCTGTGAGCTATTTTAACCGGCTTCAGGAACATCTGAAGTTACGATGCAGTCTTACGATGTCATGGCATTCTCTACTCATCACTTTGATTGCTCTTGTTGCAGTAGTTAAAAACAATATATTTTGGTAAATGTAGATTCTGCTGCTGTATGAACCTATTGTGTGATTACTATAGAACCTAGTTCATAGAACCCTACAGTGCAGAAACAGGCCCTTTGGCCCATTGAGTCTGCACCGAACACAATCCCACCCAGACCCTATCCCCATATCCCTACACATTTTACCTGCTAATCCCTCTAACCTACACATCCCAGGACACTAAGGGGCAATTTTAGCATAGCCAATGAACCTAACCCGCACATCTTTGGACTGTGGGAGGAAACCGGAGCACCCGGAGAAAACCCACGCAGACACGAGGAGAATGTGCAAACTCCACACAGGCAGTGACCCGAGCCGGGAATCGAACCCAGGACCCTGGAGCTGTGAAGCAGCAGTGCTAACCACTGTGCTACCGTACCGTCCTACTATGGCAGGAAGAAATGGGAGGTTTTGGAATGGTTGATCTGAGATCCAAATCCTCTCCAAAATTTGTAAAACAGAGGTGAAATCACACATAATTTAAACACACAAACAGTTGCTACGCGCTGCCTAATGTGTTACTGAAATATACAGATCAGGATGGTCACTGCATTCATCTCCAGTTTGTACTGATGACTGATATCTTCATATTAAATAAGGATGGGGTTGGGTTCGGCTGCAATGGTTCAGTGTCAGGATTGTCACTCCTGTTCACTCTTTTGTGATTCTCACAGTGAATATCATACACGTCACTGGCTGAATTTAGATTTCACAAAGCACGGTAGCACAGTGGGTCAGCACTGCTGCTTCACAGCACCAAGGTCCTGGGTTCAATTCCCTGGCTTGGGTCACTGCCTGTGTGGAGTTTGCACATTCTCCCCGTGTCTGTGTGGGTTTACTCCGGTTTCCTCCCACAGTCCAAAGATGTGCGGGTTAGGTTGATTGGCCGTGCTAAGAAATTGCCCCTTAGTGTCCAGGGATGTGTAGGTTAGAGGGATTAGTGGGTACAATATGTAGGGATATGGGGGTAGGGCCTGGGTGGGATTGTGTTTGGTGCAGACTCGATGGGCCGAAGGGCCTCTTTCTGCACTGTAGGGTTCAATGATTCTAAAGTGGGATAGCCGTAATGGTCAAAGAGTGCTCTCACTCAAATCTACAGAAAGTCATGCAGCTGAGATACGAGAGGATAGTCACCATGTAATGAATGGATTCTGCAGAGATGGGGCGAAATCAGACAGGAAATACTTTTCCAATAGATCAATTCTAAATCATATTCCTGTCATTGAGTGAGATTTCATGACAAATCATGTTTTGAGCAGAAAATTCTGAGCAAAGGAAGGATATGAATTATTTTGAGAGTTGGATCCAGCCAGAATAAATGACAAGGTAAAGGGAAGTGTGGCAGGTTCATGTTTAGATTAGACACATAGTAGATTCTGCTACTAACGCTGTCATTTAATCTTGGTCTAATGTTTTGAGCTGCATGGATTGACAGGCGTTTTCTGCTGTATTTTGGTGTTCTGAGGTTTTGAGAGTTGAGGAATGATTGTCTTATTCTAGCTAAGTCAAATCTACACTTCAGAAATTCGTATATCCGGCAAGCGACTCCTCAATCTATCTAAAAGCACCGTGTGAGGGAGGAGGTCGGTGCTGGGATTGGAGCATGTTACATTTCAGCAACTCATTCCTTCTTCCTGCTGCCATCAGACTTTTGAATGGATCTACCAGATATTAAGCCGACCTTTCTCTACGCCCTAACTGTGTTTGTGCACCGTCTCCTTGTACTCTGTGAATAGTACGGTTTGTCTGCATATCATGCAAGAAACAATACTTCCCACTGTGTATCTGTGACAATAATAAATCCTATCAAAACATCTTAAACACACACGCAGGTACACATCCACATGCATTTGTGTACAATTTCCAGCAGGGGTGATTAGGGATTTAATTATCCATTTCCTCCCTTTCTGTACAATGTTAAATCCATTGTAAATTTGTCACCATTATAGTTGGAATATTTTTTGACACCAACACATTGGTGGTATATTAGCACCGAGCTACGTCTGCTGTGTACAAATCTCTGATGAGTGATGTGTATGTATATCATTGTACCAGGATGGTGGGCCACCAGTAAAGGCATTCTTTATTGTTGAACACAGAGTTCTCATTGATGTTCCACAGCGATAAGTGGATCGAAAGGTTATAACTAACAGCTTTCTCCTTTAACAGGAAACAACTCAGGTTCAGTCCTCAGACTGTGCTGAGTTAGCTGATTTAATTTGAGATGTGCCCATCAGTTCCTGGTCTTATTTTAGTCTCCCAACTTATTAAATTCAGCCCAATTTCTGTTATTGTCTCCAACATGTACAGCTATAAGGTGAGGACGGGTTAAAGCATGAATGTGATGGCCTTGAGCTAACTCACACATTGCTGCCTCACAGTGCCGGGGACCTGGGTTCGATCCGGACAGGGGTGATTATGTGGAGTCTGCACATTCTCTCCGTACCTGCATGGGTTCTCTCTGGGTGTTCCGGTTTCCTCCCATTGTCCAAAGATGTGCAGGTTAGATGGATTATCCCTTAATGTCCAGGGACGTGTAGGTTAGGTGGATTAGCTGTGGTAAATGTGCAGGGTTGTGGAGAATGGGCAGAGAAGAGTGAGCCTTGGTGGGGTGCTTTCTTGGAGAATCATTGTGGACTCGATGGGCCAAATGGCCTTCTTCTGTACTGTAGGGATTCTATGGTTCTCCCAGCTCTACCGTAAGATATAAATACTTGAGTGGTTTAGCAAAGGAAGCAGAAGAGAAATTTTCCAAAGATGTGCTTACATGCTTAGAAGATGGAGTCAAACTACTTTTTAAATTAAGAATTGACAATAATAGATTTCTCTGAAAAACCAAAAAGCACAGGAAACCCTGAGTCATCTGGTTGAATGAGATATTGCCATCATTACTCACCTGCACTTTATCGTGAGTAACTGTAAAAGCTGCTCACACAGACTATACACAATCCGTTCTGTCAGAAAATCAGGTCAACCCACCCCATCTCCCCAGACAGGTTTGTGGTGTGTCCCTATTCTGTCCCCTATCCACCCCACCACTCCCAACACACACACATGGCTTAAACAAATAAAATTTCAGAATGCATTGGATCTGAAACATTGGCACCCCCCCAATCCCCCCCCCCCAACCCCTGAAAGACAGTGTCTCCCACAGTGCGGTACCTCCTTTGTACTGCATCAGAGTGTCAACCTTATTTTTGTGTTCAAATCCTGGAGTGGAACTTGAACCTGAAGCCACACATCCCAGAGGCAGGAGTGTTAACTGAGCGACAGCTGATGTGCCTTATATTTGCAATATTCATTTTCCTTCAATCTTTTAATGGAATCGGCTGCCGTCATCGGTGGTGGAGGCGAACTCGCTGGGGTCTTTTAAAAGACTTCTGGATGAGTATATGGGGTTTAATGGGATTGGGGGTTATAGATAGGTCTATAGATTGATGGGGTTGATGTGATCAGCGCAACTCGAGGGCCGAAGGGCCTGTTTGTGCTGTAATGTTCTATGTTCTATGTTCTATATATATATCCCCATCATTCTTCCTTACATTTCATCATTTTTATTGCAAAGAAAAGCATTTCTCCACGGAATGGTGAGCTCCACGAATTTGGCAGGGGGTAGTGGGGGAGAGGCTTACCAGAACAATTCTAAATCCTGAAAACAGGAGAGGTTCAGGTCTGTTTTATGGGTGAATTCAAATCTGCTTTCTTGTGCACTCAGTGCATGAAAAACAACAGAGCCTCCAGAGGGAGGGGGTGTAATTGTGCATGTGGAGGTCTCAAGCAGCAGACACCTCTCTCTTAGCTTCTGCTGCCCTCAGCTTCCCTCTCAAAGCACATTCCCAACTACCGTGGCCTATCGCGACCACCCCCCTACCTCATGGATAGCCCCAATCGTCCCCCACCAATCCCCGTGCAGATCTCCTCCACCCAACTCCACCCATCCCCGGTCTGGTCCTGCCCTGGTTAGGTCCCACTTTCTCCAGCCCCGAACTCTAGGCACTGCCCAGCACCTAGTGGTCTGTGCCAGGGAACCAGGCTAACAGTGCCAGGGTGCCAGGTTGGCAGTGCCAAGGGGCAAACCCCTTGCCCTTGACCTCCCTGGGGACCTCAATGGCCTCTGCTTTTACTGGCGTGTCATCATGACTAATCTCCATTGCTGGGGACCAACTATGATTTTCATCAGAGAGAACCTCTCCTGCGAGATCACACAGGCAAGTGAGACTTGCCGATTCCATCCCAGGCTCACTAATTCAATGATAAATCAGATTTAAATATTATTTAAATAGATTATTCAGCCTCACCACAAACGTGTGGGAGGCTGATCGTGCCAGGTACCCGCTGCTGGGCAGATTGCGAGAGGTAAGAAATCGGGCAGGAACTTTATTTCTCGGCTCTTGCGCAATCTCACCGGCTCACCCTGTCCATCAGCCAGCAGGGAATCACTCTGCACACTTTCCAACATATTTGTGTGAAATGTCCTTGAGATAAATTCATACAAACACTGTGGTGAAATCTCAATAAGCGTCCACTGATTCAAAAATGTATTTCAAGTTTTATATCACGCTTGGATTATCTTTGAAACAATCCTGAAGGTGAAGAGATTTTGAGACTTTTCTCAATAGGTTGTGTACAATTGCAAATTCTAAAACATTTAAAATCTCTGAACATTAGGTTTTATTTTAAAATTTTAAAATAATACAATAATGCTCTAATATATCAGGGCGAATATGTCACAACAGCTCAGTGACTATCACAGTTTGCTGTGCAGTTACAGGGACCCGGGTCGGATCTCCGCCTTGGGTCGGTGTCTGTGGGAGTTTGCACATTCTCCCCGTGCTTGCGTGGGTTTTCTCCGGGCGCTCCGGTTTCCTCCCACACCACAAAAATGTACTTTTAGGCTGATTGGTGTTAGCAAATTGTCCCTAAATTAGACCTCCCTTAAGAACATAAGAAATAGGAGCAGGAGTAGGCCATCTGGCCCTTCGAGCCTGCCCCGCCATTCACCACCCTTTGAGTGAAGAAGTTCCTCCTCAACTCTGTTCTAAACCGCTCCCCCTTTATCTTAAGGCTGTGCCCCCTAGTCCTACTGTCTTTTTTGAGCGGGAAGAGTCTCTCCACCTCTATCCTATCCATCCCATTCATAATCTGGCACACATACAATTCTCTAAATTTGCTCCCCTTCACTGTGGAGTCCAAGAGGCGTAGACAAAAGTGGAAGGTAGAAGGAGGATTGGAGTGAGTGTTAAAATGGCAGCGTAGGCTTGTGGGGCCAAAGGACCTGTTTCCTGTTGGTGAATCTCTGGAATTCTCTGCCCGTTGAAGTGGTGGAGGCTGCCTCGCTAAATATTTTTAAGAAACGGGTTGATGGGTTTTTGATAAGAGAAGGGATTAAGGGTTATGGGGAGAGGGCGGGAATGTGGAACTGAGCAGCGACAGATCAGCCATGATCTTATTGAATGGCGGGGCAGGCTCGAAGGGCCAGATGGCCTACTCCTGCTCCTATTTCTTATGTTCTTATGTTCTTGTTCTTTCTTCTTGAGAATGAAACAGAGGGTGACAGGCAGAGCGAAAAGAGGCAATTGGAGAGAGAGAGGATCGGATAGAGCATAAAACCTACCATCAGGCTTAGTGGGCTGAATGGCCTGTTCCTGTGCTATAGATTAAGTGAATTCACCCAATCAGAACATGAATAAGGGAGGTCATTGAGTCCATTACCCTCATGAGAAACATCTCTCCAGTCCCCTGTTGTATATTAAAACTCAGTGTTAATGGATTCTAGAGTCTGAATGCAGAGCTGGTGGTTGTTGATAAATAAGTGACCTGAAAAGGAATGATATCAAGGTGTGAGTTGCCTCAGGCATTTACACACACCTGGTACTAACCAGTTTAAAACAGCACTGACAGGGACCCAGCAGCAAGTGACAGTCTTTTATGATTGCAGAGAGCTTACCCCCAACATAACTTATTTTTTGTAAAACTAACTCTCTGAGGAACTGCACAAATGAAATGTGCGCGATACGGGACCAGGAAATCTCATTAAATCTCTGACCTGTGCAGGAGTTGAAATTTACAATTGGTCTCAGTATCCTCCAGCTTGCTGCTTTGGATCACTATCCGGTGTGTGGGTAGCAGGTGACACGTGAGCAGGGTCGGTTATACAGTCAAAGAGCCTGTTGACACAGGTTTGGGTTGAATAACTGAGCTGGGGTAACTCGGTGTCACTGAAACCATCCCCAGGCGAGGACAGAAAGAGCAGGTAAGACATGAGGAACACGAGACGCAAGAGATGACCTCAATGCTGATGAGAACATTTTATCAGATCTTCTTGAACAATCTTGGGCAACAGCAAAACCAAAATAGATCACACAGGAGCAGATAAAGATTGATGACGTTTGAGATTTGTTTTTAAAATAGGAAAAATAAAACCTCGGGGGGGAAAAGTGAACATTTTAAACACCACGTTTGCTGTGACATCAGTTTTCTGGATTTGTTGCTGCGCTCAGCCTTTATACATTGTGCACTTGCCTCCGACCTATCCTCCATCACTTTATAGTCCACAGGCAAACAACAGGCTGCCTGAGTGACTTCCAGAGGAGCTGACTTCACTCAGACACCCCTCGCACAACAGATGATGGCTATGGTTTTCTACTTTTGGAAATGGTTATTTCTTGGCGTTTATTGACGTGAATATTACCCTCCACTCATCAGTCCAGGTCTGGTATCCAGGCCTCATTCAAGGTTGAAAGGACCTGTTGCGTTATTAGATAGGTTGTAGATTGAACTAAACATTAACATAGAACATTACAGCGCAGAACAGGCCCTTCGGCCCACGATGTAAACACTAGGAAATCATCAGCATGGAGCTGTGATTATTGAAGATGGCTGGGACAAGACAGTGTTTCTTGAAGGAACCCTGCTGGGGCTGCGATGACTGATCTCCGATGAGGGTAACTCTTTCCTCAAAGATCTCTAAGCTCATGGCAATCCATGAGTTTTAAAATTGAAGTGCTAACATTAAACTAAGACACATTCCAATGTCTCCGATCTACTCAACCGTGCTGATGTATTACCCTAACAGCTCCAACCCCTCATCAAGACTTCTCAAATTAACAAATAAATAAAGCATTATCCATAATAGTTTCCTTCAGAATTCATGTTGACAAAGACAGGCTCCTCTATGAGTGTGAGAGAGAGGTATCTGCGGGAAGGTGAGTGAGGCGGATGTAGAGAGCAATACAGGAACCACTCGTGGGCTGAGTGCCGAAATGGTTATTGGAAAGATTTTAGTATTTTTAGGTCTGTGTCAGGTTCATTTTATAGCTGATGGATATTAATGTAAGAGATTGGGCTCAGTCAGCGAAAAAAAAGCTGGGCCCTTTAGCTGCTTATTTTTTTATTCACAAACTTCATTTGTCTGGAAAAAATAGAAATTAAATGCTGTTCCCCAGAGGTTCCAATTTGCAATCCTATACAGAGTTATTTTCACTTGAGCCTCTGGTACAGATACAGTTGTATGGTCCCAGTAGGCAGGCACTCAAACACCAACTTCCTGCTTCTGGGATTACGATAAAGGTTGGACCTGCCACAAACGATCATATACAAACCTTAGTTAGCTAGACCCCTATTCATTCAGATTTAGAGGCTAATTATCCTCAATCAACAAGTGCTTATGCTTCAAGGAAGAAATGTTTTGGGTTTTCTGATAGACGGGAATTAAGGGTTATGGGGAGAGGGCAGGAATGTGGAACTGAGCCACGACAGATCAGCCATGATCTTATTGAATGGCGGGGCAGGCTCGAGGGGCTAGATGGCCTACTCCTGCTCCTATTTCTTATGTTCTTATGTTTTGTTACTGTCAATCTTAGGAGTTCAAAATCCATTCTTAGATCAAACAATCACTTCCTAAATGAATCGTGTAAAATCATAAATATCATTTTATTCATTTTCACACTTCATAGGTGTCTGCTGAGAAAAATCCCTTTGCTTAATTTTCATCAACACACTTCTGTTTCATACACCTGATTGCAGTGGGAATTGCGAGCTAACGTTTACGAGTCAGTTTCACAGTAGCCCATTCATGCGTCAGCAGTTCATTCCTGACTGTCCTTGAAGCTGGTAGACCTGACAGCACGAGAGAACTTGAACTAGAAGCACAAAAATGTCCACAAGATCACCCCACCCTGGACTGCCATGAGCTTAGAGGTCTTTGAAGGAAAGAGCTACCCTTATCGGAGATCAATCATCACAGCCCCAGCTTCGAGAAACACTCTCTTTGTCCCAGCCATCTTCAATAATCACTGACTTTTGCTCCATGCTGATGATTTCCTCGTATTTAACTCAATCTACAACCTATCTGATAACGCAACAGTTACTTTCAGCCTTGAATGAGGCCTGGATACCAGAATTGGACTGATGGGTGGCGGGTAATATTCATGTCAATAAATGCCAAGAAATAACCATTTCCAAAACAAGAAAGCCACAGTCATCATCAGTGGGCTGGGAGTCACCACTGACCAGAACCTGAACTAAATCAATCGTTGCAGCTCAATACCACCTTCTCAAGGGAAATGCCAATAAATACGGACTTTGCCAGCGATTCCCATGCCCCGGGACTGAATAAAAAATAATCTACAGGAGCAAAAGCATTGCAATGATTAGCTCATATTAACTCCTCACAATATTTCCACCATCTGCAAGGCTCAAATCAGGAATGTGGTGAAACATTCTTCTCAACTGATGGAACTGAAATAGCACTCAAAAGCTCAATGTCATCCAGGGGTGTCATTCATATGGTTAGTGCACATGTCACTGGGCTCATTATTGACCTTAAATCACTGGCACGCTGTGTCCTCAGTGCCTACGATCTGCAGGATATACTGCAGCAGCTCACAATAACAGCACCTCCTTTACCTGTGACTTCCAAACACTGGGAAGCACAGAAGCATCAATGGTGCAGAAATGCCTCCATGTTTCTTTCTAAGTCACAAACTATCTGACTTCAACATATATCATCGTTGCTTTATTGTTGTTGGGCCTGGAATTCCTGATATAAATAGCAATAGAAACATTATCATCGTATTGAGTGCAGCAGGTCAAAGCGACTCAGGGCAATTGCAAGGGGCAATAAATATTCCTCTAATCTACAAGAATAGAACAAAAGGCTGATATCACCAATTTTTCCTGTTTCTTGATTGACAATGGCGTATATATACACTATCAGATTCTAAATTTCTCCCACTTTAAATGTGGAAACTAAGCTTTTTGGGAAGCTTTCTCCCAGGTGGAAAGCTTCCTCCATGTGGGAAGCTTTTTCCCAGGTCGGAGGTGACGATCACGACGGGTCATGGGCTCAAGGTGAGAGGGGCGAGGTATAACTCTGATATCAGAGGGACGTTTTTTACACTGAGGGTGGTGGGGGCCTGGAATGCGCTGCCAGGTAGGGTGGTGGAGGCGGACACGCTGGGATCGTTTAAGACTTACCCGAATAGTCACATGAGCAGACTGGGAATGGAGGGATAGAAACGAATGATCTAATTGGACCAATGAACGGCACAGGCTTGGAGGGCCGAAGGGCCTGTTTCCTGTGCTGTACTGTTCTTTGTTCTTTGTTAAGTGCGTTCCATATAACAGCAAAAAAATCTGTGTGGATTTCTCTATGGGTTCATTTAGAAACTTTGATATACAGTTGGGTTTCCTTGGGTGGAATCTTTTGTTTTCAGCGGGTATCTTGTGCGCTTTCTGAAGAAGCTGCTAATTTGCTGATGACACGAAGTTGAGTGGAAATTGGAAAGCAAATTGCGCGGAGGGTGTGGAAAGTCTGCAGAGGGATCTGGATAGGCTGAGCGAGTGGGCGAGAAGATGGAGTATAATGTTAGCAAGTGTGAGGTTATCCACTTTGGCAGAAACAATATTAGGAGGGATTACTATTTAAAGGTGAAAAGCTGCAGCAGGCGACGGTGCAGAGGGACCTCGGGGTCCTTGTGCATGAGTCGCAAAAACCCAGCTTGCAGGTGCAGCAGGTGGTCAGGAAGGCGAATGGGATGCTGGCCTTCATAGCGAGGGGGATTGAATATAAAAGTAGGGAGGTCTTGCTGCAGCTGTATAGGGCATTGGTGAGGCCGCAGCTGGAGTACTGTGTGCAGTTTTGGGCGCTGCACTTGCGCAAGGATATTTTGGCCTTGGAGGGAGTGCTGAGGAGGTTCACTAGGCTGATGCTGGAGATGAGGGGGTTGGACAATGAAGAGAGACTAAAAAGACTGGGTCAGTACTCATTGGAGTTCAGAAGGATGAGGGGGGATCTTATAGAGATGTATAAGATAATGAAAGAATTGGATAGGGTAGAGGTAGAGAGATTCTTCCCGCTCAGAAAGGACAGCAGGACTAGAAGGCACAGCCTCAAGATAAGGCAGGGGGGGGCAGTTTAGAACAGAGTTGAGGAGGAACTTCTTCACTCAAAGGGCGGTGAATCTCTGAAATTCTCTGCCCGTTGAAGTGGTGGAGGCTGCCTCGCTAAATATTTTTAAGAAACGGGTTGATGGGTTTTTGATAAGAGAAGGGATTAAGGGTTATGGGGAGAGGGCGGGAAGGTGGAACGACAGATCAGCCATGATCTTATTGAATGGCGGGGCAGGCTCGAAGGGCCAGATGGCCTACTCCTGCTCCTATTTCTTATGTTCTTAAAGCTGCAAGATGTCAACGCTGACTCTTGGAAATAAGATTCATTGTACCTTTTGCCCGTCAGGCACTTAAATGAACAGCAATGGGTCTTTGTCCTGACTGAGGTCCTTGTCCGCTAATCAGAGGCCAGCAGTTGTTGCAATCAGCAGTGTTATGAAGACCATGGTTGCTGCAGGGATAACAAAGTACAACAAGCCCTCTGAGACCCAGGATCATGGAGCCACCAAGAAAAACATAAGTATTCCAATTCTACTGACGGGGAGGGTGGTCTTGCAGGATGGAGGTTGCGGGGAAAAGAAATGTCTGCAGCGGGTGTCCACAGCAAGGGCAGGGGACCGACTGTCTACGCCCTGGGTCATGTATAGATTAGGTAGATTGAGCGAGCAGGAAATGCACCCACGTGGTTTAACCAGTCAGCAAGCCCACCTGGAGCTGTAAAGATTACAGTGCAGATGGGGATTGAATATAAAAGTAGGGAGGTCTTGCTGCAGCTGTATAGGGCATTGGTGAGGCCGCAGCTGGAGTACTGTGTGCAGTTTTGAGGCGCCGCACCTGCGCAAGGATATTTTGGCCCTGGAGGGAGTGCAGAGGAGGTTTACTAGGCTGATACCGGAGTTGAGGGGATTGAGCTATGAGGAGAGGCTGAATAAACTAGGCTTGTACTCGTTAGAGTTTAGAAGAGGGGAGATCTCATTGAGACGTATAAGATGATGAATGGGATGGATAGGATAGAGGTGGAGAGACTCTTCCCGCTCAAAAAAGACAGTAGGACTAGGGGGCACAGCCTCAAGGTAAAGGGGGGGGGCGGTTTAGAACAGAGTTGAGGAGGAACTTCTTCACTCAAAGGGTGGTGAATCTCTGGAATTCTCTGCCCGTTGAAGTGGTGGAGGCTGCCTCGCTAAATATTTTTAAGACGCGGGTTGATGGGTTTTTGATAAGAGAGGGGATTAAGGGTTATGGGGAGAGGGCGGGAAAGTGGAACTGAGCCACGACAGATCAGCCATGATCTTATTGAATGGCGGGGCAGGCTCGAAGGGCTAGATGGCCTACTCCTGCTCCTATTTCTTATGTTCTTATATTCTTATGAAAGTGGCCCTTAAATGGTTGTTAATTATGGGTCTCAAGTGGAGGAGGAGTGGGAAAGATACCATGGGCCTTTTCACCCAGAACTTCCTGCTGGTGGAGTTGGGAAGGTATTGGGCTTTGGCCTCCCGTGATTTTGCCCGTTGTGCCAGTTGCTCTGCTAGCTGATGTCAGCACAGTGAAAAACTAAGGCTGAAGCCTTGCATTTATAAAGCCTCTCTCCTCTTGGAAGCAGCTCCATTTCTTCCATGCAATGAGTTACTTTGTGGATCAGCGCAGCAGGTATTTGCACACAGCAAAATTCTTTGGTTATTTTTTTTTGAGGGAGAGGCTAATTCATGCCACCCTGGGCCACCGTATCCAAACATCCAGTCAAAAAGGTAGATGGATGGTCAGTCTATTATCTCATCCAAAAGTGTGGAGTTTGCACATTCTCCTCGTGTCTGCGTGGGTTTTCTCCGGGTGCTCCGGTTTCCTCCCACAGTCCAAAGATGTGCGGGTTAGGTTGATTGGCCATGCTAAAATTGCCCCTTAGTGTCCTGGGATGTGTAGGTTAGAGGGATTAGCAGGTAAATGTGTAGGGATATGGGGATAGGGTCTGGGTGGGATTGTGTTCGGTGCAGACTCGATGGGCCGAAGGGCCTGTTTCTGCACTGTAGGGTTCTATGTTTAAGTTCTATGTTTAAAGCAGTTTTAACAATGTGGAAGTTATTGGTGCTGCTCTGGATTGTTAGCCTAGGTTATATGGTTTAGCCTTTCACTGAGGTTTGAATGCGTGACCTTCCAGCTCAAAGGCAAGAGTCAGGTTGACACTTAAAACAGGACTGGGCACATTTTTCACGATTGCTGCCAGCAGAGAGTGTAAACAGGGCATTAAACTGTGAAGAACCTGATGGATTTGAAACACGCAACCCGTAATTGCACGCACAGTCTGAAACAAGAACTTAGCCCAGGAATTTTATTTAGCCGAGTGTCCAAGGGTTTGCTCCTTATTTCTGTTTTTAAAAGGATGTTGGGCTGATGGTGCATTGAGTTATCCTTTCAAATGTAAAAAAAACTGGCTCAAATCCAGCCCAATTAGGAAAAATGTCTCCTGTGTCTGTTCAGTGTAAGAGCACCGTGCAAAATGAAAATAGGTCTTTCTAAATCCGGTTCCCAGTGGACGATGGGCCCCGATCCCAGACTGACCCATTTCGGGCACTAACTTGGCAACTTCACACTTGGGGACCACATGCTGCCTGTGGTTACTAAGTTTTACACAACAGTGCAGCCCTGTCGCTGTGTAACTAACTGTACCAGAAACATCACTGGATGTTTACCAGATAAACCAACCCACATTCTACAATTCACCAATACTGTCATGTGAAACCAAAGCATGATCTCAAAGCATTGAGTTTATTCTCAATCTGCAGGACACATCCAATCATATTCTCTCCTGATTTCAAAAGGACCAGCAATGAGTTCCTGAATGGGTCAGAGCACCCACCATTCCTCTCTAAGACCAGAGTTTGAAACCTTGTTGAACTGATGTCTGTTTAACAATAGTGACCGAATAACATTTAAACTGTAGTCAGCAATCTGAATTCTTTGTTGCGAGATAATTGTCAAAATCCTATGTTCTCTTGGCTAGTTTTGTTAAGCTCTCGTTCACCGTGGCCATCACAGTGTGTCCAGTGTATATTCTGCAAATTTGTTTAGCTGAGTTAAATCTACACAGGTTTTGATGGAGCTGCTTAATTTTAGGACTGAAACTACAAGGTACTGGTGAGACCACAGCTGGAACACTGTGAGACCTCCTTGTTTAAGGAAAGATATTGTTTAATCGGAGGCTCTTTACAGAAGGTTCATGAGGATGATCCCCGGTATGGAGGGATTGCCATATGAGGAAAGATTAAAGAGGTTGGGAGACTACTCATTGGAATTGAGAAGGACAAACATATCCTTAAGGATCCTTAAGGCTTAACAGGGTCAATGCTGGGAGACTTCCTCCTTGTGGGAATGTCTAGGACCAGACAGCATTGTCTCACCAACTTCAGAGTGAAATGAAAAGTAATTCCTATTCTCAGAGGGTTGTGAGTCTTTGGAACTCCTTGCCACAGAGAGCTGTGGGGGCAAAATCATTATGTATAGATTCCAGAGCCATAGCAATATGACTCTCACTGCCTTTTGAAATGGCGGAGTAAGCCAATCAGTTTCAGGGCAACTAGGGATGGGCAATAAATGGGCAGACAATAATGCCCATGTCCTCCAAATGAATAAAAAAAAACTTCCAAGTATTTCATCCTGAAAAATGGTCTCTAAAATCTTACCAACAACCAAGGTCAGACTAACCGGCTGATAATTTCCTGGTTTTTGCCTCCCTCTCTTTTTAAAAGGGACTGTTACATTTTCCAGTCCTCTGTGACCTTCCCTGACTCCAGCGATTCTTGAAAGATTGCCACCAATGCCTCCCACTATCTTTTCAGCTCTCTCCTTCAGAACTCTGGGTTAGTCCATCTGACCCAAGAGATTTTTCAACTTCAGAACTCTCAGCTTCTCTAACACCTTCTCTTTAGTGAATGGTCACCATACTCACCTCTGCCCCCTGACTCTCTTGAATTTTTAGTGTGTCTGTCACTGTGAAGACTAACACAAAATACCCATTCACTTCCTCTGCCATTTCTTTGTTCCCATTATTACTTCTCCAGTGTCATTTTCCAACAGTCTTGCCTCTCTCTTACTCTTGATATATCTGAACTAAAATCATGCAATATTCTTTTATATATCTGACTAGCTTAACCTCATATTTTATCTTGTCCCCCCCCCCCCCCCCCCCTTATTTCTTGTTTCCTTGTCCTCTATTGGTTTATAAATGCTTCCCTCTCTGTTGGAAGACGCTCGCATGGAGGGAAGAAGAAATGTTACAAAGACAGACTCAAGGCCTCCCTGAAGTCGCTTGACATTGACACGACCACCTGGGAAACGCTGACACAAAACCTCTCTCCCTGGCACTGCCTCATCCACAAAGGCAGTCAGGCTTACGAAGCAAGGTGTATTGCTGAAACACAACTTAAGCACGAGCTGCGCAAGTCCAGAGCCACCAGCGCAACAACTACAGGGTCTACACAAGTCTGTCCAGTGTGTGCCAGCACATTCCGTGCCCGAATTGGCCCTGACCAGTCATCCTCGGACACACCGCAACCAGCCTCAAAATGACTCATAGTGTCGAGGTCCTCATCAATGACGATGGACGAACAACAACCGCCTCCCCTTTATCTTGAGGCTGTGCCCCCTAGTCCTACTGTCTTTTTTGAGCGGGAAGAGTCTCTCCACCTCTATCCTATCCATCCCATTCATCATCTTATACGTCTCAATGAGATCTCCCCTCATTCTTCAAACTCTAACGAGTACAAGCCTAGTTTATTCAGCCTCTCCTCATAGCTCAACCCCCTCAACTCTGGTATCAGCCTAGTAAACCTCCTCTGCACTCCCTCCAAGGCCAAAATATCCTTGCATAAGTGCGGCGACCAAAACTGCACACAGTACTCCAGCTGCGGCCTCACCAATGCCCTATACAGCTGCAGCAAGACCTCCCTACTTTTATATTCAATCCCCCTCGCTATGAAGGCCAGCATCCCATTCGCCTTCCTGACCACCTGCTGCACCTGCAAGCTGGGTTTTTGCGACTCATGCACAAGGACCCCGAGGTCCCTCTGCACCGTCGCCTGCTGCACGGTTAAGGGTCAATTCTCAGCATTTCTTTAGTCTGCAGTTTATCCTGCTCTAACTGGAGTCATTGATGTAGATATTGGATCCCAAAATGGAATGTGTTCCATTCCTCAGCATTAAATTTCCTCACCTTCATGGCCACCAAATAAACAGAAAAAAAAACTCCACAGGATTGACACAGTGATTCTACAGAGTAAGATGACCTCAGTGACATCATGCTGTGTATCTTAGTGCACTTGGCAGGAGAATTGCTGATGACGTAATTTTACCAGCATCAGTCTGTCATAAATTTATATTTCAAAATCCTCAATTATTACGGTTCCATTGCTAGTCCAGTCTCTAAGCATTGCGATGGCAGCCAGTTACATCAGTCAGCTTCATCCGGCAGTGTTAGATGAACTTATGTTAGATACTGCTGATTCCATATCATATCTAGCGCATCAAACCATTTGGAGTGAAACCCGACTCATTGAGTTACATGCATCTTTGTTCCTTTTGCATTTATCAGGGTGTCATTGCTTCCCCAATTAAAATAGAACATAGAACATAGAACATAGAACATTACAGTGCAGAACAGGCCCTTCGGCCCACGAGGTTGCGCCGACCAGTTACAAAACAATGACCCACTAGCCTAAACCAATCCCTTTTCGTCCATAAACCTATTCACGGATCTCTTAAATGCCCCCAAACTAGGCGCATTTACAACTGCAGCTGGCAGGACATTCCAATCCCTCACCACCCTCTGGGTAAAGAACCTACCCCTGACATCAGTCCTATAACTACCCCCCTTAATTTAAAATGTTCAGTACAGTCTCCCAGATTAGGTGGATTAGGTGTAGAATGATGTTATTTCTACACTTTAACATCAAATACTCCCAGATATAGTACATGCAGTTTAGGGGTTTAGGGGCAGATCAAAACTTTCTCCACATTGTTGTATAAAACACTTCCAGGGCAGGCAGAGGATGGATTAGATTCAGAGTAAAGGTCTGTCTGTCCATTTCCACTAACACATCAAAGATCTTGAAACCTGGTGTTTCTGGGTACGATGTGGAGATGCCGATGTTGGACTGGGGTAAACACAGTAAGAAGTCTGACAACACCAGGTTTAAGTCCAACCGATTTATTTAACAGTAAACTCACAAGCTTTTGGGGTTTGACCCTTCGTCAAGTGAATGGAGAGTTCTGGCCTCAGACAGAGCATATAAAGCATAAAACTGTAAAGCAACAAAACATATAAAGCAACAAAATTGTAAACTGTCTGTGCTTTATATGCTCTGTCTGAGGCCAGAACTCTCCATTCACCTGACGAAGAGGCAGTCCCCTCGAAAGCTTGTGAGAATATTATCAAATAAATCGGTTGGACTGAAACCTGGTGTTGTCAGACTTTTTACTGTGTTTCTGGATACATCGGAATTTTTAATAATACTGAACATTGCAACCTCACACACGGTCATTAGGATAACCTTCCGTTGGTTATCTCTGTCTATTTTGTTGGCTAGAAAGTAATACCTCATTCTCTCAGCATATAGTGGCCGGTCCTCAACACTTGCATCGTATGGCTCCAATTTCCTGAAAAATGGCATTGCAAAAACTTTCCGACACAGGTTTTCTGGGACCTGATGAGCAGGGTTACCAAAATGTTGCTTTTACCTCATCACCAGGTGTCAGTTGTAAAGGAACAGTGCTCTCAGCTCGTGGTGAACATAAACTGGACCCAACTGGGACAGTTCAGCAATGGACTCGCTCAGGGGTCTGCTTCACCCAGTGAGCTAATTACCACTCACCAAGGATCTTGTATTCTACAAAATCAGTGACTCCCCATGTAAGTCCTAGGGGGTTAACACACAATTTCATAATGTTTCATCATTTTGCATGCAGCTGATAAATATCCTTATTGGCTACATCTATTGAGGCTATTGAAAGGGTGCAGAGGAGATTTACAAGGATGTTGCCTGGATTGGGAGGCATGCCTTATGAAGATAGGTTGAGGGAGCTGGGACTCTTCTCCCTGGAGAGACGAAGGTTGAGAGGCGACCTGATAGAGGTTTATAAAATGTTGAGAAGAATAGATAGGGTGGATTCTCGGAGGCTATTTCCCAGGGCTGAAATGGTCGCTACGAGAGGACACAGATTTAAGGTGCTGGGGAGGGAAGTACAGAGGTGATGTTAGGGGTAAGTTTTTCACTCAGAGGGTGGTGAGTGAGTGGAATCGGCTGCCGTTGGTGGTGGTGGAGGCGAACTCGCTGGGGTCTTTTAAAAGACTTCTGGATGAGTATATGGGATCTAATGGGATTGGGAGTTACAGATAGTTCTATGGCTTGGTAGGTATAGATGTGATCAGTGCAACTTGTGGGCCGAAGGGCCTGTTTGTGCTGTAATGTTCTATGTTCTTTGCTCTATCCTTCTTTACTCTGAGGAGAGTAATCTCAGCTTCTCTCGTCTTCCCACTGGGGTCCCTCATCACAGGAACCATTCTTGTAAATCTCTCCTGCATCTCTGTGAGGACTTGACATCCTTGCTAAGATGTGGTGATGCAAATGTTACCACCCCACCTGCCAGACTGGGTGAGATGTAGACAGTGGAAAGATCCGATGACTTCGGCATGGTTTTACAGTTTTAGAACGAGTGAGGCCAGAAAAATCCTGCCCAATATTTCAGCAGATAATAAGCAGTGATTTATAAATGTTTATCATAGCTTCTTTGTTCTTGTACTCTGACCCTCATTTGGAATGGATTTTTTTGCCACTGTCAAAGATTTGTGTATGTAAACCTGCAAATCTCTCTGTTCCTGCACTCACTTTAAACTTGTATTATTTAGTTCATATTACGTCTACGAAAATACATTACTTCACACTTCTTGGCATTAAATTTCTTCTATCATTTGTCTGTTCTTTTCATGTTCTCCTGAAGTTTGTTCCAATTCTCTTCTCTGCAAACCACGTTCTGGAGTTTTGTGCCATCTGCAAACTTTGAATTTATGGTCCTTCATGGTATTATATATATTAATGTGCAGTGATTCAAATACTAATTTCTGGGAAACATTATGAAATGCTTTTCTACAATTATGAAGCAATTAAATAATGGTGGAAAACACTAAAACTTACCAAAATAGCAGTGGTGCAATGTATCTGATAATAAGAACATAAGAACATAAGAAATAGGAGCAGGAGTAGGCCATCTAGCCCTTCGAGCCTGCCCCGCCATTCAATAAGATCATGGCTGATCTGAAGTGGATCAGTTCCACTTTCCCGCTTTCTCCCCATAACCCTTAATTCCCCTGTCTATCAGAAACCTATCTACCCGTGACTTAAATATATTTAGTGAGGCAGCCTCCACCACTTCAACGGGCAGAGAATTCCAGAGATTCACCACCCTTCGAGTGAAGAAGTTCCTCCTCAACTCCGATTTAAACTGCAGCCCCCCCCCCCTTATCTTGAGGCTGTGCCCCCTAGTTCTGCTATCCTTTCTAAGCAGGAAGAATTTCTCTACCTCTACCCTATCCATCCCTTTCATTATCTTATACGTCTCTGTAAGATCCCCCCTCATCCTTCTAAACTCCAACGAGTACAGACCCAGTCTATTCAATCTCTCCTCATAGGCTAACCCCTCATCTCCGGTATCAGTCTAGTGAACCTCCTCTGCACTCCCTCCAAGACCAATATATCCTTTTGCAAATGCGGCGACCAAAACTGCACACAGTACTCCAGCTGCGGCCTCACCAGTACCCTGTACAGTTGCAGCAAGACCTCCCTGCTTTTATATTCTATCCCCCTCGCTATAAAGGCCAACATTCCATTCGCCTTCTTGATCACCTGCTGCACCTGCAGACTGGGTTTTTGTGACTCATGCACAAGGACCCCCAGGTCCCTCTGCACCGTTGCCTGCTGCAGTTTTTCACCCTTTAAATAGTAATCCCTCCGACTATTACTCCTGCCAAAGTGGATAACCTCACACTTGATACATCAATGACGGTGTGATGGGTCAGCTACCCTTCTCAAGAATGATTGCTGAAGAAATGAAACAGCATCAGATGTTTGACAAAGTGTGCTAGTTTCTGGCAAAGCAGTTTTAAGGTTGTTGTCAGCTTGTATCACTTTTGGCAGTAGAATATTGTAATGTAAAATCTTGAGTGAAATGAGAACATGGATCATTTCATCAAATTCCAATAAAATTATTGAGCTCCATAAAATTGTCCTTTTATCTTCTGATTTGTCTTGAAGTGGTGATTTTGAGATAAACTAATTCTGATATACAATTGGCAATGCCAACACACCTCAGGTTGAATCCTGTGATATTTTGTCGGTGTTTGTTTCAGTGAGATACCTAGAATGCAGCCTTCTGGTTTTCTCTCCAGACTCTCTGTGCACAGAGTGGATTTTTGCCATCATTCTGGTGGGTAGAGTGAGGCTTTTTTAAAGTTAATTTATTATCACAAATCAGGCTTACATTAACACTGCAATGAAATTACTGTGAAATTCCTCTAGTCACCACACTCCAGCACCGGTTCGGGTCAACGCAGAGGAAACTGGAGTACCCGGAACAAATCCGGGCAGACATGGGGAGAATGTGCAAACTCCACACAGACCGTGACCCTAGCCGGGAATTGAACCCGGGTCGCCGGAGCTCTGAGGCAGCAGTGCTAACCACTGTGCCATCATGCCGTCCCACACAGAGCCAGCAGACCCAGCTCTAAGGGATAAGGGCACCATTTTTAAAGGTGTTTAAACCAGTTGCTAACCTCACTGATGTGACATTGAATCAGCAAAATATGAATATGCAGTGAGGGGAGAACATATTGGGGGAAAGCCCTATTTATTTAAATTTATTATGCCATTACATTTATTTATTACACCATGGGGCCTGGAAAATTGGGAAATGAGATCTCGCTTGTGAGAATCTTGCTTCCTGACTCCTGTGAGATTTTGGTCTCACATCATCATTGACCTCGATGGCTAATACAAGCTCAAAAATCGTCCCCTAAATGCGTTATACAAGTGTGGAACAAGACGGTATTTACAGATTTAATCAGCGTGGTGGGCAGCAGCGAAAAATCCCGCAGGAAATTCAGCCCGTTGAGAAACAGATTTTTGGGCATTCCCAACAAATTCCTCCTCCTCCCCCCACCCCCTCACTTACCATTGTATCCACTGGCGGAGGATGGGAGAATTCCGCTCGAGACACTTTGCTTCCAGTCACTGAGCCAATCCTGGATCTAATTCTTGGATCCCATGGGCTTTTTCTGCCTTGCCAAAAACCTTGTTAAAATCCATGTAGATGATATCTTCCACCTTCCCCCATCTTCCATCTCCACACACCAGTTAACCTTTGGTCCCTAATCGATGTGGTTTCATGTCTTCAGTTCTTCACTTGCTCTTTAAGTATTTATAACAGATCCTTTCACTATCTTTGCCAATATTTTTGCATGCCCTCTCTTATTATCCTTTTTAATTTTAGCCCTGTACTCTTTATTCTCCTGCGGCTTTGAGCTCTCAGTATCTAACATAACCTTCCTTTTCTTGCCTTATCCTCCTCAGTATTGTCTCTGACATTCCCGAGCATTTAGATTTGGGGTGTCTTTTTTTTGGAGGAACAGAATCGTTCTGCACCCTATCTACCCCCTTCTTTGAATATCTTCTATTCTTCTGACATTGATTTACCTTCAAACAATTGTTTCTGGGCTACTTTTACCAAATCACATCTCAGCTAAGTAAAATACCCAATTTCCCCAATTTTCACCCTTTTTCAAAGGTACAGTAAATTAAAGTATGATCACTATTGCCAAAGTACTCTTTCACTAAATCTTCTAAAATTAAATCTTGTTGGACTTGCCACCTACTGGCAAAAAAAGCTCTTGTGAAAGTATCTTAAGAATTTTACACATTCCACACAGATTTTACGCTTGAAATTCACTGTTATTACTGTCCTATTATTTCTACACTTCTCAACAATCTGCTTACACAATTGCTTTTCTGTCTCCCTTTGGTTGTTTGAGGGTCTCAGGTATACTCCCGGCAGTGTGATTGTCCCTTTTTGTTCTGTTCCCTGGCCACCAGCAGATCATAGCTCCTCACAGCCACGATTGTTCCCTAGTCCTGTCGCTGTGGAGATCCAAACATGTATAGAACCAGCATAGAACCCTACAGTGCAGAAACAGGCCCTTCGGCCCACCGAGTCTGCACCGAACACAATCCCACCCAGACCCTATCCCCATATCCCTACATATTTTACCTGTTAATCCCTCTAACCTACACATCCCAGGACACTAAGGGACAATTTTAGTATAGCCAATGAACCTAACCCGCACATCTTTGGACTGTGGGAGGAAACCGGAGCACCCGGAGAAAACCCACGCAGACACGAGGAGAATGTGCAAACTCCACATAGGCAGTGACCCGAGCCGGGAATCGAACCCAGGACCCTGGAGCTGTGAAGCAGCAGTGCTAACCACTGTGCTACCGTGCCACCCAGTTGTCCATAAAGTAAAAGTAAGCACTGTGGACATGCAAAATAAAAATACAAGGTACTGGAAAAACTCAGCAGGTCTGGCAGCATCAGTGGAGACTAAATGACCAAATTCTCCAATCTCATATCTCCCCCCTCCCTCTGCTGCTAGACAGAATTTGGCCCTCAGCTAAGCCTCCACAGCAGACCAGAGAATCTCAGCCATGGGTCACATAGAAACATAGAAGATAGGAGCAGGGAGAGGCCATTTGGCCCTTCGAGCCTATCCCGCCATTCATTACGATCATGGCTAATCATCCAACTCAATAGCCTAACCCTGCTTTCTCCCCATAACCATTCGCCCCAACTGCTATATCCAGCCTCCTCTTGAATACATTCAGTGTTTTGGCAGCAACGATCACCTGTGGTAATCGACCTCGGGGTCCTTGTGCATGAGTCGCAAAAACCCAGCTTGCAGGTGCAGCAGGTGGTCAGGAAGGCGAATGGGATGCTGGCCTTCATAGCGAGGGGGATTGAATATAAAAGTAGGGAGGTCTTGCTGCAGCTGTATAGGGCATTGGTGAGGCCGCAGCTGGAGTACTGTGTGCAGTTTTGGGCGCCGTACTTACGCAAAGATATTTTGGCCTTGGAGGGAGTGCAGAGGAGGTTTACTAGGCTGATACCGGAGTTGAGGGGGTTGAGCTATGAGGACAGGCTGAATAAACTAGGCTTGTACTCGTTAGAGTTTAGAAGAATGAGGGGAGATCTCATTGAGACGTATAAGATGATGAATGGGATGGATAGGATAGAGGTGGAGAGGCTCTTCCTGCTCAGAAAGGACAGTAGGACTAGGGGGCACAGCCTCAAGATAAAGGGGGGACGGTTTAGAATGGAGTTGAGGAGGAACTTCTTCACTCAAGGGTGGTGAATCTCTGGAATTCTCTGCCCGTTGAAGTGGTGGAGGCTGCCTCGCTAAATATATTTAAGACGCAGGTTGATGGGTTTTTGATAAGAGAGGGGATTAAGGGTTATGGGGAGAGGGCCGGAATGTGGAACTGAGCCACGACAGATCAGCCATGATCTTATTGAATGGCGGGACAGGCTCGAAGGGCTAGATGGCCTACTCCTGCTCCTATTTCTTATGTTCTTATGTAATGAATTCCACAGACTCACCACACTTTGGGTGAAGAAATCTCTCTTCACTTCTTCCTAAATGGTCTACCCTGAATCCTCAGACTGTGACCCCTGGTTCTAGACTTCCCCGCCACCAGGAATATCCTCCCTGCATCTACCCTTCCTAGTTCTGTTTGAATTTTATTAGTCGCTTTGAGATCCCCCCCTCATTTGGTTGAACTCCATAGAATATAGAACATTCCAGCGCAGTGCAGGCCCTTCATCCTGCGATGTCACGCCAACCTGTGAAACCAATCTAAAGCCCAGGCTTAGTGGGTAGAAGGGCCTGTTTCCTGTGCTGTACTGTTCCTTGTTCTTTATCTAACCTACACTGTTCCAATATCATCCATACGTTTATCCAATGACCATTTAAATGCCCTTAATGTTGATGAGACCACCACTGTAGGCAGGGCATTCCATGCCCTTACTACTCTCTAAAGAACCTACCTCTGACATCCATCCTTTATCTATCATCCCCCAATTTACAGCTCTGTGGTGTTAGCCATCTCCGTCTGAGGAAAAAGGCTCTCACTGTCCACCCTATCTAATCCTCTGATCATCTTGTATGACTCCATTAAGTCACCTCTTAACCTTCTTCTCTCCAATGAAAACAGCCTCAAGTCCCTCAGCCTTTCCTCATAAGACCTTCCCTCCATACCAGGCAACATCCTGGTAAACCTCCTCTGCACCCTTTCCAATGCTCCAATCCTAACCTCGTCAATCTCTCCTCATACATGTCCCACCGTCCCCTGGTTAGATTGAAAAATTCCAGCAAACATTTCGAGTCCAATATAATGCTTCACTGAGAGGTCATGAAGAGTCATAACTAGGCTTGTACTCGTTAGAGTTTAGAAGAATGAGGGGAGATCTCATTGAGACGTATAAGATGATGAATGGGATGGATAGGATAGAGGTGGAGAGACTGTTCCCGCTCAAAAAAGACAGTAGGACTAGGGGGCACAGCCTCAAGATAAAGGGGGGGCGGTTTAGAACAGAGTTGAGGAGGAACTTCTTCACTCAAAGGGTGGTGAATCTCTGGAATTCTCTGCCCGTTGAAGTGGTGGAGGCTGCCTCGCTAAATATTTTTAAGAAACGGGTTGATGGGTTTTTGATAAGAGAAGGGATTAAGGGTTATGGGGAGAGGGCGGGAAGGTGGAGCTGAGTCACGACAGATCAGCCATGATCTTATTGAATGGCGGGGCAGGCTCGAAGGGCCAGATGGCCTACTCCTGCTCCTATTTCTTATGTTCTTATGTTCTTTACTTGAAACTTGAACTCTGCTTCTGTCTTCACAGATGCCGCCAGACACGTTGAATTTTACCAACTTCCTGTCTTTAATTAAGAACTCCTCATTGTTCAATAGAATTTGGCTCAATTGATTGAGGATACATATACTGCTGTGGTCAGATCCTGCAGTAAGCAGTCCTCTTAGTTTTAGTCACTGAGGGACAAGGGAAGCCAGTATGTGGATATTGAGAATGAGAAGGAAGTGGATTAATAACAATTTCAACATTTTCAGCACCGAGAGAGAGTGATTGCCAAGGGGCCCTATACATAAGCTGTTAAATAGCGCAGGAAATGTAAATCCAATGCATTGTTTTAAGCTATACCATTGCTGGAATATCGATACAACATTACTGAAGGCAAGTTCATGATCAATGGAAGGAAATACTTCATGCAGAAGAAGTCAAATGAGTTAAGAGGCTGTTGGATGGGAAAGTATAGCATCACGGACAGAACTTCTGTTTTCCTACATCCTGTGATGTGTTTTTGTTTTGCGTGTGAGGAATATATGTTTTCTTACCCTCAAAGCGATTTTCCCAATTTAAATAATTTTAGCAGCAAGTGTTTTGTGAATTTAATCATAAGAATAGTTATTGATTACCACACGCTTGCCCGGAGTTTAAAAACATGATATTGTCCAATTGAAAAGGTTGACTCATCTACACTAAAATGTGCACAAATTTTAGATACAAAGCAGGTAAAAACAACGCAATGATTTTCACAGCCTCTTTTTTATGACAGGCTTGTTGTTTCTTAGATTAATTGATGCTTAGGTTGAAATGATGTTTTCATTAAGCTGCAAAGCCTTTTGTCGTTGAATTTGGATCTCAGGTGGAATTGAGTTAAGAACTTGTTAGGCAGAATCCTTCTCCCATTTTCAAGGTCAATTTTACATCATGTGTGACGACTTTCTTAAAATATGAGAGAATTTATACGTGAATAACATTTTCAATTGGACAATATCTTTTAAAATTTGTTTCAGGAAGAGGGATTGAGTCAAAATTAATCTGGAAATTTCCTTTTGTTCCCTCTGGAGATAGGAGAGTGTTTAAATCCATAAGAGAAGTCAGATAATCCTTGGGCAACCATCCTTGTGAGCTTTTTTTAAACATATAAAGTATTGACTGAAAGTTTGTGATATGTGACAGTATGAAAGAATGTGAGGGATAGATGGCCTTCAATACTTATCACGCTATTAGTAATTACAATAATGCAATGTGCATTAGAAAAAACTATAATGGCACAAATTATGGCATGGGGAGGCAATGGCTTAGTGGTATTATCATTAGACTATTAATCCAGAAACTCAACTAATGTTCTGGGGAACTGGGTTCGAATCCCACAATGGAAGATGGTGGAATTTGAATTCAATAAAATATATCTGGAATTAATTATCTTCTGATGATCATAAAACCATTGTTGATTGTCAGCAAAACCCATCTGGTTTGCTAATATCCTTCAGGGGAGGAAATCTGCCACCTTCACCTGGTCTGGCTTACATGTCACTCCAGAGCCATGGCAATGTGGTTGGCTTTTGGACAATTAGGAATGAACAATGAATGCTGGCCAGCCAGCGGAGCCCATGTCCCATGAATGAATGAATAAATTAATCCTGTGCCTCCTGTGAGGCTGGGTCCAAAACAGCACTGATCAATGGCATTAACCAGAGCACGAGCAAAGACATACCTTCCCCAACATTACAGCTACTGTCTGACCTATATAGAAGCTATTGAAAGGGTGCAGAGGAGATTTACAAGGATGTTGCCTGGACTGGGAGGCATGCCTTATGAAGATAGGTTGAGGGAGCTGGGACTCTTTTCCCTAGAGAGGCGAAGGTTGAGAGGCGACCTGACAGAGGTTTATAAAATGTTGAGAGGAATAGATAGGGTGGACTCTCAGAGGCTATTTCCCCGGGTTGAAATGGTCGCTACGAGAGGACACAGATTTAAGGTGCGGGGAGGGAAGTACAGAGGTGATGTTAGGGGTAAGTTTTTCACTCAGAGGGTGGTGAGTGAATGGAATCGGCTGCCGTCATCGGTGGTGGGGGCGAACTCGCTGGGGTCTTTTAAAAGACTTCTGGATGAGTATATGGGGTTTAATGGGATTGGGGGTTATAGATAGGTCTATAGATTGGTGGGGTTGATGTGATCGGCGCAACTCGAGGGCCGAAGGGCCTGTTTGTGCTGTAATGTTCTATGTTCTATGCTCCAATAATGCCTCTGTTCTTATCATTATATGAATAGATACAGGGGAAACTGCTGATTGTAAGACAGACCAAACTGCTCTGAAGCAGCTTTTTGAGGTTGTCGCTTACTTCAGACACTCACAGACCCACTGTGAACGTCCAACATTTTCTGTTTTTATTTCAGATCTCCATCATTTGCGGTTTTCCTTTGTTTCATAGCTGGGAACAAGCTGTCCCAGCATCGGTCTCCGCCTTTGATGTACTGAATATCTGCAATTTATAATGATTTAAACTAAACTGAAATCAAGCTGCAAAAACCAAACTATTTAAAGACTGAGCAGAAACAGATCACTCACTAAAATAATAATATTGAGAGATTTAAACTCTTGAATACACTGCCTGTTTCTTTCATCTTCTGGCCAAATTGATGCTGGGCTCAGTAGAATGTTCTACGATGATGTCACTGCCTAAACTTTGGTAAGTTTTCTTTATCTGTTTGAACACTGACCTCCTGTACCACTCCCGGTTAGCCACTCTTCATCAGCTGAAGAACAAAGAAGAAGAACAAAGATCCCTACAGGAACAGATCCTTTGGCCCACTAAGCTTGTGCCAACACATGACATCTTTGTAAACTAAAGGCCTTTCTCTCTCTATGATCCATATGCCTCTATTCCCTGCCTGTTCATGTATCTGTCAAGATGCCTCTTAAATGTTGCTATTGTATCTCCTCTGGCAGCGCATTCCAGGCACTTACTGTCCTCTGTGTAAAAAAACTTGCCCCTCACATCTCCCTTAAACTTGCCCCCTTTTATCTTAAACCTACGGCCCCTAGCAAATTACATTTATAAAAATAATACAGTACAGAAAGAGACCCTTCGGCCCATCGAATCTGCACCGACCACAATCCCACCCAGCCCCTAACCTCCATATCCCTACACATTTACCCACTAGTTCCTCTAACCTACACCCTAAGGGGCAATTTTTTTTTTTAGCACGGCCAATGCACCCTAACCCACACATCTTTGGACTGTGGGAGGAAACCGGAGCACCTGGAGGAAACCCACGCAGACACGAGGAGAATGTGCAAACTCCACACAGACGGTGTCCCGAGCCAGGAATCGAACCCAGGTCTCTGGAGCTGTGAAGCGGCAGTGCTAACAAGTCAGGCTTACATTAACACTGCAAAGAAGTTATTGTGAAATTCCCCAAGTCGCCACAGTCTCAGGTTCAGGTCACTCAAAGGGTGGTGAATCTCTGGAATTCTCTGCCCGTTGAAGTGGTGGAGGCTGCCTCGCTAAATATTTTTAAGAAACGGGTTGATGGGTTTTTGATAAGAGAAGGGATTAAGGGTTATGGGGAGAGGGCGGGAAGGTGGAGCTGAGCCACGACAGATCAGCCATGATCTTATTGAATGGCGGGGCAGGCTCGAAGGACCAGATGGCCTCCTCCTGCTCCTATTTCTTATGTTCTTATGTTCAATGCACCAAACCAGCACGTCTTTCAAAATGTGAAAGGAAAGCCACGCAGTCAGAGTTTATTTATTAGTGTCACAAGTAGGCTTACATTCACACTGTAATGAAGTTGAGATTGGGTATATTGACTGAAAGTAACTGTAACGCCGCAAACAGCAGACTACACAACCTCAGAGGCAAAAGCTAAATATTGGGAGAACACATAGGTTTCTGCAGTTCATAACGCAAAGATTTTGAATTGTCAAATTGTTGCACTTGGGGCGGAATTCTCCAGCTGCACTGGTCTAAAAGCCGGAAATTCCTGCACAACCTTCGAAGGTGTTTCACATTCTTCACAGCCCATTCGCCAAAATTCCAGTGGCGGGTGGGATGGGAGAATTCCAGCCATGAACTGTGTGGATTTAAAATGGTGTCTCAGGCAGCCATCTTGTCCTGTATTCTATATAAAAGGGACCAATCGTGTTACGGCGTGCCAGTTTCCTAGTCGTACAATGACTGACCACAGGGAACAAAGTCACCAAGATCTGACTGGTTCCAGATTGCAAGACTGTATCCCTCACCTATACTGATTTAACTGAACTCAGCTGAGGACCAGAGGTAGTGTTACAATTAGACTCAGCATCTAGAGACTAAGGAGAAGAAAAGTTAGTCAGGGTTACTGTCCCTGATGCATATCCTTGCTGGAAACCTAAGAACGCAAGACATAAGAAATAGGAGCAGGAATTGGCCTCCTCGATCCTGCGATGCTATTCAACATGATTATGGCTAATCTGCCACCTCAACTCTACTTTCCTGTCCATTCCTCATATCCCTGAGAGATTAAAAATTGTCTATCTCACTCTGCACAGTGAAGGGCCTACCCTCTTGGGTAGAGAATTCCTAAGGTTCACCATCCTCTGAGTGAAGAAATTTCTCTTCACCCCAGTCCTGAATGACTGACCCCTTATCCTGCAATTACGGCCATATGTTCCTCAATCAGGGGGAACAAACTCATCGGGTGGGGTTTTCCAGCCATGCTGACCCCAATGCTGGAAAATCCCACCCAAGGTCAACAGAAGGCTGGTCCACTCCCGCCCACACCATGATTCTCACGGTGGGTGGATGGGAAAATTCCACCTATGGTCTCCACCCTTTCCAATCCATCAGAAATTTGTATTTTCAATGAGATCACTTCTCATTCTTCTAAACTCTAGAGAATATAGACCCAATTTACACAACGTTTGGAGATGTCAGGGGTAGGTTTTTCACTCAGAGGGTGGTGAGTGAGTGGAATCGGCTGCCATCGGTGGTGGTAGAGGCGAACTCGCTGGGGTCTTTTCAGAGACTTCTGGGTGACGACATGGGATTTAATGGGATTGAGGGTTATAGATAGGCCTGGTACGTAGGGATATGATCGGCGCAACTTGTGGGCCGAAGGGCCTGTTTGCGCTGTAGTGTTCTATGTTCTAACATCTCACCATAAGACAATTCTCTCATCCAAGCGAACAATCTTCACTTTGTCGTCTCGAAGGTAAGTATATCCTTCCATACGTATGGATATCAAAACTGCACACCATGTTTCAGATGAGGTTCCACCAAAGAGCAGTAGAATTGTAGCGAGACGTCTTTATACCTGAACTCCTTTGCAATAAAGACCAGCATTTCATTTGCCTTCTCTGTTCCTTGCACAAGTACACTAAGCGCTGAAGTTTCAGTCCCTTCCCTCCAGTGGGAACTTCCAGTCTTGACAAAGGCAAACCTGCAGTAGGATAGGCAAGCCACACAAAATACCATAGACATCGGCATGACCAGGAGACCCCACTAGCAGCCAATGGTGAACCGCTTCCAATGTCGAGTGGCTGGAGAGGCCGGGGTTTGGAAAATCCCAACCCAAGTCTGTCTGAACATCACCATTTACAAGTTTCTCATCTTTCAAAAATATTCTACTTTTATTATTAGCAAATATTATTCACCATATATGTTACACCTCCACCCAGCTTTAGATCATCAGCAAACTTGGATATATTACCCTGGGTTTATTCACATGGATCATTAATATTGACTGTAAATAGCTAAAATCCCAACACTAATCCTTGCGACAATCCACTAGTTACAGGCTGCCAACTTGAAAATGCTGATTTCTCCCTGCTGTTTACTTCCTGTCCATTAGCAAATCTTCTCTTCATGTTAATAGAATTACTCCAACTTCATGAGATTTTATCCTGCACATTAATTGATTATTACCCCTTCCACAAGTGTTCATTCCCTCCACCACTGGCAAACTGTGGCAGCTGTGGGTATCACCTACAAGATGTACTGCAGGAACTCACCAAAGTTTCTTAAGCAGCGCCTTCCACATCTAAAACCACTACTGTCTAGAAGGGCAAGAGCAGCAGATACCTGGGAGTCATTCACCATCCTGACTTGGAATTACGTCGCTGTTCCTTCACTGTTGCTGGGTCAAAATCCTGGAACTCCCTCCCTAACAGCACTGTGGATGTACCTACACCTCAGAGATTATGGTGGTTCAAGAAGGAAGTTCACCACCATCTTCTCAAAGGCAATAAAAGTGCTGGTTTAACTAGTTGACATTCTCATACCATAAAATGAATCAATAAAATGTTTTGTCTGGCACCTTATCAAATAACTTTTAAAAATCCAAGTCTACTGTATTCACCGTTTTTGAATCAAAACATTGACTGTATTCAAGAGACGGCTGGATATAGCATTTGGATTGAATGGGATCAAAGTTTATGGGGGGAAAGCAGGATTAGGCTATTTCATCTTTGTAAACAAGCAATGATTTACACAGTCCTGACATCATGCCACTGGGAGAGGGGAAGGGACATCGTGGGCAGATATTACAGCATCAAGCACGTGCTCAGATTATAAAATCCATGGAAATCGAGCGAGATCCTTGGCAGGGAAGTTTTCAAACTGAGATCCCACTGGCACAAATCACACTTTTCACCACTGGCGAGGTTTAACAGCCACTGCTGTTTGTAATTTTTATTAATGATCTGGATGAGGGTATAGTTGGGTGGATTAATAAGTTTGCTGATGACACCAAAGTCGGAGGTGTGGTAGATTGTGAGGAAGGGTGTCATAGTTTGCAGGAAGACTTAGAAAGGTTGCAGAGCTGGGCTGAGAGGTGGCGGATGGTGTTTAATGTGGAGAAGTGTGAGGTAATTCATTTCGGTAGGAATAACAGATGTGTTGAGTATAGGGCTAACGGGAGGACTTTGAATAGTGTGGAGGAGCAGAGGGATCTAGGTGTATGTGTACATAGATCCCTGAAAGTAGGGAATCAAGTAGATAAGGTTGTTAAGAAGGCATACGGTGTCTTGGCGTTTATTGGTATTTTATTTTTGTAACTGGTCGGCGCAACATCGAGGGCCGAAGGGCCTGTTCTGTGCTGTAATGTTCTATGTTCTATGTTATGGGATTTGTACCCACGGCGAATGAGGCCACTAAATCGCAGCAATGATTTTCCTTTCGAAAGACCATGCTGACTGTTTGATTATGCAGTGATTTTCTAACTGCTTTGTTAGGACTTCCTTAAAGGTTCCAGCATTTTCCTAATGGCTGAAGATCAGCTAACTGTCCCGTAGGGTCCGTGATGTCTCGGATTGTGTTTTCGAGATCCTTAACAGGGAGGGAGACGAGCCCCATGTCATGATCCACATAGGCACCAGTGACATAAACAGGAAAAGGGATGGGGATGTAAGGCAGAAATCCAGGGAGTTAGGATGGAAGTTAGAGCTAAAACAGAGTTGTTAACTCTGGTTTGTTACCTATGCCACGTGCTAGCGAGGTGAGGAATAGGAAGAGAGAGCAGTTGAACACATGGCTACAGGGATGGTGCAGGAGGGAGGGATTCAGATACCTGGATAATTGGGGCCCATTTTGGGATAGGTGGGGCCTCTACAAACGGGATGGTCTACACTTGGACAAAAGGGGTACCAATATCCTGGGGGGTAAGTTTGCTAATGCTCTTCGGGACGGTTTAAACTAATTCAGCAAGGGGATGGGAGCCTGAATTTAGCTCCGGTGTACAGGATGTGAATAGAGAGGTCATGGATAAGGTTTCAAGGTTGCGGGAGTGTACCGGCAGGCAGGAAGGTGGTTTGAAGTGTGTCTACTTCAACACCAGGAGCATCTGGAATGAGGTGGGTGAACTTGCAGCAATGGATTGGTATCTGGGGCTTCGATGTTGTGGCCATTTTGGAGACATGGATAGAGCAGGGACAGGAATGGTTGTTGCAGGTTCTGGGGTTTAGATGTTTCAGTAAGATCAGGGAAGGTGGTAAAAGAGGGGGAGGTGTGACATTGTTAGTCAGGGATAGTTTTACGGTGGCAGAAAGGATGTTTGGTGTGGACTTGTCTACTGAAGTAGTATGGGCTGAGGTTAGAAACAGAAAAGGTGAGTTTTCTATAGGTCTCTGAAAAGTTCCAGAGATGGAGAGAAAAGGATTGCAAAGATGAGTCTGGCTAGAAGTGAAAGTAACAGGGTAGTTGTTATCGGGGATTTTAACTTTACAAATATTGACTGGAAACGCGATAGTTCGAGTACTTTAGATGGGTCAGTTTTTGTACAATGTGTGCAGGACGGTTTCCTGACACAGTATGTAGATAGGTCAACAAGAGGTGAGGCTACATTGGATTTAATACTGGGTAATGAACCAGACCAGGTATTAGATTTGGAGGTAGGTGAGCATTTTGGTAATAATGATCGCAATTCAATTACGTTTACTTTAGTGATGGAAAGGGATATACTGCAGGGCAAGAGTTATAGCTGGGGGAAAGGAAATTATGATGTGATTAGGCAAGGTTTAGGATGCATAGGATGTGGAAGAAACTTCAGCATTGAGTGCAGACAAGTCAAGGCTTGAATCTAATGCTCCCATGACTATATGCTGACTCTCACTCACAAAGAATGGCCACGTCGGGGAAAAAACTGTTAGGTCCAATGCTCAGAATAAAACCCTGACACCATCTTGAGCTAGGCTTTAATGTGTTACATTAAACCCATCAACACTTTCCTGTAAATACAGTGAACAAGCTACATTACATGAGCATGTTGCAGAGGAACTTCCCAAATGCTTCATCATTTGAAATATAGTTGGCAAACTGAGTCCATAATGAACATCACACAAGCAGCAAATGTGTGAGTGACCAGTTAAACTGATTCTTTGATGTGATGAAGAATGATATTCCAACAGTGCAGCATTTCTTCATCACCACTTTTGATGAGCAGCCTAAATTATACTCAGGTCCCAGAATGAATCATCTGTTGGCAGTGGTACAGAACGTGTGAGGATCTTGCACAGTTTTGTGGCAGCATTGGCTCATAGGACCATTTATCTGCTGGATAAAAAGTGTGCTGAGGACTGACAGAGGGAGTGGGACAAGGCTGACTGGACACTGGGTGAGGATATGAACTGGGCACTGTAGAATCTTTTGAGGACAATTTTTAGGCTATAGGCCAAATCTTCCCTGACAAAAGACAAGGTTCTTGTCCAGGACATCTTGTGCAAATAAGAGATTCAAATATTTTTCATGGCATCGTTACAGCATTGCTGATAATTGGAACATGGAACAATTGAACTGAACTCAATACCCTTCCCTGTCAACACATCCTAATACACTTCACAAGTGCAATTTTACCTGAACCATCACAAGGTAAACAGTGATACTTCTCTGTCTGCAACTTCACAGATCTTCACAGCGCGATTCGATTAAGCAATTCTTGTTTTGTTACTTATTCTGCCTTTATCTGGCTGGAGGGTTTCTGACGACACTTTTGCAACATTTAAAATCCAGGCTGTGTGAAAATGCTTTGCGCAGCATTCCTAGATGCTGCTGTCAGACAACCACAATACTGAACTTTTGTGCTGATACCGGGAAATACAGACCGATGAGAGGGCGCTTCTGAGCAGGCTAGTAGGTTAATGGATACTGCCCAAAAATAGACCCACCACTCAAATATCAGCTACGTCCTCAGAACCCAGTGACTCAGCTATTTTAATTTACTGAAACAGACAATTTGCAAAAAGCACAATGTAAGGGAGACAGTTTTCCCCAGATGCTTCTGGTGTTAAAATACCTCGGAGGGAGCCAAAATAGGTTCTTAAGATGCAATGCCACGCGATGCCAGTTTAGCTTGCCTGAAGCACAAGATGCCATTTGGGTAAAGGAGTTCATTCTCGGGAGCGCAAGATTGTTAAAGCTTTAATGGGCAATTACTTTGCCAGCTAGAGCTCATTAAACAGCTACACACAGTTTTGATGGGTAACAGTGAACAGGGGACAGGTATAATCGGTGAGGAGATGTGCTCAATTTTCAAAGTTAAGGTTAACTGACCGCACGACCTGTGAAGAAAACTTCTGAGATACATTAGGAAAAAAATCTGAAACGCTTTATCAAATGCACAAACAATATTTTTCCAGGCAACCTTCTGAGTGGCTTATCTCAAGAGTGGGATTGCTGAACTGTTCTACGTTATTGGACACATTTTAGAAATCACTAGGAAAAAGTGAACGCTCGTTAACTTTTAATGTTCATTCAGGGAACTTGGACTTTACTGTCAAGTTACACTGCCCTTGAGAAAGTGATGGTCAGTCACCTGCTTGAATCACTGCAGTCCGTGTGGTGAAGGTACACTCACGATGCTATTAGAGTCATGATTTTGACCCAGTGACAATGAAGGAAAGCTGATACATTTCCAACTCAGGATGGTATGTGACTTGGCAGGAACTTGCATGCAACTGTTCTCCTGGGCAGTGGAGATCTTGGGTTTGGAAGTTGCAATCAAAGGAGGTTTGGTGAGTTTGTGTAGCGTAGCTTGTTTATGTTACACACTGCTGCTACTGGGTGCCAGTGCTGGAGGGAGTGAATGTTCAAGATAATGGAAGGGATATCAGTCAAACAGGCTACTTTACCCTGGGTGGTGTTTGAGCTTGAGTGTTGTTGGAACTGCACTCATTCAGGCGGATGGTAAATATTACATTCCATTCCTGTTTTGTGCTTTATAGATTGGGGATAGACTTTGGGGAGTGAGGAGATGAATCACTCACTTCAGATTATTCAATGTCTGGTCTTGTAATAAGAACATAAGAAATAGGAGCAGGAGTAGGCCACCTAGCCCTTCGAGCCTGCCCCGCCATTCAATAAGGTCATGACTGATCTGAAGTGGATCAGTTCCACATTCCCGCCCTCTCCCCATAACCCTTAATTCCCTTGCCTACCAAAAACTTATCTATCCGTGACTTAAATATATTTAGCGAGGCAGCCTCCACCACTTCAACGGGCAGAGAATTCCAGAGATTCACCACCCTTTGAGTGAAGAAGTTCCTCCTCAACTCCGTTCTAAACTGTCCCCCCTTATCTTGAGGCTGTGCCCTCTAGTCCTGCTGTCCTTTCTGAGCGGGAAGAATCTCTCTACCTCTACCCTATCCATCCCTTTCATTATCTTATACGTCTCTAACCACAGTGTTTATACCCAATCCAATTTCTGGTTAACAGTAAATCCCGAGGATTTTGATAATGGGAATTTCAGCCATGGTATTATGCCACTGAATGTCAAGGGAGGATTGTTAGAGTATCTCTTGTTGGTGATGGTCATTTCATGGCAGTGTCTACCACAAATGTTAGCTGTCACTTATCAGCCCAAGTCTAAATGTTGTGCAGGTGATGTTGCAAATGGATGTGGACTGCCTCAGTATCTGTGAAATGTGATTGGTAATGAACATTTATCATCCGTAAACAAGGACTTGATGGAGGACAGATCATTAAAGAGCAGCTGAAGGTAGTTGTACATAGGACACGGCTGCAGGAGTTCTTCAGGGTAATGTCTTGATGCCCATTCACACCAATTTTGCACGGGTTTCTTGATACCATTTTCCATCAAATGCTGTATCGATGGCACTCTCAAAGAGAACAAAGAACAGTACAGCACAGGAATAGCCCTCCAAGCCTGTGTCAATCATGATGCCTGCCTAAACTAAAACTATATACTTACAGAATGGACTTACGGAATCCATATCCATCCATTCCCACCCTATTCATGTATTGATCTAGATGCACCTTACATGCCACTATCGTATCTGCTGTCTCCACCTCCCCAGGCAGTGTGTTTCAGATATTCACCACCCTCTGTGTAAAACAGTTACCTCGCACACCTCCTCTAAACTTTTCCTCATGCACCTTAAACTTATACTTGACTTTTCTACCTGACGAGTGTGTTTCTGAGTGTGTTCCACTCTGTGCATGCCACTCATGATCTTGTAGACCTCTATAAGGTCACCTCTCAACCTCCGGCATTTCAATGAGAACAAACAGAGTTTATCCAACCTCTCCTCATCGCTAATACCCTCCAGACCAGACAATATCCTGGTAAACCCTCTCCAAAGCATCAACATCCTTCTGGGAGTGTGGTGACCAGGTGTACAGTATTCCAAATTAGGCCTAACTAAGCTGCAGAATGACCTGCCAATTTTTATACTCAATGCCCCAACCAATGAAGACAAGCATGTCTTCATGACTACCTTATCCACTTGCGTTGCCACTTTTGGTGATTGGTGGACATGTATGCTCAGATCTCTCTGCCTGTCAAAACTCCCATTTACTGTATAAATACATTTACTGTATAATTCCTACATGCATTGGACCTTCCAAAATGCATCACCTCACATTTGCCCAGATTAAACTCCATCTGCCATCTCTCCGCCCAAGTCTCCAACTGGTCTATAACTTGTATCCTCTTCACTGTCCACAACTACAGCTATTTTTGTGTTGTCTGCGAACTTACTAATCAAACCCGCTGCATTCTCCTCCAAATCATTTATATAGAACATAGAACATAGAACATTACAGCACAAACAGGCCCTTCGGCCCTCGAGTTGCGCCGATCGCATCAACCCCACCAATCTATAGACCTATCTATAACCCCCAATCCCATTAAACCCCATATACTCATCCAGAAGTCTTTTAAAAGACCCCAGCGAGTTCGCCTCCACCACCGACGACGGCAGCCGATTCCATTCACTCACCACCCTCTGAGTGAAAAACTTACCCCTAACATCACCTCTGTACTTCCCTCCCCAGCACCTTAAATCTGTGTCCTCTCGTAGCAACCATTTCAACCCGGGGAAATAGCCTCTGAGAGTCCACCCTATCTATTCCAATATATATATATATATTACAAACAACAAAGGTCCCAGAACTGATCCCTGTGGAACACCGCTGGTAAGAAATCTCACAACACCAGGTTAAAGTCCAACCAGTTTATTTGATAATAATCTCACAAACCTTTGGAAACACTGTTCCTTCGTCAGTTGTGTAGAACTTTCCACACACCGGACGAAGGAACACCGTTTCCGAAAGCTTGTGGGTTTACTATCAAATAAACCGGTTGGACTTTAACCGGTTGTGAGATTTCTTACTGTGTTTACCCCAGTCCAACGCCGGCATCTGTTGGTAATTTTCTGGAGGTGAGGTATAATCGGCGAGGGTGTAACTTCTCTACACCCTAACTATAACTGTAACACTATATTCTACACTGTCTCGTTTCCTTCTCTATGAATGGTATGCTTTGTCTGCATAGTGCACAAGAAACAACACTTTTCACTGTATGTTAATGCATGTGACAATAATAAATCAAATCAAATCAAAATAACATTGCAGCAAGGAAAATGGAGAAGAAAGTTTACACGAGGGGGCATGGCTTTAAATTAAGGGGGGGTAGCTACAGGACGGATGTCAGGGGTAGGTTCTTTACCCAGCGGGTGGTGAGGGATTGGAATGCCCTGCCTGCTGCAGTTGTAAATGCGCCTAGTTTGGGGGCATTTAAGAGATCCGTGGATAGGTTTATGGACAAAAAGGGATTGGTTTAGGTTAGTGGGTCATTGTTTTTGTAACTGGTCGGCGCAACATCGTGGACCGAAGGGCCTGTTCTGCACTGTAATGTTCTATGTTCTATAAGAGCACAGTCTTGTTTGACCCAGTTTTCCCTGAGATAGGGTTTGTGATGATTCCATTGGTGAAGGTCATGCCATGCACATTATTGTGGAAGATGGAGATAAATTTCTGAAGGCAATCAAATTTGTGGGTATCCCACAAGCCTTCTTAGTTGACAGAACTAAAAGTTTTTGTGAGGTTGAAAAATGCAAGGTGCTTTTCCTTGCATTTTATTTGAAGTTGTCAGGAGCAGAACCAGGCGTAGCTACACAAAATGCACTAATCTGATGCAGCTAAAACACGGGAATACATGCTCGAAGGGCTAGATGGCCTACTCCTGCTCCTATTTCTTATGTTCTTATGTAATCTGCAAACTTGCTTATCATTCCTCCCACATTTTCATCTGTATGATTTATACATATATTTATGCATATCACTCACCCACACTTTGGCAAATCGGATCACAAGGCTGTGCCCCTGCTCCCGGCTTACAAACAAAACCCTGAGCAGGAGAATCCGTCAAAGAAAGTTATGCAATGTTGGTCTGCGAAATCGGATGATCTCCTACAGAGCTGCTTGGAGTCAGTGGACTGGTCAACATTTAGAAACTCTCTGACCAGCTTGAGCGAGAACCCCACTACAGTACGTAAATGTGTAGGAGACTGTGTGCCAAAGAAGCAAATCTGCGTCTTTCTCAACCAGAAACCATGGATGAACAGGGATATCCACTGCTTGCTGAAGTCCAGGTCTGAGGCGTTTCAGGTGAGGTGACCTATACTAGAAAGTCAGATACGATCTAAGGAGATCCGTAAAAGGTGCCAAAAGACAGGACCAGACCAAGCGACAGTCCCAGTCCAGCCACACCGATCCCCACCAACCATGGCAGGGTCTGCGAGACATAACAGGCTACAAGATGAAGGCAGGTAACATCACTGACTCCAACGCAGCCCTCCCTGATGAGCTCAATGCACTCTGCACCCAATTTGAGCAAGAGGTCAGCGAGAGCATACCCTCCACCCTGGAAGCCCTGGAGAACCTGTATCTGGGGGTCACCATTGCAGCTTTCTGGAAATTCAACCCACGGAAAGTGACTGGCCCGGGTGGGGTATCCGGACATGCACTCGGTTCCTGGGTGGATCAGCTGGTGAGGGTAATCACAGACATCTTCAACCTCTCTTTACAGCAATCTGAGGTCCCTATCTGCTTCAAGAAAATGACCATCACCCTGGTACCTAAGAAAAACCAAGGTGCCTTAGTGACTATCGGCCGGTGGTTCTGACACCCATCATTATGAAGTGTTTCAAAAGGCTAGTCACGACATGAATCAATTCTAAACAACTTGGATCCACTATAATTTGCCGACTGCGCAACAGTTCCGCAGGAGACACTATCTCCCTGGCCCTGCACTTAACCCTGGAAAACTTAGATGACAAAGACACCTGTGTCAGACTCCTATTTATTGGCTCAGTCTTCAACACTATTATTCCCACAAAACTCAACTCCAAACTCTGTGGCCTGGGCCTCGGCAGATCCTTCTGTGACTGGATCCTGAGTTTCCGAACTCACAGACCACAATCAGTAAGGATCGGCAACAACACCTCCTCCACCATCATCCTCAACACCGGTGCCCCACACCGCTGTGTTCTCAGCCCCCTAGTATACACCTATGATTGTGTGGACTAATTTCCCTCCAATTCAATTTCCAAGTTTGCTGATGACACCACCGTAGTGGTGTCTCAAACAATGATGAGACAGAATACAGGGAAGAGATAGAGAATCTGGTGAACTGGTGCGGCAACAATAATCTCCCCCCAAAATGTCAACAAAACGAAAGCAATTGTCATCGACTTCAGGAATCATAAAGGAGAATGTGCCCCTGTCTACATCAACGGGGACAAAGTAGAAAGGGTCAAGAGCTTTAGGTTTTTAGATGTCCAGATCACCAACAACCTGTCCTGGTCCCCGCCATGCTGACGCTATAGTTACGAAAGCCCCACCAACGCCTCTACTTTCTCAGAAGACTAAGGAAATTTGGCATGTCAGCTACGATACTCCCCAACTTTTACAGATGCCCCATAGAAAGCATTCTTTTTGGTTGTATCACAGGTTGGTCTGGGCTCCTGCTCTGCCCAAGACCGCATCAAACTACAAAAGTTCGTGAATACAAAGAACAAAGAACAAAGAACAACACAGCACGGGAAACAGGCCCTTCGGCCCAACGAGCCCACGCCGCCGTCCCATGGTCAGTGACCTATTCATGATTCTAGTCTATGCCTAATGTGTGAGGATCAGGGAGGTCCAATATAGGGACAATTTGTTACCCATGAATGTAGCCCAATCCATCACACAAACCAGCCTCCCATCCACTGACTCTGTCTACACTTCCTGCTGCCTTGGTGAAGCAGTCAGCATAATTAAGGACCCCACACATCCCGAACATTCTTTCTTCCACCTTCTTCCGGCGGGAAAAAGATACAAAAGTCTGATGTCACGCACCAACCGACTCAAGAGCAACTTCTTCGTTCTGCTGTCAGACTTTTGAATGGACTTACTTCGCATTGAGTTGATCTTTTTCTACACCCTGGCTCTGGCTGTGACACTACATTCTGCACTCTCTCATTTCCTTCTCTATGAATGGTATGCTTTGTATAGCGCGCAAGAAACAATACTTTTCACTGTATGTTAATACATGTGACAATAATAAATCAAATCAAAAATAACAAATGATAAGGGTCCCAGCACTGAACCTTTTGGTACGCTATTGGACACCAGCCTTCAGACACGAAACAACCTTCTACCACCACACTTTGGGTGTGAGAAATCGGGCGTAAAACTGATTTCTAGATTCTCTCGCAGTTTTACCAACTCGCTCAGCCGGCAGAGTGCAACGGAAAGGCCTTTCTGTCCTGTTACTGAGCCAGTTTCAGATCCATCTCGCCAGGTTTCCCTGAATTCCATTTGCTTCAGTTTTCTCAATCCGTCTCCCATTGGGACCTTGTCAAAGGATTTGCTAAAATCCATATAAACTACAATGACTGCATTTCTCTTGTCCCTCAAATACTGATCACATTGATTGTCCCTAATTAAACCATCCGATTTGATTCTTATTCGACTTTTCCATTTCTTCAACTGAGTGGCTTGCATGGCTATCTCAGAGGGCAGTTAAGAGTGGGTGTGGAATCACATGCAATCTAGACCGGGTAAGGGCAACAGATTTGCCCCCCCGAAAGGGCAGAACCAAATGAGTATTTGCAACAATTCACTACTTTATCAGACCCTTGTCAGACCCCACTTGGAGTACTGTGCGCAGTTCTGGTCGCCTCATTACAGGAAGGATGTGGAAGCTATTGAGAGGGTGCAGAGGAGATTTACAAGGATGTTGCCTGGATTGGGAGGCATGCCTTATGAGGATAGGTTGAGGGAGCTGGGACTCTTCTCCCTGGAGAGACGAAGGTTGAGAGGTGACCTGATAGAGGTTTATAAAATGTTGAGAGGAATAGATAGGGTGGATTCTCAGAGGCTATTTCCCAGGGCTGAAATGGTCGCTACGAGAGGACACAGGTTTAAGGTGCTGGGGAGCAGGTACAGAGGAGATGTCAGGGGTAAGTTTTTCACTCAGAGGGTGGTGGGTGAGTGGAATTGGCTGCCGTTGGTGGTGGTGGAGGCGAACTCGCTGGGGTCTTTTAAAAGACTTCTGGATGAGTATATGGGGTTTAATGGGATTGGGAGTTACAAATAGTTCTATGGCTTGGTAGGTATGGATGTGATCGGCGCAACTTGTGGGCCGAAGGGCCTGTTTGTGCTGTAGTATTCTATGTTCTATTAACAATCCAGGAATTTCATAGTCACCGTTACGGACAAGCCTTTCATTAATTGAATTTAATTCCCTCAGATTGAATTCCCCAGTTGGCCTTGTAGGAGCTGAACTCATGTCTCCCAGGCATTTATCCAGGCCTCTGAATTGGTAGTTCAGTAATATTACCACTAAGTTATTATTTCATTAAATGGTCATGTTGCTATGGTTTCTCTTGGTTTGCATGAGGAATGGGAGAAGGGGATGAGGTCAGGAAGGGCAGCATCAGTTACTGCAGGAGAGGCGCACAGGGAACCTCCTTTCCCCCGCTGGTATGGAACATCCCTCTTCCTCTCGGTCTCCTATCTCAGGACTTGCAGTGCTGTGCCTGAGATGTTGTGTACCCTCTCTCTTGATCCTTGAGCTGTTTTGAAGTGCGTTTTTTTGTATCAACCTTCTGTGGAAGTAGGTACATGAAGGAAAAGTGTCCTGCTCTAGGAGAGTTGTGTGTAATCAGCTCTTTGGTGCTAAACCTGCAGCTGGCTGTTATACTGTGTCCAGGCAAGGTTAAACCATCATACTTAATATAGAACATAGAACACGACAGCACAAACAGGCCCTTCAGCCCACAAGTTGTGCTGATCATATCCCTATCTACCAGGCCTATCTATAACCCTCAATCCCATTAAACCCCATATACTCATCCAGAAGTCTTTTAAAAGACCCCAGCGAGTTCGCCTCCACCACCGACGACGGCAGCCGATTCCATTCACTCACCACCCTCTGAGTGAAAAACTTACCCCTAACATCTCCTCTGTACCTGCTCCCCAGCACCTTAAACCTGTGTCCTCTCGTCGCGACCATTTCAACCCGGGGAAATAGCCTCCGAGAATCCACCCTATCTATTCCTCTCAACATCTTATAAACCTCTATCAGGTCGCCTCTCAACCTTCGCCTCTCCAGGGAAAAGAGTCCCAGCTCCCTCAACCTATCTTCATAAGGCATGCCTCCCAATCCAGGCAACATCCTTGTAAATCTCCTCTGCACCCTTTCAATAGCTTCTACGTCTTTCCTATAGTGAGGCGACCAGAACTGCGCACAGTACTCCAAATGGGGTCTAACAAGGGTCCTGTAAAGTTGCAGCATTACCTCCCGACTCCTAAACTCAATCCCTCGATTAATGAAGGCCAGTACACCATACGCCTTCTTGACCACCTCCTCCACCTGCGAGGCCGATTTAAGAGTCAATTAGCCCATGATAAAACCAGTCTTCCGAACAGCTGCGTTTGACAAACAGCTGGGGCAGGAATTTCCAGCTGCAATCGCCCCAGGCCGGAAATTCCCACCTGAGGTCAACGGATCTTTGCATGATTTGCCCCCGCTGGCTATGATTCCTGTAGTGGGTGGGACGAGGAAATTCCATCCCTCGTATCTCTTTCCCCAAAGTAGCCCCCAGAAGGCTTCCCGCTGGTTCAGTTGACGAATACCTTGCTATGTCTAGAACTGATTGATAAAATCAAGCTGACCCTTTATCTGTACTGACTAGGTGATCCCATCCAGATTGACGGTTGATTTTCTACAATAAGCTTTTTAGAACCTTTGGCAAAGTTCAGCAAATTTCCTGATTATTATCCAGTGACTCCTGATGGAAAGTGTTTGAAAGTTGGGAGATTGGGGAGGCCTTGGCTTGGAATGGTCCTATTATAAGTATTAGTCACTCATTTAATGCGGAAAAGTGTGAGGTCATTCACTTTGGCAGGAATAACAGATGTGTAGCGTATAGGGCTAACGGTAGGACTCTGAATAGTGTTGACAAACAGAGGGATCTAGGTGTATATTTGCATAGATCCCTGAAAGTTGGGAATCAAGTAGATAAGGTTGTTAGGAAGGCATACGGTGTCTTGGCGTTTATTGGTAGGGGGATTGAATTTAGGAGCCGCAACGTCATGTTGCAAACTGTACAAAACTCTGGTGCGGCCGCACTTGGAGTTTTGTGTACAGTTCTGGTCCCCACATTACAGGAAGGATGTGGAGGCTTTGGAGAGGGTGCAGAGGAGGTTTACCAAGATGTTGCCTGGTATGGAGGGAAGGTCCTATGAGGAGAGACTGAGGGATTTGGGGTTGGAGACCTTATTGAAACATATAAGATGATTAGAGGTTTAGATAGGGTGGACAGTGATAGCCTTTTTCCTCGGAGACAGATAGGAGACAGAGGGTGGTGGTTGATGGTAAATATTCGTCATGGAGTTCGGTTACGAGTGGTGTGCCTCAGGGATCTGTTTTGGGGCCACTGCTGTTTGTAATTTTTATTAATGATCTGGATGAGGGTATAGTTGGGTGGATTAGTAAGTTTGCTGATGACACCAAAGTCGGAGGTGTGGTAGATTGTGAGGAAGGGTGTCATAGTTTGCAGGGTGACTTAGAAAGGTTGCAGAGCTGGGCTGCGAGGTGGCGGATGGAGTTTAATGTGGAGAAGTGTGAGGTAATTCATTTCGGTAGGAATAACAGATGTGTTGAGTATAGGGCTAACGGGAGGACTTTGAATAGTGTGGAGGAGCAGAGGGATCTAGGTGTATGTGTACATAGATCCCTGAAAGTTGGGAATCAAGTAGATAAGGTTGTTAAGAAGGCATACGGTGTCTTGGCGTTTATTGGTAGGGGGATTGAATTTAGGGTCGCAGCGTCATGATGCAACTGTACACAACTCTGGTGCGGCCGCACTTGGAGTTTTGTGTGCAGTTCTGGTCCCCACATTACAGGAAGGATGTGGAGGCTTTGGAGAGGGTGCAGAGGAGGTTTACCAGGATGTTGCCTGGTATGGAGGGGAGATCCTATGAGGAGAGACTGAGAGATTTGGGGTTGTTTTCGCTGGAAAGAAGGCGGCTAAGAGGGGATCTCATTGAAACATATAAGATGATTAGAGGTTTAGACAGGGTAGATAGTGATAGCCTTTTTCCTAGGATGGAGAAAGCTAGCACAAGGGGGGCACGACTTTAAATTAAGGGGAGGTAGTTATAGGACTGATGTCAGGGGTAGGTTCTTTACCCAGAGGGTGGTGAGGGACTGGAATGCCCTGCCAGCTGCAGTTGTAAATACACCTAGTTTGGGGGCGTTTAAGAGATCTGTGGATAGGTTTATGGACGAAAAGGGATTGGTTTAGGTTAGTGGGTCATTGTTTTGTAACTGGTCGGCGCAACATCATGGGCCGAAGGGCCTGTTCTGCGCTGTAATGTTCTATGTTCTATGTTCGGATGGAGAAAGCTAGCACGAGGGGGCACGATTTTAAATTAAGGGGGGGTAGTTATAGGACGGATGTCAGGGTTAGGTTCTTTACCCAGAGGGTGGTGGGGGGTTGGAATGCCCTGCCTGCTGCAGTTGTAGATGCGCCTAGTTTGGGGGCATTTAAGAGATCCGTGGATAGGTTTATGGATGGAAAGGGATTGGTTTAGGTTAGAGGGTCATTGCTTTTTTCTTAATTGGTCGGCGCAACATCGTGGGCCGAAGGGCCTGTTCTGCGCTGTAATGTTCTATGTTCTATGTTCTATGTTCTATTAGATAGTTTGTTGAGTGCAATAGTAGTCGTCACTCCCATACACATATCTTGAGCATCTTATGTTCAAAAGTGTGTCCATACTGCCTTTTACTCCAGGGATGTAACACTTGGGAACAGATTAGGATCTTGTATCTTTTGCACATGACCGATAATGCACTTATCGAACTTTTCCAAAATCGGGTTGAAAACATTGAACTGAGATGAAACAGATTGAATAGTTTCATGTCACTGATAGAAAGTGAACATATACACAGAGCTACCATCAAAGCAAATTCCATTTACTTTATTTAATCTTAGTTATCATCTTGGAAAATAGGAACAAAGTATAAATCACGTATCCTGTCTCTTCCCTGGACTTGTTTTTGGCATTAGGCTATCTCCTTCTGCAAAGATTGACCCAGTGCATTCTTAGCTTCCAAGCCTCAGCTCGAAGTTCCTGAATTTAACCCTTGTCTGACCTGTGTGTTCCTCTGCCCCTTGGTGTTTTGACTTTGTGGAGTACGGTGATGTGAACTTTATCAGTGTTTTGCCAAAATGAGTGTCAATAAATATGATAACCTTTTCTTCCACTTTGGAGCACAAGTTGGAAAAAAATGAACAGAGACCATATACTGGATAACGGAGGAGGCAATTAATCCTGACTGAATCCGTTTACAGTGACAATCAGCTGTGCCTTTCCACAAACTGGTTCACCTGGCTTCAATCCAGCAGTCAGCGTTTCCCCTATTAAACTGCACAAATTCACTTTGTTATAAAACACTGCACTTAAACAGAGCTCAAATCTAAATTCCATTCCAAGATATAAAAGATCAAAGGTTTTAAAATGTGTCTGTTGCTAAAATCCTGTAGATGGATACTCATCTTCTGGATACAGTCCAGGGACCTGGGTTCGATTCCCGGCTCAGGTCACTGTCTGTGTGGAGTTTGCACATTCTCCTCGTGTCTGCGTGGGTTTCCTCCGGGTGCTCCGGTTTCCTCCCACAGTCCAAAGATGTGCGGGTTAGGTTGATTGGCCATGCTAAGAAATTGCCCCTCAGTGTCCAGGGATGCGTAGGTTAGAGGGTATAATATGTAGAGATATGGGGGTAGGGCCTGGGTGGGATTGTGTTCAGTGCAGACTTAATGGGCTGAAGGGCCTCTTTCTGCACTGTAGGGTTCGATGATTCTATGATTCATTGTTGTACTCTACCCATATAATCCAGACATTTGTTCAAGGTGGAACTTTATTCCAGCAAGTGTCAATAACTTCATTGGAGAGAGAACAGCATCGTACAAAGAAATGACCAAGAGAATGTTTGAGGTTGGTACAACAAGAATAAGACAGGTGGGCAGCCCAGTGGGACAGTTGACTAGCACCGCTGCCTCACAGCACCAGGGATTCAATTCAATTCCAGCCATGGGTGACTGTGTGGAGTTTGCACATTCTCCCAGTGTCTGTGTGGGTTTCTTCCATAGAACATAGAACATTACAGCGCAGAACAGGCCCTTCGGCCCACGATGTTGCGCCGACCAGTTACAAAACAATGACCCACTAGCCTAAACCAATCCCTTTTCATCCATAAACCTATCCACAGATCTCTTAAATGCCCCCAAACTAGGTGCATTTACAACTGCAGCTGGCAGGGCATTCCAATCCCTCACCATCCTCTGGGTAAAGAACCTACCCCTGACATCTCTCCTATAACTACCCCCCCCTTAATTTAAAATCGTGCCCCCTCGTGCTAGCTTTCTCCATCCTAGGAAAAAGGCTATCACTATCTACCCTGTCTAAACCTCTAATCATCTTATATGTTTCAATGAGATCCCCTCTTAGCCGCCTTCTTTCCAGCGAAAACAACCCCAAATCTCTCAGTTTCTCCTCATAGGATCTCCCCTCCATTCCAGGCAACATCCTGGTAAACCTCCTCTGCACCCTCTCCAAAGCCTCTACATCCTTCCTGTAATGAAGGTCCTTCCAGGTGCTCCAGTTTCCTCCCAAGGTCCAAGGATGCGTGGACTAAGGGGGTTGGCCATGCTAAATTGTCCCATGGTGTCCAAAGGTGTGTAGGTTAGAGGGATTAGCATGTTGCAGGGATAGGGAGCAGTGATGTGCTTGGATATGGTCTATCAGAGAGCCAGGCTCAATGGATCAATTGGCCTCTCTCTGCAGTGTAGGGATTCTATAATTCTATGGGTGGTGAGGGAGAGATAGGTTGATCGTGCACAGATGTGTCAGAGGAAACATGGGAGAACATTCAAAAAAGCATGATCCCAGTGGGCAGATTGCAGCAACACCATGAGAATATTAAGAGAGTGATTTGCAAAAAGAAAACTTTCAAATTCAGTACTTTTGATTTGACTGATTAAAATCTCATTTTGGAATATTTTTGGTGTTCAACGTTGACATATTACAGATGACACAAACTGCTTGTTTGTTTTGGAGCAGCACAATGGGATGGCACGGTAGCACAGTGGTTAGCACTGCTGCCTCACAGCGCCAGGGACCCGGGTTCAATTCCGGCCTCGGGTCACTGTCTGTGTAGAGTTTGCAAGTTCTCCCCGTGTCTGAATGGGTTCCCTCCAGGTGCTCCGGTTTTCTCCCACAGTTCAAAGATGTACAGGTTAAGTTGATTGACCATACTTAAATTAATTGTAGCGTCAGGGGGATTAACAGGGTAAATATGAGAGGGTTACAGGAATAGAGTCTGGGTGGTATTGTGTTCGATGGAGCAAATGGCCTCCTTCTGCACTGTATGATTGTATGGTGGGGAACACACTTTACTTTTCCATCTAGTTTACTGAGTGTGTTGACAACTGGAGAAGTGTCCCATCAATCACATCGATTGGCAGATCATAGTCAATATGAACTCTGAACATCACACCCCTTGCATCACCCCTTGCATCTAGATCAATGACTAGAAAAGAACAGATATCCAAAGGTAGAGTTCCCCAAATGACTGAAGATATAGAGGCACAAATGAGACCGAAAAGAGAATTAATGACAACTGTAAGATTCATTAATAATAAATAGTAAAAGGATACTTAAAGGAAGATTAGGACTGGTTCAGGACCAATAAGGGAGATTAAATTGAATGGAGGCAGAGTCAAGGCTGAGAAACTAAATAATTACTTTGGGTCTACTTTCATTAGAGAATAGGATGCTGCTGATGTAGCAGTAAAGAAGCAGTGATATTGGATATGATAAAAACTGATAAATGGGAGATTCTGAAAAGCTTGGCAATCCTCAAAGTAGAAAAGTCACCAGGTCTGGATGGGACACACCCTCGGTTGTTGAGGGAAGTAAGGGTGGAAATGGCACAGGATCTGGGTAAATCCATTTCCGATCCTCTTTAGACATGGGGGTGGTGCTGGTGGACTAGAATTTTGCTAATTTTACACAATTGTTTAAAAAAAAGCCGGGGGGGAGGGGGGAAACTTGTTGACTAATCCTGCTTCATCTCTCTGAACCTGTCTGTTCCTCCAAAAACTGAGATTCAGAGATTTTTTTTGTTCAGAGGACTGTAAATCTTTACAATTTTCTACCTTAGAAGCCGTGGAAACTCAGTAGAGATTGACAGATTCCTAAATTCCCGTGGGATATGGGGGAATAGTGTGGGAAAAAGACATTGCATTGGATGATCAGGTATGACCATAGTCCTGTAGGCTTGATGGGCTGAACTCCTGCTCCTATGTTCCCTCACTGGCCTCGGATTTTCCTGGCAATCACATGAGCTGATAACCATATCTGTTGTGCTTTTTCTTTTAAGTTATTCATAATTGTGAAAACTCCTCTTTCCTATCTGCATGTGTGAGAGGTTGGAGCTATTTGCCAGGTTTCAATGTGTGAATAAACTATACTTAACCCTCTAGAGAGTTTTCTGTGAGTCACTTTAAAAGTTGACCTCACAAATCGAGGGTTTTGAGGAACAAGCTGCAGCTTATTTCAAAAATTAAAACACTTTAATTACAGGCAGTTGGCGAAAAAATAGTTTTGCCTCCCTTCCCTGTCCGTAGTACTTGCCACCACTGAGACTAAACTTACTGTCATGTTGGATTATCCATACTCTCTTTTTCTGAGTGAGGGTGTAACATTTAGAGTTCTCCAGTCCTTTCACACCACCTTGCTATCAAAAGAGGATTGGAAGACTATTCCATAGAGTCATAGAGTCATAGAGGTTTACAGCATGGACACAGGCCCTTCAACCCAACTTGTTCATGCCACCCTTACTTTTTTTTATAAACTCCTAAACTGATCCCAGTTGCCCACATTTGGCCCATATCCCTCTATACCCATCTTACCCATGTAACTATCTAAATGCTTTTTAAAAGATAAAATTGTACCCACCTCTACTACTACCTCTGGCAGCTTGTTCCAGACACTCACCACCCTCTGTGTGAAAAAATTGCCCCTCTGGACACTTGTGTATCTCTCTCCTCTCGCCTTAAACCTATGCCCTCTAGTTTTAGACTTCCCTGTCTTTGGGAAAAGATATTGACTATCTGCCTTGTCTGTGGCCCTCATTATTTTATAGACCTCTATAAGGTCAGCCCTCAGCCCCCTACGCTCTAGAGAAAAAAAGTCCCAGTCTGTTCAGCCTCTCTTTATAACTCAATCAAACAAGTCCCGGTAGTATCCTAGTAAATCTTTTCTGCACTCTTTCTAGTTTAATAATATCCTTTCTATAATAGGGTGACCAGAATTGCACACAGTATTCCAAGTGTGGCCTTACCAATGTCTTGTACAACTTCAACAAGACGTCCCAACTCCTGTATTCAGTGTTCTGACCGATGAAACCAAGCATGCCGAATGCCTTCTTCACCACTCTGTCCACCTGTGACTCCACTTTCAAGGAGCTGTGAACATGCACCCCTAGATCTCTTTGTTCTGTAACTCTCCCCAACGCCCTACCCTACCATTTCCTCGGATGGAGAAAGCTAGCACGAGGGGGCATAGCTTTAAATAAAGGGGTGGTAGTTATAGGACGGATATCAGGGGTAGGTTCTTTAACCAGAGGGTGGTGAGGGATTGGAATGCCCTGCCTGCTGCAGTTGTAAATGCGCCTAGTTTGGGGTCGTTTAAGAGATCCGTGGATAGGTTTATGGATGGAAAGGGATTGGTTTAGGTTAGAGGGTCATTGCTTTTCTCTTAATTGGTTGGCGCAACATCGTGGGCCAAAGGGCCTGTTCTGCGCTGTAATGTTCTATGTTCTATGTTCTATTAACTGAGTAAGTCCTGCCCTGGTTTAATCTACCAAAATGCATCACCTCGCATTTTTCTAAATTAAACTCCATCTGCCATTCATCAGCCCACTGGCCCAATTGATCAAGATCCCATTGCAATTGGAGATAACCTTCCTCACTGTTCCCCATGCCACCAATCTTGGTATCATCTGCAAACTTACTAACCAGGCCTCCTATATTCTCATCCAAATCATTAATATAATTGACAAATAACAGTAGGCCCAGCACTGATCCCTGAGGCACACCATTGGTCAGAGGCTTCCAGTTTGAAAAACAACTCTCTACAATCACCCTCTGGCTTCTGTCAAGAAGCCAATTTTGTCTCCATTTAGATACCTCACCCTGGATCCCGTGAGATTGACCTTTATGCAACAACCTACCATGCGGTACCTTGTCAAAGGCCTTCCACAATTACCATGTCTCAGTATCTTTTAATGCATCTCACCTAGTCCTGGTGACTAAGTATAACCAGGCTTTCAGGTACCTCCTCTTCATTCATTTTTAACTCATCCAATTCTCAACCACCTCCAGTTTCATTATGACTTTGGCAGCATCTTCCTTGCTAAAGACAGATGCAGAGGACTCACTTAGTACCTTTTAACCATGGCCTCTGCCACCATGAATAAATCCCCCTTTTGGTCCATCACTCTTTTCTTTTCATAATTTTACTATTTATATACTTATAGAAGACGTTTAGATTTCCATTTATGTTAGCTGCCAGTCTCTTCTCGTACTCACTCTTTGGGTGGAATTTACCCGTGGAAACTCACAGCTGGGGCACACCCTCAGCAGGACCAGAAGATGCCACTGGCATGGACAAACAGAGAATTCCAGTCTTGGTATGAATTTTGGTAAGAAGAAAGATATGAATTATGTGGCAAATTGGATATAATGACAGAGAGACCTGGGAGTGTATGTACACAAATCTTTGTAGGTGGCAGAACAAGTTGAGAAATCTTTACTCATGGTGCAGAGTATAAAAACAAGGAAATTATGATCGACCTTAGAGCACTGGCTCATCCTCAGCTGGAGTGCCGTGTTCCGTAGAGGGCACCACATTTCAAGGCCTTGGAGAAGGTGCAGAGGAGATTTGCTAAAATGTTACCACGGATAAAGGACTTCAGTTGTGTGGAGAGATTGGAGAAGCTGGGATACTTTCCTTAGAGCAGGGAAGATTTGATAGAGATGTTCAAAGTCATGTTTTTAATCAAATAAGTATGGAGAAACTCTTTTCAGTGGCAGTAAAGTCTGTATACAGAGGAACCAGGTTTAAGAATCAGAAGAAGCAAAGGAGGCATGAAAGAACCAATTTTTACCTATTCAATCTGGAATTCGCTATCTGAAAAGATTTTAGAAGCAGATTTGATAGTAACTTTCAAAAGTGAATTGATAAATCCTTAAAGAGAAATAAAATGGAAAGCATTGGGAAAAGAATAAATGAGGAACTAGGGTATTAGTTGGGTATGTTTACCAAAGAAGCAGAGGACAGTGTGAGTGACTTTCCTCGATGCTGTATCATTCTATGATTCTGTGAATGGCAATTTTTAAAAGGCAATTGACACGCCCTGAAATCTGTCTCAATAACAAGTCGTCATTCCTCAGTCTTTAAAACTGCATCAGCTCCAATAACTGCCAGGAAGTGTTTCTAAATTTATTGCCAATTTTGCTGAATTATGAGGTCTTGTTTATTCTGGGCCCGTGTCCACCAGGAACTGGTTTGAAATTGTGCAAAACTTATATAACTTTAGGCCATTACAGAGGCAGACGACATTTTCATTGCAAGGGCCTTGCCTGAATTCAACTTCAAGCCCCAGAGGTGAGGGAGAAACTTATTAACCCACTGCATGAACTGCATCCAGTGAGATCTCTACTTTGATAAAATTTGGCTGCGAGTTAGAAAGCATCGAGCTTGTTATGGAGGCAAAACACTTGGCTCAGTGAGTGTACGAGAACAAGGTGGAAGAGGAATAGTTAATCAGTAGAAACCACACACTGCAACATCATCAAATTCATCAGAATACCAGAGTCCAGCAAGGCTGTGCTGACGTCAACACATTCACACTCGTTTTTCCATGCCTGGCAGAGGAAGTGATGGAAGGGACCAAAATATGTCCATCAGACCACTACACTTCTCAAAGTCAACCAGCTGCTGGGTGACACGATAACAAGACTTTGGTTCATTCAAATTTTACTTGAAAACATTCCTGTGAAGCACCTTGGAACATTTCACTGTTTTAAATGTGCTGTATGAATCCAAACTGATGATTTTATACACTGGATTACAGTACTGCACATCCTAAATTCCAGCTACAAAATGTGAAGCAATTAATTATCTTAACCCTGAGAATTTGTGTTCGCATTCATGCCTCTTTTCTATTCTGCACAATAATCTCCCCCCCCCCCCCACCTCAATGCCTCCTTTTGTCCCAGAAGTGTCAATATCTGTTGAGTTACAGCTCTACGGTATTTAATTCCTACTGTCTCATCCGACTCATGTGTCATTTCAAATGAATAAGAGCTTTATCCCATTCCTGCCACCATCATGATAGTTCAAATATTTCATCGTCCCTCCTTAGAATCATTAAACCATAAAATCCCTACTGGGCTATTCGGCTCATCGAGTCTGCACTATCTCACTGAAAGAGCATCCTATCCAGGTTCCCCCCCCCCCCCCCCGCTATCTGCGTAGCTTTGTGAATTTAACATGATTAACCCACCTAATCTACACATCCCTGGAAACCAAGGGGCAATCTAGCATGGCCAATCCACCAAGCTTGCACATCTTTGGACTGTGGGGGGAAACTGGAGCACCCAGAGGAAACCCACGCAGACACTAGGAGAATGTGCAAACTCCACACAGACAGTGACCCCAAGAGCAGAACCGAACCTGAGGCCCTTGCAGTCCTAACCATTGATCCACCATACCGTCAATTTGTATACACTGGGCAGAATTCTCTGACCTCGCAACTGGAATTCTCAGATCCCGCTGCAGTGAACGGGGATTTAGATGGATACCGAATTCTCTGTTCTTGCTGGCAGTGGTAAAGGGGTATACAAGACTGGAGGATACTGGCCATTATAACACATTTAAATAGTTTCCAGGAAGGGCTATGTAAAAAAAATTACAACAGCTGCTTTTGCAAAGCTGAGAGAGCAAATGAGAATATGTAACAGACACCATAAAGAAGAGGAGCTAATCTGAAAGCATGGATTTGTATGGGAATGGAAGAATCATCAAACCATTGTCCTGGTGAGGTGGAAATGATGCCAATCTATCTCATCATTTCCATAGATCAGCACATCCGTAAGGATGTGAACCATTTTTGAGGCTATAGCTAACTGCTGTTGGAGGGTGTCATGATGTGGAGATGCCGGTGTTGGACTGGGGTAAACACAGGAAGAAGTCTCACATCACCAGGTTAAAGTCCAACCCATTTATTCGATAGTAACCCATAAGCTTTCGGGGTTAGTCCCTTCTCCATTCACCTGACAAAGGGGCAAACTCCGAAAGCTTGTGGGTTTACTATCGAATAAACTGGTTGGACTTTAACCTGGTGCTGTGGGACTGTGTTGGAGGGTGTGCCAGTCCTATGCTCCATGCTGCCAGAAGGCATCATTGCAGAGGATAGTATGACTGTCCGTCTAACTGCCTGCTGATCCAGACGCACTGGAGACAGATTTCCGGGGTCAATACCAATTATTGCAAATGTAGCTGATGGATTCTTCTAAGTAATCAGGTTGTGCTGAACAACAGTGAAAGCAGGAGAGTTGTGAAGCCTTCTCCCCAGCCCTGATCGATTCAAATGCAGAGTGGCAGTGAGATTCCCCCACCCCATCAATTGTCCCCATTGCCCCGCCACAGCTGGCTCTGTCCCTAGGCCGCACCCCCTTGGCACTGCCCCTAGGCCCCACCCTCTTGGCACTACCCCAGGCCCTGCCTCTTGGCACTGTCCCTAGGCCCCACCCCCTTGGCACTGTCCCTAGGCCCCACCCCCTTGGCCCTGCCTCTAGGCCCCACCCCCTTGGCACTGCCCCTAAGCCCCACCCCCTTGGCACTGCCCCTAAGCCCCACCCCCTTGGCACTGCCCCTAGGCCCCACCCCCTTGGCACTGTCCCTAGGCCCCACCCCCTTGGCACTGTCCCTAGGCCCCACCCCCTTGGCACTACCCCAGGCCCTGCCTCTTGGCACTGCCTCTAGGCCCCACCCCCTTGGCACTGCCCCTAGGCCACACCCCCTGGCACTGCCCCTATGCCCTGCCTCTTGGCACTGCCCCTAGGTCCCACCCCCTTGGCACTGCCCCTAGGCCCCACCCCCTTGGCACTGTCCCTAGGCCACACACCCCTGGCACTGCGCCTAGGCCCTGCCTCTTGGCACTGCTCAATGCCCATTGGGTAGTGCCAAGGTGTCCCCTAGGCATGGGCACTTTGTCCCTTGGGCAGTTTCATGGGGCACAGGCTAGCACTGCCAGGGCGCCCATGCTCAGGGGGCACCACTCCCCCACCCAACCCTCTGGGGGGGGGGGCCTAATCCCCCCCTTCACTTCCATCAGTTTTCCGAAAATGGGGAGTTACTCCGAACCCCACTGTAGTGAAATTGTCCTGGTGGGGTGGGAGATGTGATCGCTCCGGGAGAATTCAGTTCTGGGCCCCGATAATCACATTTAAATCACATTAAAAATAAGATTAGAATGATTTACCTGCTGATCCCACCACGTGATCCCGACTGTGTTGGATTTCTGTCACTGGGAGACGCACATGCACAAAATCCACAAACTGGCACATGTGTGATTCTCTGGGCCCAACATACTAAAATATTCATGCACTGGGATGGGAGAACCACTCCCTGTAATCCTGTGAAGGTTACTGGTAAATTAGACAGATTTTAGGAGCCAGCAAAGACTAAAAAGAAAATAAAGCGAACCAGAAATATTCAAACAGACAGCAAGATTCCTACGAGTATATAAAAAGGAAAAGGGTAATTAAAGTGAGTGTCAATCCTCGAGAGTAGAAGCATAGAATAGAATCCCTACAGTTACAGAGGCCATTTGGCCCATCGAGTCTGCACTGGCCACAATCCCACCCAGGCCCTACCCCGTATCATAGAACATAGAAAAACTGCAGCGCAAACAGGCCCTTCAGCCCACAAGTTGCACTGAAAATGACTATATTCTCCCCGTTGGGGAATTGAACCCCGGTCTCCCACGTGACAGGCGGGGATACTAACAAGGAAGTTATACCCCTACATATTTTATCCACTCATCCCTCTAACCTGTGCATCTCAGAGCAGTAAGGGGAAGTTTCAACATGGCCAATCAACCTAACCCACACATCTTTGGACTGTGGGAGGAAACCCAGGCAGACACGAGGAGAATGTGCAAACTCCACACAGACAGTGACCCGAGCCGGGAATCGAACCCAGGACCCTGGAGCAGTGCTAACCCACTGTGCCACTGTGCCGGCCAGTCTGAGGAATTAAGAATGGAAAACTGGGACATGGTTGCAGTGTTGAACAGGTATTTTCTGCCTGGCTTCACTGTGGAAGACTTTGAAAGTTCCCAAAGACATTTGAAAATCAAGAGATGAAAGGGATTACCATCACCAGGGAAAAGGTACTGATAAACTAATAAGCCTAAAGGCTGTTATATCCCCAAGACCCAAAGACAGATCATCTGAGTGATTGCAGAAATAGGCACTGCTGATAATCTTCCAAAATTCCTTTGATTCTGGAAGGGTCTTAGTGGAAATAACAAATTTAATGCCTAAATGGAAGAAAGGGGAAAGACAGAAAGTGAGAAATTATAGGCCAGTTAGCTCTTGTCTGTTATATGTAGAAATTGATATAGTCCATTTTGAAGGAGGCTATTGGATATTTTGAAAATCGTAATACAATGAAACAAAGTCAACATGGGTTGTGAAAAGGAAATCACATTTAACTAATTTATTAGCATTCTTTGAGGAAGTGAAAAGCATGTTGGATAAAGGGAGATGTGTAATTGGATTTCCAAAAGGAATTTGGTAAGGTGTCACATCAATGCGGTGGTACAGTGGTTAGCACTGCTGTGTCACAGCACCAGGGACCTGGGTTCAATTCCTGGCTTGGGCCAGTGTCTGTGCAGAGTTTGCATGTTCTCCCCATTTCTTCATGGGTTTCTTCCATGTGCTCTGGTTTCCTCCCACAGTCCAAAAAGATGTGCTGGTTAGGTAGATTGGCCATGCTAAATTCTCCCTCAGTATACCCAAACAGGTGCTGGAGTGTGGTGACAGTAACTTCATTGCACTGTTAATGTAAGCGTAGTTGTGATTAACAAATTAACTTTAAAAAATAGGAGCTCATTGAATGAACATAGAACCCTACCCTACAGTGCAGAAACAGGCCCTTCGGCCCATCGAGTCTGCACCGAACACAATCCCACCCTGACCCTATCCCCATATCCCTACACATTTACCTGCTAATCCCTCTAACCTACACATCCCAGGACACTAAGGGGCAATTTTAGCATAGCCAATGAACCTAACCCGCACATCTTGTGCATGAGTCGCAAAAACCCAGCTTGCAGGTGCAGCAGGTGGTCAGGAAGGCGAATGGGATGCTGGCCTTCATAGCGAGGGGGATAGAATATAAAAGTAGGGAGGTCTTGCTGCAACTGTATAGGGCATTGGTGAGGCCGCAGCTGGAGTACTGTGTGCAGTTTTGGGCGCCGCACCTGCGCAAGGATATTTTGGCCCTGGAGGGAGTGCAGAGGAGGTTTACTCGGCTGATACCGGAGTTGAGGGGATTGAGCTATGAGGAGAGGCTGAATAAACTAGGCTTGTACTCGTTAGAGTTTAGAAGAATGAGGGGAGATCTCATTGAGACGTATAAGATGATGAATGGGATGGATAGGATAGAGGTGGAGAGACTCTTCCCGCTCAAAAAAGACAGTAGGACTAGGGGGCACAGCCTCAAGATAAAGGGGGGGCGGTTTAGAACAGAGTTGAGGAGGAACTTCTTCACTCAAAGGGTGGTGAATCTCTGGAATTCTCTGCCCGTTGAAGTGGTGGAGGCTGCCTCGCTAAATATTTTTAAGAAACGGGTTGATGGGTTTTTGATAAGAGAAGGGATTAAGGGTTATGGGGAGAGGGCGGGAAGGTGGAGCTGAGTCACGACAGATCAGCCATGATCTTATTGAATGGCGGGGCAGGCTCGAGGGGCCAGATGGCCTACTCCTGCTCCTATTTCTTATGTTCTTATCTTTGGACTGTGGGAGGAAACCGGAGCACCCAGAGAAAACCCACGCAGACACGAGGAGAATGTGCAAACTCCACACAGGCAGTGACCCGAGCCGGGAATCGAACCCAGGACCCTGGAGCTGTGAAGCAGCAGTGCTAACCACTGTGCTACCGTGCCGGTAGCACAGTATGTGGGGTATCAGCGTGGATAGGGGACTGGTTAAAAAACAGGAAGCAGAGAGGAGGGATAAACAGGTCATTTTCAGGTTGGTAAGTTATATCTAGTGTGGGGCCTCAAATATTTACAACCTGTATCAATGACTTGATTGTGTGGTAGCAAAGATTTCAGATGACACCTGGATAGGTAGAAAAGTAAATTGTTATAAGGAGGTAGAGAGTGTACAACACAATTTAGATGGATAAAGTATAAATTTGGCAGATGGCCTTACACTGTGGGAAGAATGAACTTGTTCACTTTGGCAGAAAAGATATAAAAGCAGTATACCATTGAGGTGGAGAGAGATTGCAGGATTCAGTGGAACAGAGAGATCTGGGTGTTCTGGAACATGAATCACAAAATGTTATTCTGCAGTTATAGCAAGTGATTAGGAAGGCAAATGGGATGTTGTCATTTATTGCAAGGGAATGGAATATAAAAGTAGGGAAGTTTCGCTGCAGCTGTACAGGGCTTTAGTGAGAGCATATCTGGAGTACTGTGTACAGTTTTGGTCTCCTTATTTGTAAAAGGATATAATTACATTAGAAGCAGTACAGTATCGGTTCAATCAATTTATTCGTGGGACGAAGACCTTATCTTATGAAGAAAGGTCGAACAGGTTGGACCTGTTAAAGTTAAAGTTTATTTATTAGTCACCAGTAGAATGTAGAAGAATGAGAGGTGATCTTGAAACATATCAGATCCTGAGGGGACTTGGATATCATCTTCTGGATGTTATCACCAAATACATCTTCCCCTCTTCCTTCCTGAGCATCCATGATACTCAGGTCTACTCCTCTTCACTCCAACATCTCATCCCTTTTCCCTTCACCTCCTCTCTCCTCACTGTCAAAAACCCCAAACACTTCTTCCATGTGAAACAGTGATTCACTTGCACCCATCACTCACTGCACAACTATTGAGAGGGAAACTGTACTGTCTGATATTAGTGAGGATCGTGTCATTGCAATCTTACCTCTCTGCCAGTCCTACTGAGGCTGAGGCTGTAATCCAAGCCTTACTTCCCACCCAGACACTGTCACAGAGCACATTTCAATCTCTACATTCGTTAAAAAGCTTAATTAAGAAATGGAATTGTTTGCTGAAATGACTTTGGATTCCACGCTTTTTAGGGGCTAAATCATTGGGAGTTTATTTATGTTCACAATAACTTTGGTTCACTCAATTTGAAGTATAGTTTAAGGCACCAACCAATGGAAGGATTTAGCCAGCAGGAATATTAGTGGAATGGGCTGTGCGATTCCCTTTTTTTTTAACATTGATCTGGCTGAGGTGTGAACCACTCCACTCAGCGGGATCTCACAATAGAAAGGTAACCTTTCAAATCTGCTAACCATGGGTTTTTCTCTTCATTGGTGCTTGGTTCAGCTGGAGGCTAAAACAAAGAAAGGGCGTAATTACATTTGAAATCAAACAAAAGCAACATTGAGTTGATGAAAACTATTTTTTTAAACCACAAGTAAAAGTGCTGCTTTCTGACAAATGCATGACTAATTTGCCAGGAATATTTTTGCTTAGCTCAGGTCTCAGAGTGACGGCGAGGTGCTGCGCTGCATACTTTGCTGCATCGGCATATGTTGGGTGTGAAATTCTGAATGGTGGGTGGCAGAGTGAGTGGTATTCAGACATACTCGCAACTCACTCCTCCTATTGAACCTTTGACCAATTCCCTGCGCTGAACTCAGGCCATCATTTCGCAGCCTGGGAATCGCCAAGCTCCCTTATTTGTTGCCGGCAAAAGGCAGCGAACAGGAGGCAAGTGTTTCCCAGCATCAATATTAAAAGAAAAGGCTTCATTTGTTTCTAGAGTTCCTTGAGATGTAAAGTTAGAATTACAGTTGTGTTACCAGCGATAGCACTTAAACCACTCCACTCAGCGGGAGTGTCTCACTCCTGCTTCTGGTAATTTAACTACATAGAACATAGAACCCTACAGTGCAGAAACAGGCCCTTCGGCCCATCGAGTCTGCATCGAACACAATCCCACCCAGACCCTATCCCCATATCCCTACACATTTACCTGCTAATCCCTCTAACCTACACATCCCAGGACACTAAGGGGCAATTTTAGCATAGCCAATGAACCTAACCCGCACATCTTTGGACTGTGGGAGGAAACAGGAGCACCCGGAGAAAACCCACGCAGACACGAGGAGAATGTGCAAACTCCACACAGGCAGTGACCCGAGCCAGGAATCGAACCTAGGACCCTGGAGCTGTGAACCAGCAGTGCTGACCATTGTGCTACTGTGCCACCCATAACCGCCAGTGATCAAATAGAAGGCAGAAGACATGAATGCCTTATAAATGCATTAAATATTTATCTACTAATATTATCACAGTCAGTTATAGTCTTTACATTTTATTCTATTGCCATAGGGATGCAGTTGACCTTTGCTTGTGAATTACCTGTTTGGGGAACTTAGTATTTAGAGAAATGCAAACACAGAGCTCTCACAGTCAGCCCATGCTGCAATGTGCTAGACTGAATATCAGACACCTCCTGAAGTTACGAAGCAATATCGCACTAACAGATACAAGCAATATTCTTCATTCTGTGAATAATGTGATCCTAGTGTTTCGGGGCCAGTAAGACCCGAGCTTTGATCCTGGTCTTTGCTGAGTCAGCTGATACCAGCTGAGAACGTGGCAGAATGCTACAGTCAGCCTCAAGGCAGAGCTCCTTTACATTGTCCAGTATCCCCCGCTGGAAGTGTGGCTGTAGAAAGCAGACTCTGGTATAGAACCATGCAGCCCATTGAGCCAATACTGGCTCTTTGGAATATCTACTTGATGAGCTCAACTCCCTCGCTCTTCGCCCATATCCTCGCAAAATTTTCTTTTCTCGTGTATTTGTCCAATTTCCTTTTTGAAGTATGTATCAATATACATACTTCAAAAAGGAAATTGGACAAATACAAAAACCTGCTTCCAGATCACAATAACTCACTACATTAAAGAAACTCATCTTATTTCCCCCCCTGGTTATTTTTTCAGTTACCTTGGCCTGAATTTTACATTTGGTAAGTGCGATGTTGAGTCCACTACCGGACTAGACCGCACTCTCAACACAATCGCACGCAGGGTAGCCTGATGTGAAATGTATTTTCCAATTGGTTTGGGAGTGTGGGCTGGGCTAGCAAAAAGTTGGACACCGGATCTAAATATTCGTCAGGACTTCAATTATCTTCTAGTGGAAAAACAGATAGGTCTTACATTATGATGAAGTGGAAATGGTCGAGAGCTTCAAGTTTCTAGGTGCTCAGATCACCAACAATCTGTTCCGCTCCCTCCATGCTGACGCTATAGTTGAGAAAGCCCACCAACTACTTTCTCAGGAGGCTTAAAAAATTCAGCATGTCCACTACGCTCTCACCAACTTTTACAGGTGCACCATAGAAAGCATCCTTTCCAGATATATTACAACTTGGTATGGCTCCTGCTCTGACCAAGGCCACAAGAAACTGCAATGGGTTGTGAATGTAGCTTAGTCCATCATTCAAACCAGCACCCCATCCATTGACTCCACCTACACTTTCCACTATCTCAGGAAAGTAGCCTGCATAATCAAGATCCCCACGCATTTCGGACATACTCTCTTTTAGCTTCTTTCGTTGGGAAGAAAGATGCCAATATCTGCAGTTTTGGTCGCCGCATTTGAGAAAGGATTTATTGGCCTTGGAGGGAGGACAGAGAAGGTTCACTAGGCTGATACCGGAGTTGAGGGGGTTGGTTTATGAAGAGAGGCTGAATAGACTGGGTCTGTACTCGTTGGAGTTTAGAAGGTTGAGGGGGGGATCTTATCGAGACGTATAAGATAATGAAGGGGATGGATAAGGTAGAGATAGAGAGATTCTTTCCGCTTAGAAAGGATAGCAGAACTAGAGGGCACAGCCTCAAAATAAAGCGGGAGTCTAGATTGGAGTTGAGGGGGAACTTCTTCACTCAAAGGGTGGTGAGTCTCTGGAATTCTTTGCCCATTGAAGTGGTGGAGGTTACGTCGCTAAATATATTTAAGTCACGGGTAGATAGGTTTTTGGTAGGCAAGGGGATTAAGGGTTATGGGGAGAAAGTGGAAAGTGGAACTGATCCACTTCAGATCAGCCATGATCTTATTGAATGGTGGGGCAGGCTCGAAGGGCTAGATGGCCTACTCCTGCTCCTATTTCTTATGTTCTTATGTTTTTATCTCAGGTCACATGCCAACTGACTCAAGAACAGCTTCTTCCCTGCTGCCATCAGACTTTTGAATGGACCTACCTTATATTAAGCTGATCTTTCTCTACACCCTATATGTAACAGCAACAGTATATTCTGCACCCTCTCCTTTTCTTCCCTCTTATGTACTCTATGGACATATGCTTTACCTGTATAGCATGCAAGAAACAATACTTTTCACTCCATCCCAATAAATATGATAATAATAAATCAAATCAAATGGAAACAAATCTGGTGTTCATGTTGCAGCTTTTCAGCTATAACTGGTCCTGACTAAAATATCCACTCACTCAATGTGTTTGTATATAGTGGCTCTGAAATTGTGTTCGGTGCAGACTCGATGGGCCGAAGGGCCTCTTTCTGCACTGTAGGGCTCTATGATTTCTAAATATGCCTTGAAAATCTACAGATCTTGCCCAGTAACTGCCACTGATCCAACTCATCTTTGTGGCAATAATGAGAAGGTTCCTATTGACTACTTATATCAGTGAGAAATAAAAAATTATGAGTAAGCATTACTCCAGCAGCTCTCGTGACCTCAGGATGTCCCAGAGTGCCTTACCACATTTTGAAGTATGGTCATCGCGATAATGTCGACAATATGGCAGCCAGCCACTTTGTGCACAGCAAGCTCCAAAAACCAGCAACGCTGGATCTTTTCCATCCATCTCAGAGGGTCTCAGATTGACGTCTCAGGACACTTGCATCACAGCGTGCAGCACTCTGTCAGGACTACGCTGGGACTTTAACCCCACATTCCCAACTCTCTGGAGTGGGGCTTGAGCTCATAACCCTACAGAAGCTGATATTCCAATGTGGTAGACACCTGTACCTGTCATGGAGTTTTAAAGCCAATATTCATCAATGTCCCCCATGGTACAGACCCAGTTATTTTGTTAGAATTTTTCGTACAGATGTGTAGGTGAATCAGCTTCAAAGGTTAACGCAACCAGAAGATAATCTGGCAAAATGCAGAAATACAAGAGAAGCAAAATCGCAAATAAAATGTAAGTGTTTATGCTCAGGGGATCTTTTATCCTTTGGATGACAAATTGATGAAACACCCACCTGCTCTTTTTGCCTGTGCAATGAGCACAAAATCACACGGGAATCATATAAATAGATCTTTTAATGGCCAGATTCGGCCCCTTAATAGTCAGTGGGCATGGCTCTCTCTCCTGCTGACCTCAATCCTGTATATGTGTGACACACAAAAACATCATCACAAACAACTTTACACACATTCAGGTCAGGTGCACACCTGGTGAAGCACCGTATAATTCTGGCTGTTAAATCTGTGCCCTCTGGTTATTAATTCTCCTGCCAGTGAGGACAGTTTCTCAGTATTTACTCTATCTAAACTCTTCACAACTTTGAACACCTCTATCAAACCTTTGCTACCTTTCCCTGCAGTGAGAATTAGCTCTGTCCTCCAGCCGCTCCACCTAACTGAAGTCTTGCACCCCTGCAATCATTTGAGTAAACCTCCTCTGTACCCTGTCAAAGGTCTTGACGCCCTTCCTGAAACGTGGAGCCCAAATTGGATACAACTGATGGCAGTATATTTTCCCAAAAGCATTTAGCAACTTTAGGAAAAAAAATGCAAACTTGCACCTTCCACGGTTAATCAATTCCTGGCAAACTGTACAACTTCTCAAGGAGCAAACGTCCAATTAAATTGATTGCCGCAAATTTCTATTTCAAGTAAGTCGACCAGAATTTTTCCATATGGGAGATTTGAACATATGGGAGAGGTTTTCTTTAGACTTAGAAAGAGACTGTGAGATGACCAAGATGAGGCCTTGAACTGAAACACCAGCTTAGCCTGAATTTAGTTCAAGACACCACATTGGTAAAGGGGTTGAAGCCTGCATTAGGAGCTACAACTCGGAGCATTGCTAAGGACTGATTACCACCGCATTTGGGTGAATAGGGATTGGCCTAAACACCCTCTTCTAGTAATGACCAACTGATTGGAAGTTGTTGCTGGGGATTTTGGTAGCCCCTGAGAGATGTAGCACCATTTACTATTCACTCAATGTTGGGATATTTTACGAGGAGGTTTGAAACACATTTGGAGAAATTCTGGGACCAAGTGGACAAAGTTTAATCAATGCTCTGATCAACATTTATTCTCAACATTTTCTGAGGGTTTTTCCTGGAAGGGTTTAAGTGCTGTGCTACTGCAGCCTATAGGGGAAAGGTAGTGCTAACCTGGAATTGTTCCATCACCCCCAGAAACAGTTTGGAGGCAGTCATCAGGCCTCCCTCACACTGAGGAGGGCTGTCTAAAAGACCAGCCTCAGTGCTCTGGGCCTTATTCCAGTTAAAACCTCCCCAGTTACCTCAAGGTAATTACAGTTTCTAAAAAATTGGATCACTGCAGGGTCTTAGGGCTGAGCAGGAGTAAACGTTATGCTCGCTCCTGTATAGGCCTCACACGCTGGATGTAAAATCCAGCCCAGTATTTCAATCACTTCATCAAAAATAAAGCTTGGCCTGAGCCACTCTAAAGCACGATGAGTATCTGAATAAATGCAGCACTCTATAAATGCTCTTGGGGAGAGTCCCTAATTACACAACTGTACAAAGGATCTCAATTCTCTATAACAGAATCCTCAATAACTGCAGTCCTCTATTTGAGAATGTCCAATAGCTGTTGCGTGTTACAACAGAATCATTAATAACTTCAATGCTCGGTAAGACAATTGCTAATACTCTACAAATCCGTCCTCCATAACTGCAATACTCTTTAAATCCTTGTTATAGGAACTGACCCAGGTTTACTTCATGTATGTCCGAGGAGTAAAGTTTGTTGCCTCACTAGACCCAGCACCCACATTCTTCCAGTAAATATAAGAATCTCTGGAGCTGTTCGCCAATCCTCAGGATCCATCTCAGTTCACAAAGGGAACAAGCCCAGAAATCACAACTTGTCTCAGGCTCAGGACCTGTTTTAAATATTGTGGGCATCTCGAAACACCAGCCCAGAGGGACCTCGGGGTCCTTGTGCATGAGTCGCAAAAACCCAGCTTGCAGGTGCAGCAGGTGGTCAGGAAGGCGAATGGGATGCTGGCCTTCATAGCGAAGGGGATTGAATATAAAAGTAGGGAGGTCTTGCTGCAGCTGTATAGGGCATTGGTGAGGCCGCAGCTGGAGTACTGTGTGCAGTTTTGGGCGCCGCACCTGCGCAAGGATATTTTGGCCCTGGAGGGAGTGCAGAGGAGGTTTACTAGGCTGATACCGGAGTTGAGGGGATTGAGCTATGAGGAGAGGCTGAATAAACTAGGCTTGTACTCGTTAGAGTTTAGAAGAATGAGGGGAGATCTCATTGAGACGTATAAGATGATGAATGGGATGGATAGGATAGAGGTGGAGAGACTCTTCCCGCTCAGAAAGGACAGTAGGACTAGCGGGCACAGTCTCAAGATAAAGGGGAGGCGGTTTAGAACAGAGTTGAGGAGGAACTTCTTCACTCAAAGGGTGGTGAATCTCTGGAATTCTCTGCCCGTTGAAGTGGTGGAGGCTGCCTCGCTAAATATTTTTAAGAAACGGGTTGATGGGTTTTTGATAAGAGAGGGGATTAAGGGTTATGGGGAGAGGGCGGGAAGGTGGAGCTGAGTCACGACAGATCAGCTATGATCTTATTGAATGGCGGGGCAGGCTCAAAGGGCCAGATGGCCTACTCCTGCTCCTATTTCTTATGTTCTTATGTTCTTATGTTCTGAAACAGATAATTCTGAATGATTAGAATCCACTTAAAGCTATGTTATATTGTATAACATCCATCCTTATTAAATAGTGTATTGTCTGACTTAATGTGAGCAATGCCATTTAGCAATCTTCAGCAGCTATATTTAAAATTAAAGTTCACACTTCTGGCATTGCACTTTAAACTGTTAATTCCTTAGAACTGAAAATTTACTAGTTTTTGCAAACATACAAACTTCCCTCACTAACTGCAAATCATTTCGAATTGACCCCAGATTCTTTTACTCACAGCCATAAGACTTCCGAGGTTTCAGGCAGGTTAAACAGGACTTATCTTAGTGTCAGAGTGTGTTACGTTGTATACATGGCTACTTCAGAGAACCATCACAAGAGGTTTCCCAACAGAACGTAACTTCAATGACATGAGGTGGCACCGTGCAATATTGTTAAGAGTGTGTTAGTGGAAATACAAATGTCCTATTATAACAAAAGTGATGAGCTTTTTTATTTGAAGGAGGAATCCATTAAATGGATGGGTTAATAATAATTTTCAACTCAATTCCTGGGTATGATCTCAGACTATGACTTGGCTTTTGAAGTTAAGCATTGAATACTTGCTGTTAGAGCGCACACAGCCTATAGCTGACTGTGAAAGGCTTCAAAAATGAAGAACAGCCTGAAAACTCCCTTAACCCTTTGGTGTTCCACTCAAAGGAAAAAAGCAATTATGAATTTTAACTCTTGTGTTTGATTTAGATATATACATTTTACAACCGGACACTGCATCCACTCCTACTTACAAAATCCCTACAACACAAACCACCTCCACACCCACCCCCACCCCCCCCCCAGCACAAACCACCCATCCCCACCTCTACCTACAAAATCCCCACAACACAAATAAACCATCTTCAACACCATGCCTCCCCTCCCCCCCCCCCCCCCACCAAAAAAAAAAACCCCTTCCTCACATTGTTTATCTTGGAAACACTTTGTCTGGAATGAACTAACTTGCACAAAACAAAACAGACTCAGGTTTCTCCCTGGATCTGAGCCAAACAGCAGGGAGGACACACTGTGGTAAGACAGGGATTTATTTTCATATTTAGTCTTCACTGTTTAATGTGACAGAATGCACACTCAGAGCTTTTCAAACTGGAAAAGGTTATTGCAAGGTATAAAACATTGAGTTGTGCAGAAGGATTTGACTTTATGAAATTGATTCAGCAAGAGGATTTCCAAATAAAACAAACCAAATAATGAACTGAGAATAAACCATGAGGAGTAAACCCAAGACTGGTTAGTGTCGCATGAGGGAGGGTGACAGCACTGGACATTTGCCATGCCCCCTTTAGAGGAAGCTTGAATTAAGTTGTCTCTTCTCCCTCAGATCTTCTAACCTCTCTGGATTTGAGGTGCTACTGTCGCTCCTCCAAGCAGCAATTCTGTTGCGTCTAAGGTACCTGCAGACTATTGGACTGTGGAAGATATCAGAGTCGAATTTCTTATCCACTAACAGTGCTTTTTTGCAGGGTTGTATAAAGATGAGTAATGAAAACCCAGGTTGATTTTATTTCCGTCCTGAGCACGATGGTGCTGGGACCCAGAGTGACACATCTAATGGTGCTGGAACACAGAAGCTGGAACTCATCATTGGTCATGGTTGGATTCTGAATCTCTCTAACTTGTTCTTCAGGCATCATCAAAAGTTTAAATTTGTAAATCAGGTGCTCTCCAGGCCCACCTTGTCACAATATTCTATTCCAGTTTACATCAGCTTTACACTGAGCACAGGCATAATGATTTCATCACTAATCTGATCAAATTGATGGAGTCACCTGGCTCGGCTACACTGTGAAGTAAACTATTGACAACTACATCCACAAGGCATCATGTCCACACTTTATGTAGTACGCAAACCCTGTGCTAAAATGTAAATGTACAGACGGGGTCATTATACAGGTTAGACCTCAACGCACCCTCAACAACAGCTCTGCAATTTCCTGGTGATTCCAGTGTTAACTGTTATGTCGTGACAAACCATACAAAGTGGATGAATCCCCATTCTGATCCTGAGCGTATCGCCCAATCTCAAAACCGATGTCAGCACCTTTGGGTTAGAGAGGGATCGTGCAGGGGAATAGCCAGTCAAGGTTTCTGCTCCTCGCTTCCATCCATTTTGCACTCATTAAGTGCAAATTATGTTCGAGTAACTTCAATGGGTTTTCTGATAAGTTAACAGTGAGGCTGAGTGAGGGCAGTGCATAGAACATTGAACATAGAACATAGAACATTACCATAGAACCATAGAACCATAGAACCCTACAGTGCAGAAACAGGCCCTTCGGCCCATCGAGTCTGCACCGAACACAATCCCACCCAGACCCTATCCCCATATCCCTACACATTTACCTGGGTGTTCACTTACCATACTTGAAGGATATGGGATAAAACAGCCAGTGGTAGCATTAATACCAAATTGGTGAAGGGACAGAAAACTAAATGTTGTGGTGAATGGCTACTTTTCGATTTGTTGTAGCCAGTAAAATTTTATGCTTCCTCCAGGTGGATTCGAAGGCAGGGATTTGGGGAGAGGTGGGATGGTGAATAATGCTTCATGGATGGAGTTCCTTCTGGGATCCTGTCTGCCTCACCCTGACACAATTTCACACTGGGGGGGCAGACAGACCCTCGGCAGGTTACCTGCCCTTCCCCCATTAAGGCCCTTAAGAGGCCTCTCAGAGTCTTAGAACATAGAACATTCCAGCGCAGTACAGGCCCTTCGGCCCTCGATGTTGCGCCGACCAGTGGAACCAATCTAATGACCCTCTAACCTAAACTATTCCAATGTTATCCATATGCCTATCCACTGACCATTCGAACGCCCTTAAAGTTGGCGAGTCCACAACTGCTGCAGGCAGGGCATTCCACACCCTTACTACCCCCTGAGTAAAGAACCTACCTCTGACATCTGTCCTATAATTACCACCCCTTAATTTAAAGCTACGTCCCCTCGTGTTAGCCATCACCATCCGAGGAAAAAGGCTCTCACTGTCCACCCTATCTAACCCTCTGATCATCTTGTATGCCTCAATTAGGTCACCTTCTCCCCTGTAACAAAAATAACCTCAAGTCCCTCAGCCTTTCCTCATAAGACCTTCTTTTCCCACAGAGCCTCAATTTTTATTTGGAGAGGGATGGGTTCCAGGCAGAGTGCCGGAGTTCCGCTTCTGGTTAGCACAGCGCTGGGCCTGGATAGGTTGGAAAGCAGATCAATTTCCAAAGATGGACAGTAGTCCTGCTTACTGCCAATCGGAGCTGGAGTGAGTGTGAAAGGGCAGTGGGTCTCTGAGAGTCAGTGGCATCACCTGGCGCTTGCCATCCTCATAATTCAGTCTCAGGGTTCAGTACCGGCACTGCTCTGTTGATATACATTATGACTTGGCTATGGGGCACAATTTAGAAAGCTGAATTTGCAGATGACACAGAACTTGGAAATGTAGTAAACAGTAAGAAGGTTATTTGTAGATTTCAATCGGATATAGACTTGCTGGTGGAATGGGTGGAGGAAATTCAATGTAAAAATGTATGTGGCAATACATTTTGGTAGGAAGAATGAAGAGAAACAATACAAGCTAAATGATACAATTTGAAAGTAGTTGCATGAAGACCTGCAAATGCTTTTTCACAAATCTCTCAAGGCGTCTGGACAGGTTACAAACCGTATTGAGTCACAAGACCATAAAACATAGGAGCAGAATTAGGTCACTCAGCCCCTCGAGGTGGTGTGGTAGCACAGTGGGTTAGCACTGCTGCTTCACAGCTCCAGGGTCCTGGGTTCGATTCCCGGCTCAGGTCACTGTCTGTGTGGAGTTTGCACATTCTCCTTGTGTCTGCATGGGTTTCACCTGGGTACTCTAGTTTCCTCCCACAGTCCAAAGATGTGCGGGTTAGGTTGATTGGCCATGCTAAGAAATTGCCCCTTAGTGTCCAGGGATGTGTAGGTTAGAGGGATTAGTGGGTATAATATGTAGGGATATGGGGATAGGGCCTGGGTGGGATTGTGTTGGGTACAGACTCGATGGGCTGAAGGGCCTCTTTCTGCACTGTGGGGTTCTATGATAAGTCTGCTTCACTATTCAATCATGGCTGATTTTTTTTTCACCCCCATTCTCCTTACTTTTCTCTGTAACCCCTGATCCCCTTATTAATCAAAATCCTATCTATCTCTGTCTTAAAGACACTCAGTGACCCGGCCTCCACAGCCTTCTGCGGCAAAGAGTTCCACAGATTCCCCACTCTCTGGCTGAAGAAATTCCCCCTTATCTTGTTTTAAAGGATCATCCCTTTAGCCTGAGGTTGTGCCCTTTGGTTCCAGTTTCTCCTACTAGTGGAAACATCCTCTCCACGTCCACTCTATCCAGGCTTCGCAGTATCCTGTAAATTTCAATAAGATCCCCCCCCTCATCCTTCAAAACTCCAACCCAGAGTCCTCAACTGTTCCTCATACAACAAGCTCTTCATTCCAGGGATCATTCTTGTAAACCTCCTCTGGACCCTTTCCAAGGACAGCACATCTTTCCTCAGAATATGGGACTCAAAATACTCCAAATGGGGTCTGACCAGAGCCTTATCCAGCATCAGAAGTCCATCCCTGCTCTTGTATTCTAGCCCTCTCGACGTGAATGCTAACATTACATTTGCCTTCCTAACTGAACCTGCATGTTAACCTTAAGAGAATCTTAAACAAGGACTCCTGGTCCCTTTGTGTTTCTGATTTCCTGAGCATTCTTCCATTTAGAGAATAGTCAATGCCTCTATTCCTCTTTCCACAGTGCAGAACCTCACACTTTTCCACATTGTATTCCATCAGATTTGCCCACTCTCCTAACCTGTCCTTCTGTAGCCCCCCCCCCACTTCCTCAATACCACCCTCTGCATATACTTGTTTCAACTGCAAACCTAGCGACAGTGTCTTCAGATCCTTCCTCCAAATCGTTTATGTACATTGTGAAAAGTTGTGGTCCCAGCACTGACCCCTGAGTCACCAGCTGCCATCCCGTAAAATACCCCTTTATCCCCTCTCTCTGCCTTCTGCCAGTCAGCCAATCCTCTACCCGTGCCAGGATTCTACCTGTATTACTATGGACTCTTAACTTATTTAACTGTCTCCCTGCGGCGCCTTGTCAAAGGCTCTCTGGAAATCTAGTAGATTTGTCAGACATGACCTCCCCTTGACAAAGCCGTGTTGACTCAGTCCTGCTTTATCATGCACTTCCAAATACTCTGTGATCTCATCTTTAAATCTTGCCAATGATCAAAGTCAGCTTAAATGGTCTATAATTTCCTATCTGCTGCCTCCCTCCCTTCTTAAACAGCAGTGTCACATTTAGCTACTTTCCAGTCCTCTGGGACACCCCCTGCCTCCAGTGATTCCTGAAAGATCACCACCAATGTCTCCACAATTTCCTCAGCTATCTATTTTCGAACTCTAGGGTGTGGTCCATCCGGTCCGGGTGATTTATCCACCTTCAGACCTTTCAGTTTCCCCAGAACCTTCTCCTGAGCGTTGGTCACTACACCCACCTGTGCCCCCTGACTCTCCCGGACCTCTGGCATCCCATTGCTGTCTTCCACCGTGAAGACTGGCGCAAAGTAACTATTCACTTCCTTGGACATTGTTTTGTTTCCTATTATTACTTCTCCAGCCTCATTTTCCTGTGGTCCAATGGTTATTTTTGCCTCTCTCTTACCTTCTATAGATAGAAAAAAATTCTTTCTATCTTCTTTTATATTACTAGCTTACACTCATATTTCATCCCGCCCCCTCCCATTGCTTTATCAGTTGTCCTCTACTCACTTTTAAAGCTTACCAATCCTCTGTCTTCCCATTAATCCTCACCACTTTATCTTTTGCTCTAATGCTGTCCTTGACTTCCTTCATCAGCCATGGATGTCTCATCCTCCCCTTATCATGTTTCCTTGGGATGAATTTCTGTTGTGCCTCCCAAATAACTCTCAAAAACTCCTGCCATTGCTATCATTGATGTCAGGGGTAGGTTCTTTACCCAGAGGGTGGTGAGGGATTGGAATGCCCTGCCTGCTGCAGTTGTAAATGCTCCTAGTTTGGGGGCGTTTAAGAGATCTGTAAATAGGTTTATGGACGAAAAGGGATTGGTTTAGGCTAGTGGGTCATTGTTTTTGTAACTGGTCGGTGCAACATCGTGGGCCGAAGGGCCTGTTCTGCGCTGTAATGTTCTATGTTCTATTCCATGGTCTTCCTTGCTAGGCTCCCTTTCCAATCGACTCTGGTCAGCTCCTCCTTCATGTCTTTTGTAGTTGTGTTTATTTAATTGTAATGCCCTTACATCTGATTCCAGTTTCTCCCTCTCAAACTGCAGGCTAAATTCTATCATATTGTGGTCCCTAAGAGTTCCTCCACCTTAAGTTCCCGAATCAAGTCTGCCTCATTACACATCACCCAATCCAGAAGTGCCTATTCCCGAGTAGGCTCTGTCACAAGATGCTCCAAAAAACTATCTCTTAGACATTCCACCAGTTCTACGTTCTAGAGTCCTCGGTTTCATAAATAAAGATATGGATTTTACATATTTTGGCAGGGTGAGGGCAGTAGAACAGAGAGTGAGTAATCCACGCACCTTCTCAGAGAGTTCAATCAAGTGACAGACAACCAATCATTGCCACCCATTAGGAAAGCAGCTGAGTACGGTGCAAAGGGGGACTCCCAGCCAATGTATGTATGACGTGAACAGGAAGTTGGTCACGGTCACCAAATGACCCTGGAGTTTGCACATTCTCCTTGTGTCTGTGTGGGTTTCCTCCGGGTGCTCCGGTTTCCACCCATTGTCCAAAGGTGTGCGGGTTAGGTTGATTGGTCAGGCTAAGAAATTGTCCCTTAGTGTCCAGGGATGTGTAGGTTAGAGGGATTAGTGGGTATAATATGTAGGGATATGGGGGTAGGGCCTGGGTAGGATTGTGGTCATAAGAACATAAGAAATAGGAGCAGGAGTAGGCCATCTAGCCCTTCGAGCCTGCCCCACCATTCAATAAGATCATGGCTGATCTGAAGTGGATCAGTTCCACTTTCCCGCTTGCTCCCCATAACCCTTAATTCCCCTGTCTATCAGAAACCTATCTACCCGTGACTTAAATCTATTTAGTGAGGTAGCCTCCACCACTTCAACAGGCAGAGAATTCCAGAGGTTCACCACCCTTTGAGTGAAGAAGTTCCTCCTCAACTCCGTTCTAAACTGTCCCCCCCCCTTATCTGGTCGGTGCAGACTCGATGGGCCGAAAGGCCTCTTTCTGCACTGTAGGGTTCTATGATGATTCTATGATTGGACTCTCAATCTCTGTGATAGCCTCAAAACCGAATAAATTCAATAAAGAAAAAAATTGTAAGCACTGTCACCTTTGCCAGCTGAATCAGGTCCCATTAACAGGTTCTTTTCTTTCACCCTTGTGCCATCACTCCAAAACTGGCATAAAATATTCCCAAAGATTTTGGCAGCCAATATCTGAGCAGCAGGTAAACAAAACATTGTATACAATTGGCTTGTTAATTAATATCTCAAACTGAAATGTATGAATCCTTTATGGGTCCAGCTGTTCACGATCTGTACCAGCGAGTTGGATGTGGAGATCAAATCTAATATTTCCAAGTTTGCTGATGACGTAAAACTAGATGGGATTGTGAGTTGTGAGGAAGACACAAAGAGATTTCACGGGAACCTAGGCAGCCTAAGTAAGTGGGTAAGAATATTGCAGGTAGAATGAGGGGTATGGATAGGGTGAACAGTGGGAAGCTTTTTCCCAGGTTGGAGGTGACGATCACGAGGGGTCACAGGTTCAAGGTGGGGGGGGGGGGCAAGGTTTAACTCAGATATCAGAAGGACATATTTTACACAGAGGGGGCCTGGAATGCGCTGCCAAGCAGGGTGGTGGAGGCGGACACGCTGGGATTGTTTAAGACTTATCTGGATAGTCACATGAGCAGAATGGGAATGGAGGGATACAAACGAATGGTCTAGTTGGACCAATGAGTGGTGCAGGCTCAGAGGGCCGAAGGGCCTGTTTCCCGTGCTGTTTTGTTCTTTGTTTTGAGTTGGGAAACAGAAATCACGCATGTTCGCCACCCCACATCCCAATGGGAATCATGCTGACCTGCACTCGGAGTTACGGGTGACATTTCCACCTCTAGTCTCAGGGCAATCTGGTAGCTGTAACATCAGAGTACTGGCTGACAGCATTACTCTATCATTCTGAATGAAGTTGTTGCGAGGAGTACTGTTACATGTACAAAATTATCTGCAAACCTTTTTACCACATGCTTCTTTCTGTCCAGAATGTTGTGTTATCTCCTGATCACTGGATTCTCCTTTGCGAAGGAAAACCTCCCTCTTCAAGAGCAAAGGGATTCTTTCTAAACCTAAAGGGACTTGGTTATTTTCAAAGAAATTCCACATTTAGTTCTTAGTGCAATTAAACGCCAAACCATGGCAGCAAAGTCTAATATTATTACATTAATCTACTGATATGAATCAGCAGTTCGGATTTTCCACTTCAAGGATAATATATGGTCTATAATATCTCATTATAATGACAACACTAACACACTGAATATTTATCTGTGAAAAACATAAATGAGGGGACTGCCTTGGCTCAGCTCCCAACCAAAGGATAAAATAATTTACCAAAAATGGTTGCAAGCCCTGAGAAAATGAGACAGGTTCAGTGAACAAAACGCCAAAGGATCCCTTTACCTCTGTTTCAAATTTACTTGCACAAGATATTATTTGTCAAGGATTCCACATTGGAGTCAATACAGTCAACAGCAAAATAAGTGTGTATCGATGATCCGACATGTCTTGCAGAGATTGCTGTGACAGGGTTGTGTGGTGTGTTGTGTGGTCACTGTTCTCCTGAAGGCTGGGTAGTTTGCTGCGAACAATGGTCTGTTTGAGGTTGTGCGGTTGTTTGAAGGCAAGAAATAGGGGGGGATAGCCCTGGCGAGATGTTCGTCTTCATCAGTGACATTTTGAAGACTCTGGAGATGTTGTAGCTTCTCCGCTCCGGGGAAGTACTGGACGGCGAAGGGTACTCTGTCCATTGTGTCCCGTGTTTGTCTTCTGAGGAGGTTGGTGAAGGTTTTTGGCTGTGGCGTGTCAGAAGTGTACACGGTACATACTCTTGCTTCACACGCATGAGGACAACCTCAACCGAGATCTAGGTTCATGTCACGTCATGTGTAACCCCCACCATTTGGCCTGGGCTTGCAAAATTTCACTAACTGTCCTTGTTTGAGACGATTCACACCTCTTTAACCTGTGATTATCCCCCTCTCCACTCAAACTGCCTGTACCTATAAAGACTTGGTTACTTGAGAAGACCTGCATTCTAACCATTATCTGGCAATGGTGTCTCTGTCTGCGTATGCCACGTGAAACCTACCTCTCTGCTCACCTAATGGAAGGTGCAGTGCTCCAAAAGCTCATGATTCCAAATCAGCCTGTTGGATTTTAACCTGCTGCTGTGAGATTTCTTACTGTACTGATCCAAAGTGCAGAGTGGCAGCAGGACCCCACCACTCCCACTGGTCTCGCTCCCACAAAGGCCCACCCCCATTGCTCTCAAGCCCTACCCTCTTGACCCTGCCCGATGCCCAGTGGGTAGTGCCAAGCTGCTCCTTTGGGCATTGCCATTTTGCCCATTGGACAGTGCTGGGTATCAGGCTGGCATTTCCCAAGGGTCACTCCCCCTTACTCCCCGACCTGCTGGGGAGGGGCCTCCATGAGGGGGCTAGGCCTTTTCTCCCTGGAGAGACGAAGGTTGAGAGGCGACCTGATAGAAGTTTATAAAATGTTGAGAGGAATAGATAGGGTGGATTCTCAGAGGCTATTTCCCCGGGTTGAAATGGTCGCTACGAGAGGACACAGGTTTCAGGTGCAGGGGAGTAGGTACAGAGGAGATGTTTACAGGAAGGATGTGGAGGCTTTGGAGAGGGTGCAGAGGAGGTTTACCAGGATGTTGCCTGGTATGGAGGGGAGGTCCTATGAGGAGAGATTGAGAGATTTGGGGTTGTTTTCGCTGGAAAGAAGGCGGCTAAGAGGGGATCTCATTGAAACATATAAGATGATTAGAGGTTTAGACAGGGTAGATAGTGATAGCCTTTTTCCTAGGATGGAGAAAGCTAGCATGAGGGGGCACGATTTTAAATTAAGGGGGGGTAGTTTTAGGACTGATGTCAGGGGTAGGTTCTTTACCCAGAGGATGGTGAGGGACTGGAATGCCCTGCCAGCTGCAGTTGTAAATGCACTTAGTTTGGGGGCGTTTAAAAGATCTGTGGATAGGTTTATGGATGAAAGGGGATTGGTTTAGGCTAGTGGGTCATTGTTTTGTAACTGGTCGGCGCAACATCGTGGGCCGAAGGGCCTGTTCTGCGCTGTAATGTTCTATGTTCTATGTTCTAAGGGTAAGTTTTTCACTCCGAGGGTGGTGGGTGAGTGGAATTGGCTGCCATCGGTGGTGGAAGCGAACTCGCTGGGGTCTTTTAAGAGACTTCTGGATGAGTATATGGGGTTTAATGGGATTGGGGGTTATAGATAGGCCTGGTAGTTAGGGATATGATCGACGTAACTTGTGGGCCGAAGGGCCTGTTTGTGCTGTAGTGTTCTATGTTCTATGGCCTCCCTTCACCCCAGCAGGTGTGGGTCGCCAGCTTTCCGTTAATAGGGAGCTGTTGTCAACCCCACAGGAATGAACCACTCCTGTGGCAGGGAGGGGGGTTGGCGGGAGAGGCTAGCGAGCCTGGAGATTCGGGCCCACTAATGATTTTAAAATACAGACTTAAATATTTAAAGCAGATCCGCGTGATTTTAGGTGTCGAGCTGACGCCCGGAGATACACAGAGGCTGTGACACCCAGCGGGAAGCCCGCTAAACGGTCTTTGTTTATGTCACCCAGCCTATGCTGGCTATGCTAAAATTGCCCCTTAGTGTCCTGGGATGTGTAGGTTAGAGGGATTAGCAGGTAAAATGTGTAGGGATATGGGGATAGGGTCTGGGTGGGATTGTGTTCGGTGCAGACTCGATGGGCCGAAGGGCCTGTTTCTGCACTGTAGGGTTCTATGCTGGATAGAGCCTGTTGTACTGCTGGAGCAGAGCAGCAGACTGGAAGAATCACCCCCCCAACCCCGTATGTTTACATATATCTCGTGGGACAAAGGGGATCAAAGAATATGGGGGAGGTGGGAGCAGATTTGGATTTGGACCAGATTTGGGCGGCACGGTAGCACAGCGGGTTAGCACTGCTGCTTCACAGCTCCTGGGTTCGATTCCCGGGCTCGGGTCACTGTCTGTGTGGAGTTTGCACATTCTCCTCGTGTCTGCGTGGGTTTCCTCCGGGTGCTCCGGTTTCCTCCCACGATCCAAAAATGTGTGGGTTCGGTTGATTGGCCGTGCCAAGAAACTGTCCCTTAGTATCCAGGGATGTAGGGTTCTATGATTCTAGGATGATCGTAATGAATGGTGGAGCAGGTTCAAATGGCCTCCTCCTGTGCCTGTCTCTATAATACAGGCTGCACAATACAGATAGGTGTGAATCACACCTTTTTATTCACTATTTGCTGCACATATACAGGAACTGATACTGAGACACATACAGATCGACGTGAGCTGTACAGTGCCAAGAATGGGTTGCTATTTTTAGGTACCATATACCATACATTTTCAGAAGCTGACACTAAGATAATCCATGAGCTGTAGAAGAAAGTTAGATTGTGACCTTTTACCCAGTGCATGCGTTACAGAAATACCCGAGTTAAACAGGATCAAGTGAAATGTAATGACCAGTTTTTAGCACATGTTTCATAGAGTGGAAAATTTAGCTTAATCAGTAAATGATGTCAAAATCCCTGTAATCCTATTTTCCAAGGCTACCAGAAAACTGAACGTAGCCCAACTGAGCAGAGGACCATCGATCCTGACAGAATGATGTCCATTGAGTGCAGTTGTGTGGGAGTGAGAACAGGATTAAACTTAACTGGGACACACCTCCTTCCCCAACCCCTTCCTCACCAACACTCAAAACTCTCCAATATTCCCTACCCACAACCATCACAACTGCCAGTTGGGTGAAGGCACCTGAACTCCTTTAGAACTCTATCCTGGTAGGAGTGTTTTTGATAAGAGAAGGGATTAAGGGTTATGGGGAGAGGGCGGGAAAGTGGAACTGAGCCACGACAGATCAGCCATGATCTTATTGAATGGTGGGGCAGGCTCGAGGGGCTGGATGGCCTACTCCTGCTCCTATTTCTTATGTTCTTATGATCCCGGTGAAAGGGTAAAATGAGCAGTTCATGTTGTCTCATGATCAATAGCGTACTGTTACATTACTCAAAGATTAAAGACAAATCTTTCCCAGGGAAACCTACCCGTGGTAAAAGTCTTGTTTCACCTGCTGGATTTCTTTGTCTTAATCCTGAGAAAGACAGAAAGAAGATTCTGTCAGGCAGCAACTTAAAGCAGGAAGGTCTGGGAGGAGAGGCAATATTAACAATACTCCCCTTCACTCTTATTTCCTATCAGAATGCTCAACAGATTTCGTTTAGACTCAAACTGCATCCACTATCTCCTAGTAACCTTTTCAACAACAATTTACAGTTGTGGAAAATGGAATTTGAATAGATACGTGATTGATTAAGAACAAAGAACAACACAGCCCAGGAAACAGGCCCTTCGGCCCAATGAGCCCATGCCGCCATTTTAACATTATGAGTCCCCCCTCCACCCATGACCCATGTCTATGCTTATGGAGCTCCACATTGAGGGAAGACTAATTTAGGGACAATTTGTTACACCAATCAGCCTGATAGCACATCTTTGGGGTGTGGGGGAAACCGGAGCACCCGGAGGAAACCCACGCAGACACGGGGAGAATGCGCAAACTCCCACAGACACTGGATTCGGTGGCATGGTGGCACAGTGGTTAGCACTGCTGCCTCACAGTGCCAAGGATCCAGGTTTGATTTCTGGCTTGGGTCACTGTCTGTGTGGAGTTTGCACATTCTCCCCATGTCTGCTTGGGTTTCCACTGGGTGCTCCGGTTTCCTCCCACATACTGGTTTGGGTGCATTGACCCAGACAGGCACCGGAGTGTGGCAACCAGGGGAATTTTACAGTACTTCATAAGAACATAAGAACATAAGAAATAGGAGCAGGAGTAGGCCATCTAGCCCTTCGAGCCTGCCCCGCCATTCAATAAGATCATGGCTGATCTGTCGTGGCTCAGTTCCACATTCCGGCCCTCTCCCCATAACCCTTAATCCCCTCTCTTATCAAAAACCCATCAACCCGCATCTTAAATATATTTAGCGAGGCAGCCTCCACCACTTCAACGGGCAGAGAATTCCAGAGATTCACCACCCTTTGAGTGAAGAAGTTCCTCCTCAACTCTGTTCTAAACCGCCTCCCCTTTATCTTGAGGCTGTGCCCCCTAGTCCTACTGTCCTTTCTGAGCGGGAAGAGCCTCTCCACCTCTATCCTATCCATCCCATTCATCATCTTATACGTCTCAATGAGATCTCCCCTCATTCTTCTAAACTCTAATGAGTACAAGCCTAGTTTATTCAGCCTCTCCTCATAGCTCAACCCCCTCAACTCCGGTATCAGCCTAGTAAACCTCCTCTGCACTTCCTCCAAGGCCAAAATATCCTTGCGCAGGTGCGGCGCCCAAAACTGCACATAGTACTCCAGCTGCGGCCTCACCAATGCCCTATACAGCTGCAGCAAGACCTCCCTACTTTTATATTCAATCCCCCTCGCTATGAAGGCCAGCATCCCATTCGCCTTCCTGACCACCTGCTGCACCTGCAAGCTGGGTTTTTGCGACTCATGCACAAGGACCCCGAGGTCCCTCTGCACCGTCGCCTGCTGCAGTTTTTCGCCCCGTAAGTAATAGTCCTTCCTACCATTCTTCCTTCCAAAGTGGACCACCTCGCACTTGCCAACATTAAATTCCATTTGCCATTTCCTGGCCCATTCGCCCAGCCTATCTAGATCCTTCTGCAGACTCTCCACACCCTCCGCACAATTTGCCATTCCACCAATCTTGGTGTCACCCGCAAATTTCGACACCCTACACTCGGTCATTGCAGTGTAAATGTAAGCCTTAATTGTGACTAATAAATAAACTTTGATGGTTGGTCCACACAATGGGATTAATGGCCTCTTTCTGTGCTGTAAAACTCAGTGGGTGCGATCTTACTGGCCCTTCACCCCATGTTCCCACTTCAATAAGGTTGGAGAATTTGGCACCCAAACAAATATCTGTTGACAGCAGCTGGATGGGAAAATCCAGCCGGTGTGAACAGCTGTAATACTCTGGTCTGTGTCTCTGTCTGTAAAAAATGTCCAAAGTCAGAGCACAGCGGGTAACCAAGAAGAATCAACATCAAGCCAAAGAAAAACACATTAAAAGCTTTATAAACAGAGTAGTTTTAAGCAGCTGCTTATATTAGGGAGGGAACTCCAGTCTAGAGTGTTGACAGCTGAAGGTACAGTTTCCAGTGATGGGGTGAATGCACTTTCATTAACTTACTCCAAAATCTTAGTTTAAATAGCCTGCTGAGTTGTCTGTAACAGTAACCAGTGAGAGTATAATTCATTTTCAAGGTAGCAATTACACAGATCAACAAGTCCCTCCCATCATAATAGATAAACCTCAGTTCAACAAACTGTCTCCCCAAAAACTATCCTGTTGTTATTGGCTTTTTCAACGTTCCTCTTTGATAATTACTCCAGACCCATTTACATTGTCCACGTCAAAATACCGCCTTGGTAACTTTTGTTTGGGAATGTGCCTCTCGTATTTCTAATTTATAACTTGCTCGCTCTGGGATTTGAGTAATTAGAGAATGTATACAATAAAGACAGGTGGATGAGTGAGTCTGGAAACCCTTGTTGAAGAGTACGTGTGGAACCTTATCAAACCAAGGGGTTTGAAGGCAGGAGGGTAAGCCACTTTTGAAAGTTGAGCATTGGGTTGTCCACCCAATGCAATCCAGTTCCGAGTAATCCCATCGGAGGCAGCGTCATAGCATCGAGAATCAAACTGGAGATGCTGCTGGGATTTTATGACAAGTGGAAGGGTCTTCTGCTGAGGATGAAGGCAACTGGAAGGCAGATAACACTCTGGACCACACCCAGAGCACGGGCCATCTTCCAGTGAGACTCTCTCTACAGTGAGGTCCTTCAACTTATCCATAGTTTCATTTTTGAAATCCTGAAGGTTTCACCTTGAGGTGCCCTTGCAGTAACCCACTTCCATCAGTGTTTCCCACCTCTACCGATGGGACTGCAGTCACTCACAGCCTCTAATGGGCCCTCCTGTCCGCTGCCCTAAGTCGATGTTGAGTGTGGAGATTGACTATCAATTGTCTTGCCTCTGGGAACGTTGCTCAGGCAGGCAGACCTCAAAAACTATCAGGGCCACAGCCCAATTCTCTCATGGCAGTCAGATTTCAGAGGTGGTGTAATTCTACCCTATGCATTTGGTGTGTAAGTGAGTGTGTCTGCATGTGAACTGGAATATGTCAATGAACCTGCCAGTGTGAGTGTGTGTCTATCTGTTTGAGGTATCGGCACAATTCTTACGACCCTCCCATAACACAGATTGCTGACTCCGAGGCAGTGATTTAACCATTGCATTGCATCCATTTTTGGCTGCGACATTGTTGTAAAGTCAACTTAAAGCACTTAGCGCGATTGGCACTGGTTTTCGCAATCAGAACCATTTTACAAGTAGAACAAAGAAATACTACAGCACAAACAGGCCCTTCGGCCCACGAGTTGCGCCGAACATGTCCCTCCCTACCAGGCTTACCTATAACCCTCTATCTTACTAAATCCCATGTACTTATCCAAAAGTCTCTTAAAAGACCCTATTGAATCCACCTCCACCACCAATGGCAGCCGATTCCATTCACTCACCACCCCCTGAGTGAAAAACTTACCCCTGACATCACCTCTGTACCTACTCCCCAGCACCTTAAACCTGTGTCCTCTCGTAGCGACCATTTCAGTCCCTGGGAAATAGCCTCCGAGAATCCACCCTATCTATACCTCTCATCATCTTATACACCTCTATCAGGTCGCCTCTCAACCTTCATCTCTCTAAGGAGAAAAGACAGAGCTCCCTCAACCTATCTTCATAAGGTATGCCTCCCAATCCAGGCAACATCCTTGTAAATCTCCTCTGCACCCTTTCAAAGGCTTCCACATCCCTCCTGTAGTGAGGCGACCAGAACTGTGCACAGTTCTCCAAGAACTGTGGTTGGTATGGACTTATAAAGTTGCCAGGGTCTTATAAAGTTGCAGCATTATCTCCCGACTCCTAAACTCAATCCCTTGATTAATGAAGGCCAGTACACCGTACACCTTCTTAACCACATCCTCCACCTGCGAAGCCAATTTGAGCATCCTATGAACCCAGACCCCAAGATCCTTCTAATCTTCCACACTGCCAAGAGTCTTACCCATGATATTATATTCCTTCATCCCATTTGACCTGCCAAAATGAATCACCACACACTTATCTGGGTTGAAGTCCATCTGCCACTTCTCCGCCCAGTCTTGCATCCTATCTATGTCTCATTGCAACTTCTGACATCCCTCCAGACTATCCACAACACCACCAACCTTTGTGTCATTGGCAAACTTACCAACCCATCCCTCAACTTCCTCATCCAGGTCATTTATAAAAATCACAAACAGCAAGAGTCTCAGAACAGATCCCTGGGGCACTCCATTGGTGACCGACCTCCATGCAGAAAAAGATCCATCTACAACCACAGCCTTCTGTGGGAAGCCAGTTCTGGATCCATAAAGCAATGACCCCTTGGATCCTATGCCCCCTCACTTTCTCAATAAGCCTTGCACAGGGAACCTTATCGAACACCTTGCTGAAGTCCATATAAACCACATCCACCGCGCTTCCTTCATCGATGTGTTTAGTCACATTTTCAAAAAACTCAACCAGGCTCGTAAGGAACAATCTGCCTTTTACAAAGCCGTGCTGACTATTCCTGATCATACTATACCTCTCCAAATGTTCATAAATCCTGCCTCTCAGGATCTTCTCCATCAACTTACCAACCACTGAGGTTAGACCCACCAGTTGATAATTTCCTGGGCTATCTCTACTCCCTTTCTTGAATAGAGGAACCACAACCGCAATCCTCCAATCCTTCGGAACCTCTCCCGTCTCCATCAATGACGCAAAGATCATCGCCAGATGCTCTGCAATCTCTTCCCTCAGTAACCTGGGGAACACCCCATCCGGTCCCGGTGACTTATCTACCTTGATGCTAGTCAAAAGCTCCAACACATCCTCTTTCTTAATGTCCACATACTCAAGCTTTTCAGTCCGCCGCAAACCTGTCCTATAACCACCAAGATCCTTTTCCACCATGAATACCGAGGTAAAGTATTCATTAAGCGCCTCTGCTATTTCGATCGATTCTGTACAAACTTTCCCACCGTCACATTTGATAGGTCCTATTCTTTCACATCTCATCCTTTTACTCTTTGCATATTTGTAGAACGCCTTAGGGTTTTCCTTAATCTTACCTGCCAAGGCCTTCTCATGACCCCTTCTGGCTCTCCTAATTTCCTTCTTAACTTCCTTCCTACAAGCCGTATATTCCTCTAGATCCCTAACATCTCCTAGCTCCCTGAATCTTTTGTACATTTTCCTTTTCTTCTTGATTCCATCAAGAAGAATCAAGTCCCCTTGTCAGTCCCCTGCTGGTGCAGACTGCCTGAAGCAACTTCAACTTCATTCTCCTCGTGTCTGCGTGGGTTTTCTCCGGGTGCTCCGGTTTCCTCCCACAGTCCAAAGATGTGCGGGTTAGGTTCATTGGCTATGCTAAAATTGCCCCTTAGTATCCTGGGATGTGTAGGTTAAAGGGATTAGCAGGGATATGGGGATAGGGTCTGGGTGGGATTGTGTTCGGTGCAGACTCGATGGGCCGAAGGGCCTGTTTCTGCACTGTAGGCTTCTAAACCCTCTATAATTGTGGGGGCCCGTGGCCCAGGATATGGCACCCGCTGATCCCACCTCACCTTCTGCCCAAACCAATCACGGACCCCCCCTCCCCACCAACTGTGAACGCATTGCCCTCTCTCCACCAATCGTCTGCCTCGTGGCGGAAGTGGGTGGGATGCAGGTTAATATATGTAAATTTATGATAATGCTACTTTATATCTGCTGAGGAAGCTCAATCATCTCAGCACGCCCCCTCTGTCTTTATAACCTCACTGGGAAAGGTTCATTCCGGCAAGGAATAGACACACTCCCCATGAATGGGGAGCAGTCAACTTGGCCTTGCTGGTGGAGCCAGAGGCCATTGGAACCAGAGGCCATTGAGCCCCCCCCCCCAGGAGAACGAGGGCAAGTGGGGGTTCCCTTTGGGCAGGGCCAAACTGGCACCTGGGCAATGCCCACCAGGGAGTGCCAAGAGACGTTGCTAATGGGAACGGAGCCAGTGGAGGTGGGGCTAATGGGGAGCAGGGCCAATCAGAGGGCGGCTCATGGGGGTGGGGCCTGCCCCACTCTACAGGGATCAGTGTGGGGGGAGGGAGGGAGGGAGGGAGAGGGGGCCCGCTGTCACTCCTCAGGGATCAATGTGGGGGGGGGGTTAGTCGGGCAGCAGGTCTACAATCGGTGGGGAGAGGGCAATGGGTTTACAGTTGGTAGGGAGGGGGGTCCACGATCAGTTTTGGCAGAAGGTGAGGTGGGATCAGCGGGTGCTATATCCTGGGCCACGGGCCCCCAGAATTATAGAGGGTTGAAGTTGCTTCAGGCAGCCTGCACCAGCAGGGGACTGACAGCTCTCTCTCTCCTGTCAGACTCCTGCTAATGCACACATGCAGCATCAGAGACCTGCACACGCGCACTAGCTCTCTCTACAGGTCCCCGGGTGTGTTAGGCCCTGCTCACAGGCTTTTGCAGCGAGCGACATATTTGTTGATATTTTTGCTGATAGAGTGCATATGGGGAGACCTAAAATCATGCTCAAAAGATGGATCTGAAACTCTCCTGGTTTCAAGTCCATCCAGCACTTTGGGAAAAAATGGTAAAATCGCCCCCTACTGTCAAACCTACTGAGAGTTGAGTGAGGCACTATTCCAGTCCCTGAGAAGGTTAACCAACACACTCAGGGTAATCATCAGGGAGACAACATGAAACTGGAGAAAATTAAATAAACTACATTTTTCTATTTCTGTCATACTCTGAGGATAGAACATAGAACATAGAACGCTACAGCACAAACAGGCCCTTCGGCCCACAAGTTGCGCTGATCATATCCATACCTACCAGGCCTATCTATAACCCCCAATCCCATTAAACCCCATATACTCATCCAGAAGTCTTTTAAAAGACCCCAGCGAGTTCGCCTCCACCACCGACGACGGCAGCCGATTCCAATCACTCACTACCCTCCGAGTGAAAAACTTACCCCTGACATCTCCTCTGTACCTGCTCCCCAGCACCTTAAACCTGTGTCCTCTCGTAGCGACCATTTCAACCCGGGGAAATAGCCTCTGAGAATCCACCCTATCTATTCCTCTCAACATTTTATAAACTTCTATCAGGTCGCCTCTCAACCTTCGTCTCTCCAGGGAAAAGAGTCCCAGCTCCCTCAACCTATCCTCATAAGGCATGCCTCCCAATCCAGGCAACATTCTTGTAAATCTCCTCTGCACCCTCTCAATAGCTTCTACATCCTTCCTGTAGTGAGGCGACCAGAACTGCGCACAGTACTCCAAATGAGGCCTGACGAGGGTCCTGTAAAGTTGCAGCATTACCTCCCGACTCCTAAACTCAATCCCTCGATTAATGAAGGCCAGTACACCATACGCCTTCTTGACCACCTCCTCCACCTGCGAGGCCGATAGTTAATGTTAATGGTTGATGCAGTGTACGGGTGAGTTGGAAAGTCATGTTGTTATAGACTGTGTACCTAGTGAAGCTCTGCACCAGTAAATAAAGATAGTTACAGCACAGAACAATGTCATTTGATCCACAGTATCTGTGCTAACCAAGTTACTCATCGAGTAACCTCCCCCTCTCCATGTGGCCTGCGCAGTTTCCTCTTTCTGATAACAATCCAGTTCCCTCTGATGCCTCCCCCACATTATCAGACAGTGCCAGACGCTAACCACACATTACCTAAACATATTTTTCCTCGTATTCCTATTGCTTCTTTTGCCAATTACCTTAAACCTCTGCCCTCTGGTCTTTCCACCAAAAGGAATCAGTTTCCTCCGATCTATTCTGTGCAGACCCATCGTGGCACGTCCAACAAATCTCCTCTGAGCCTTCTCTCACAGGAAAACAGTCCAAAACCTCGTCTGAAGTCTCTCTCAAAGAACAAAGAACAACACAGCACGGGAAACAGGCCCTTCGGCCCAACGAGCCCGCGCCGCCGTCCCATGGTCAGTGACCTATTCATGACTCTAGTCTATGCCTAATGTATGAGGATCAGGGAGGTCCAATATAGGGACAATTTGTTACCCAATCAATCAGCCTAAAAGCACATTTTTGGGATGTGGGAGGAAACCGGAGCACCCGGAGGAAACCCACGCAACCACGGGGAGAAGGCGCAAACTCCCACGGACACAGGCCCAAATCTATGTGTCCGCATAGCAACAGAGATAGTCTCTGAGCTGTCATGTTGCCCTCGGGATGGTCCAGTTTAAGCACACCAACGACATGAAGCAGTAGGCAACTCCCGAAGCAACATCCAAGAGCAGCCCACCTTGGAACTTTTCTTGCAAATCTTTCCCGCGCTCTTTCTAGTGCCTCACACCTTTCTGAAAGAGTAGTTCTCAGAACTGGATTCAGCACTCCAATTGAGGTTTTTTAATAAGATTTAAAATAATTTCCTTGTTTTGTTTTACTTTGTGCACTTATCTATAAAGTTCAGCTCTCTCAACCTGTCCTGCTACCTTCAGTGATTTACACACACCTACACCCAGGTCCCTCTGCTAATTCATCCATTTAAAGTTGTACCCTTTATTACATGTTGTATTTCTGCACCATTGCTATGAAAATGAATTATTTCACACTTCCCTGCGTTAAATTTCTTCAGCCACTTGTCATCCCATACCACCAACCTGTGTTGTTTGGAAGTTCCGCATTATCCTCCCCACAATTCACAATTCTTCAAAGTTTCATGTCAGCTGCAAATTTTGAAATTGTTCCCTTTCTCCAAGGCCTCGGCCATTAATATATATCAGAAAGAGAAGTGCTCCGAACTAAAGCTTCCTCCAGTTCAAAAAATAACTCCTAATCATAGAACATAGAACATTACAGCACAAACAGGCCCTTTGGCCCACGAATTGCGCCGATCACATCAACCCCACCAATCTATAGACCTATCTATAACCCCCAATCCCATTAAACCCCATATACTCATCCAGAAGTCTTTTAAAAGACCCCAGCGAGTTCGCCTCCACCACCGATGACGGCAGCCGATTCCATTCACTCACCACCCTCTGAGTGAAAAACTTACCCCTAACATCACCTCTGTACTTCCCTCCCAGCACCTTAAATCTGTGTCCTCTCGTAGCGACCATTTCAACCCGTGGAAATAGCCTCTGAGAGTCCACCCTATCTATTCCTCTCAACATTTTATAAACTTCTATCAGGTCGCCTCTCAACCTTCGCCTCTCCAGGGAAAAGAGTCCCAGCTCCCTCAACCTAACTTCATAAGGCATGCCTCCCAGTCCAGGCAACATCCTTGTAAATTTCCTCTGTACCCTCTCAATAGCTTCTACGTCTTTCCTATAGTGAGGCGACCAGAACTGCGCACAATATTCTAAATGAGGCCTGACAAGGGTCTTATAAAGTTGCAGCATTACCTCCCGACTCCTAAACTCAATCCCTCGATTAATGAAGGCCTTCTTGACCACCATACGCCTTCTTGACCACCTGCGAGGCCGATTTAAGAGTCCTGTGGACCCGGACCCCTAGATCCTTCTGCTCTTCAACGCTACTAAGACTCCTGCCCTTGATAGTGTACTCGTTCATGACGCTTAATCACAACTCTGCAGCTCCTTCAAGCTGTTAATATGAGGGTTTATAAAGCTTCTAGCCCTGTTCACTCATAACAACAACCGGGTAAATATATCCAAGTGTGTGCTTTCTGCATCGGAAACAAGTGCAAGTCTCTCGGACTAAAGATGAGAACAGCTGGCACATAGTAAGCATGGAGAAACCCGAGGGAAAAATCATTTCATAGTGAAGGGAAAATCAATCTCATTTTTCTTTCATTAATCTCCGTAAAGATCTATGCAGCAAACTAAACAAGGCAGCAAATTTTGTTTCTGCTGGAATTAGCAAATATAAACTAAACGTCAACAAACTTTGCTGTAAAATTCCATTTCTTTTGCACATCAGTATAGAAAGATATTGGACAAAAAAAATTATCTCACTTTGATCTAAGACATCTGTGCTGTAGCAAAATGTTTTGATTTATTTTTTACATATGCTCAGCTCCCAGAGCTTGTACAGCACAGGGTTAGATACAGAGTAAAGCTCCCTCTACACTGTCCCCCCATCAAACACTCCCAGGACAGGTACAGCACGGGGTTAGATACAGAGTAAAGCTCCCTCTACACTGTCCCCCCATCAAACACTCCCAGGACAGGTACAGCACGGGGTTAGATACAGAGTAAAGCTCCCTCTACACTGTCCCCCCATCAAACACTCCCAGGACAGGTACAGCACAGGGTTAGATACAGAGTAAAGCTCCCTCCACTCTGACCCCTCAAACACTCCCAGGACAGGTACAGCGCAGGGTTAGATACAGAGTAAAGCTCCCTCTACACTGACCCCATCAAACACTCCCAGGACAGGTACAGCACGGGGTTAGATACAGAGTAAAGCTCCCTCTACACTGACCCCATCAAACACTCCCAGGACAGGTACAGCACAGGGTTACATACAGAGTAAAGCTCCCTCTACACTGACCCCATCAAACACTCCCAGGACAGGTACAGCATGGGGTTAGATACAGAGTAAAGCTCCCTCTACACTGACCCCATCAAACACTCCCAGGACAGGTACAGCACGGGGTTAGATACAGAGTAAAGCTCCCTCTACACTGTCCCCCATCAAACACTCCCAGGACAGGTACAGCACGGGGTTAGATACAGAGTAAAGCTCCCTCTACACTGTCCCCCATCAAACACTCCCAGGACAGGTACAGCACGGGGTTAGATACAGAGTAAAGCTCTCTCTACACTGTCCTCATCAGACACTCCCAGGACAGGTACAGCACGGGGTTAGATACAGAGTAAAGCTCCCTCTACACTGTCCCCCCATCAAACACTCCCAGGACAGGTACAGCACGGGGTTAGATACAGAGTAAAGCTCCCTCTACACTGTCCCCATCAAACATTCCCAGGACAGGTACAGCACGGGGTTAGATACAGAGTAAAGCTCCCTCTACACTGTCCCCATCAAACATTCCCAGGACAGGTACAGCACGGGATTAGATACAGAGTAAAGCTCCCTCTACACTGTCCTCATCAAACACTCCCAGGACAGGTACAGCACAGGGTTAGATACAGAGTAAAGCTCCCTCTACACTGTCCCCATCAAACATTCCCAGGACAGGTACAGCACGGGGTTAGATACAGAGTAAAGCTCTCTCTACACTGTCCCCCATCAAACACTCCCAGGATAGGTACAGCACGGGGTTAGATACAGAGTAAAGCTCCCTCTACACTGTCCCCCCATCAAACACTCCCAGGACAGGTACAGCACGGGGTTAGATACAGAGTAAAGCTCCCTCTACACTGTCCCCCCATCAAACACTCCCAGGACAGGTACAGCACGGGGTTAGATACAGAGTAAAGCTCTCTCTACACTGTCCCCCATCAAACACTCCCAGGACAGGTACAGCACGGGGTTAGATACAGAGTAAAGCTCTCTCTACACTGTCCCCCATCAAACACTCCCAGGACAGGTACAGCACGGGGTTAGATACAGAGTAAAGCTCCCTCTGCACTGTCCCCATCAAACACTCCCAGGACAGGTACAGCACGGGGTTAGATACAGAGTAAAGCTCCCTCTGCACTGTCCCCCCATCAAACACTCCCAGGACAGGTATGGCATGTGGTTAGATACAGAATAAAGCTCACCACATTCCCCCACTTCTTCTTATATTCTCTTACTTCTCCCCTTAGGTTCTTATGACAATCTATGATATTGCCATGGCCATCATTATTGAATGCAAATTTCACCATCTGCCATGCTGACATTCCAACCCAGAGCATTCCCCTGAGTCTCTGGGTTACTAGTCCAGTGACAATATGACCATAGCACTGCCTTCCCTGAAAAGGGAGTAAGATGTAGTCATGGGGAAGTGGATAATTAGGGAAGTAACAGTGTCCTCACCAGTCATGACTGAATTGCCAGGAAGATGTATTGTCTACACTGAGCAAGGTTAAAGGATACCTTTGAGTAACTGGAGAGAAATTTGAAAGTGAGAATAATGTCATGGTCCATGTCTGGAAAGGACAAGGAGGGAGTGCTGCTGAGGGAATATCAGAAGGTAGTAATAAAATGAAGGCAGTGTTCCTTGTTTCATAATCCCAGAATACTCCTACTTGGCATAGGATTAAACAAATCAGGAAGATTAATGTTCGACACACTAATGTGTGTCTGAAACATTGTAAAAAGTCTGACAACACCAGGTTTTAGTCCAACCGATTTATTTGCAATCTCTAAACTGTCTGTGCTTTATATGCTCTGTCTGAGGCCAGAACTCTCCATTCACCTGACGAAGAGGCAGTCCCCTCGAAAGCTTGTGAGTATATTATCAAATAAATCGGTTGGACTAAAACCTGGTGTTGTCAGACTTTTTACTGTGTTTACGCCAGTCCAACGCCGGCATACCCACATCATGTCTGAAACATTAACATAGTCCCGTATTTCTCAAGCGATGGAAAGGAGCTGCACAACTGAGGTTGTCCCCACTTTGCACTGTCAAAGAACAGAGAAAAGTACAGCACAGAAGCAGGCCCCTCGGCCCTCCAGGTCTGTACCGATCATGATGTCCTAGCTAAACTAAAAAAAACCTTTTGTCCTTACTCAGTCCGTATCCCTCTATTCCCTCCTTCTTCAGAAATCTCTTCAATGTTGATAATGTGCCTGCTTCCACCATCTTCTCTGGTAGCACGTTCCAGGCACCCGTCACTCTCTGTGTGTAAAACTTCCCTCGCGCATCTCCTTTAAACTTTCCCGCCTCTCACCTTACCCTCTTGTAATTGACACTTCCTCCCTGGGATAAAACCTCTGATTATCCATCCTGCCATGATTTTGTTGACCTCGATCAGATTTCCCTTCAGCCTTCATCTTATCCTAGTTTATTCAACCTCTCCTCATAGTCAACACCGTCGAGACCTGGTGAACCTTCTTTGCACTCTTTCCAAAGCTTCCACATCCTTCTGGTAGTGTGGTGACCAGAGCTACACACAAACCTCCAAATGTAGCCTCATCAAGGCTACATAAAGCTGCAATGTGATTTCCCAACACTTGTACTCAATGCCCCAGTTGATGAAGGCAAGCATGCCAATATTCCTTTCTTAATTATCTTGGCCACTTTAGGGAACTGGACCCAGATCCCTCTGTATGTTAATGTTCCTGAGGGTTCTGCCATTTAAAGTATAATTTACACCGAAATTTGATCCTCCAAAATGCATCACCTCACATTGAGAGTGACAGAAGTTTAAACCATGGAAACAGGCCCTTATCCATGCTACCCTTTTTTTAAAACCCCTAAGCTAATCCCAATTGCCCACATTTGGCCCATATCCCTCTGTACACATCATACCCATGTAACTGTCTAACAGCTTTTTAAAAGACCTGCCTCTACCAATACCCCTGGCAGCTTGTTCCCCTCTGGACACTTTTGTATCTCTCTCCTCTCACCTTAAACCTATGCCCTCTAGTTTTAGACTTCCCTACTTTGGGAAAAGATATTGACTATCTAGCTGATCTGTGCCCCTCATTATTTTATAGACCTCTATAAGATCACCCCTCAGCCTCCTACGCTCCAGAGAAAAAAGTCCCAGTCTATCCAACCTCTCCTTATTACTCAAACCGTCAAGTCCCAGTAGCATTTTAATAAATCTTTTCTACACTGTTTCTAGTTTAATAATATCCTTTCTATAATAGGATGACCAGAACTGTACACAGTATTCCAAATGTGGCCTTACCAATATCTTGCACAACTTCAACAAGACGTCCCAACTCCTGTATTCAATATCCAATGAAACCAAGAACGCTGAATGCCTTCTATCCACCTGTGACTCTACTTTCAAGGAGCTATGAATATGTATCCTTTGATCTTTTTGCTCTGTAACTCTCCCCAACTCCCAGCATTAACTGAGTAAGTCCTGCCCTGGTTCAATCAATCAAAATGCATCACCTCGCATTGATCTAAATTAAACTCCATCTGCTATTCATCAGTTCACTGGCCCAATTGATCAAGATCCTGTTGCAGTCCAAGATAATCTCTTTCACTGTCCACTATGCCACCAATCTTAATGACATCTGCAACTTACTAATCATGCCTTCTATATTCTTACCCAAATCATTAATACAAATGACAAATAACAGTGGGCCCAGCACTGATCCCTGAGGCACACCATTGGTCACAAGCCTCCAGTTTGAAAAACAATTCTTTACAACCACCCTCTGGCTCCTGTCAAGAAACCAATTTTGTATCCATTTAGATCCCTCACCCTGGATCCTGTGAGATTTAACCTTATGCAACAACCTACCATGTGGTACCTTGTCAAAGGCCTTGCTAAAGTCCACATAGACAACATCAACTGTTCTGCCCTCATCTACCTTCTCGGTTACCCCTTCAAAAAACTCAATTAAATTTGGGAGACATGATTTCCCACTCACAAAGCCATGCTGACTGTCCCTAATCAGTCCTTGCGTCTCTAAATGCCTGTAGATCCTGTCTCTCAAAATACCTTCCAACAATTTACCCACCACAGATGTGAGGCTCACTGGCCTGTAGTTCCCAGGCTTTTCCCTGCAGCCCTTTTTAAACAAAGGCACAAGATTTGCCACTCTCCAATCTTCAGGTACTTCACTTGAGGCTGTCGATGATTTAAATATCTTGTAAAAAGTCTGACAACACCAGGTTTTAGTCCAACCGATTTATTTGATAATATACTCACAAGCTTTCGAGGGTGCTGCCTCTTTGTCAAGTGACAAAGAGGCAGCACCCTCGAAAGCTTGTGAGTATATTATCAAATAAATCGGTTGGACTAAAACCTGGTGTTGTCAGACTTTTTACTGTGTTTACGCCAGTCCAACGCCGGCATACCCACATCTTAAATATCTTGGCCAGGGGACCCGCAATTTCATCCCTTGCCTCCCACAATATCTTGGCCCAGATTAAACTTCCATCTGCCATTTCTGAGCCCAAGTCTCCAATCCATCCATACCACCTTATTTCCTTTCACAATCCCTGGCACTATCGGCAACCCCTCCAATTTTTATATAATCCGCAAACTGATTAATCAATCCACCCATATTTTCCTGTCTGAGCTGGAAAGATAAATACAGCTGTGAAATAGGGGGAGTGGGGTGTGTGGACCTGACGAGCCTGAAGATAAAAGTAACACGAAGAGAGTAAAGGTCAGACCAAGGTAAGGAATAAGGGTAATGATTATGGAGTAGATACAGTTACAGAGTATAAATATAGAACGACAGTTTAAAAATAAAGGAAAGCTATCGAACAGTAAAAATAAATTAAGTTTCCTGCATATTTCCTGTACAGTCTCCAAAACAAAATGGGAAAACTGGAGGCATTAACGGATAGCATGGAACCACAGTGTAGTATCAGAAACGTGGCTGTATATTGGATCGGTATTTAAATATTGCCGGGAATAGTGCGGTTAGATTGGGTAGGAAATGAAGGGGGAGTTGGTGTAGATAAGGAGATGGCAGTGGAACAATGGACATGCTAACAGCAAAATAACCAGGATCCGTATATTTTTAAGAAACGGGTTGATGGGTTTTTGATAAGAGAGGGGATTAAGGGTTATGGGGAGAGGGCGGGAATGTGGAGCTGAGTCACGACAGATCAGCCATGATCTTATTGAATGGCGGGGCAGGCTCGAAGGGCCAGATGGCCTACTCCTGCTCCTATTTCTTATGTTCTTATGTTCTTATGTGATAAAGGTATTGATTACAATAATAGGCACCTTCTGAAGACGATCTCACAGTTGGAAGCAAAGTGGAAGAAGAAACACCTAAAGAAATCGACAACTTGGTTTTAAAAAGTGAATAATAATAATGGGAGATTTGAACTATCCACAAATATACAGGCATGATGGAGTGAAAGGGAAACAGAAATAAGGTTTTTATAGTCTGTGCAGGATTCCTTTCTTATTTAGGCTTTAAGATGCCAATTAGAGAGTCAGGATTTAGTTATGAGAAACTAATCAGAGCAGATAAGAGAAACAAACATATCCCAGCTACAGCAATCGTGACACAATAAGGTTTAAGGTCATGAGAGCAAATTACTGTGGATGCTGGAATCGGAAACAAAAACAGAAAATGCTGGAAAATCTCAGTGGGTCTGGCAGCATTTTTGGAGAAAGAACAGGGCTAACATTTCAGTCCTTGAAATGTTAGCTTTGATCTCCCTTCGTAGGATGCTGTCAGGTTTAAGATCAAGGCATACGTGAGACAGAGGCTGGAATTCTCCGGCTGTTCACACCAACAAATCCTCTGGTCCTCCTGCAGTGAGCGAAGATTTGGCTGAGCGCCAAATTCCCTGCCCTCTGTTGCAGTGGTGGCGGGTCATATATGGCTGGAGAATTCCAGCCAGAGACAAACTAGAAATAAATGTTCATAAACAAAGAGTGAGAATAACCATCGGAAGTAATGAAAAAGGTCACCAATAGAGTTCAGAAGAAATATATTCTCCTAAAACAAACAAGTGAAAACTCGCCAGTAAGGAAAAATTGTAAAAACTGAAAAGGAAAATACGAAGTACATAGACAAGGATTGGATTACAAAAGAGAAGAAGTTAGGGAAAATGTAAAAAAAAGACAGAGAGAGGAACTGCAAAATTAAATGATGAGAGAATATAAAAAGAAACAGTTCTACGGACACATAAATAAAAATAAAACCAGGACACAGATAAGGCCACTATTGGATAGGCAAAGTAAACTCACTGATCACAGCAGCGAAATGGCAGAAACATTAACAGGTGATAAACAGGTGGACATGATATTAAAATAGGGGATCAAATTATATAAGATGTTTAAGTTTGAAAGTGGGGGAATAATTGATAAATCAGTAGAAGGTGAAATCGCTGCTTTGGATAGTTATATCTGAGCGTATTAAAATAAGTTAGGGAAGAAATAGCAGGTACGCTAATATGTATTTACAAAATATCATTTAGCAAAGGAAATAGTGCCAGGGGAAAGCTTGGCAACTAATGTGAATCATATAGGAAATAGAAAAGTCTAGGAAATTATAGACCAATTAATTTAATGTTAATGGTGGGAAAGATAATGAAATTCTTATCTGAAGATGTGATAGAAAAAGGTCTAGATGCCAAAAATATCACAGAGTATGGATTTTAAAAGGAAAGATCGTATTTGACCAGATTTATTGAATTCTTTGAAGAAGTGACAAATTATAGTACTTGGAATTTCAAAATTTGCCAATGAAGTATCCATACTAAACTTATGACCAAGGGTCAGCAATGAGGAGTCAACAATGGAGAGTGGATAGTAAGCTGGCTACAAAACAGAGAATAGGAGTTAAAGTTTGCTGGAAAGTGGGAAGTGGTGGAGGTTGAAAGCTGAAAGGTGGACCATTTTCGAATACCTGCCTCAGTTCTGTGAAGTTGAATTAAATGCTGTAACATCCTCTGACCCTCAACCTTTACAATTCCCCTACTCTCCATGCCAGCTGCTGCCCCTCACCTCATCCTCGTGGTCCCTCATTGTCTCCATGCCAACTCGTGGCTCCTGATGTGCCCATTCAGTAATATTGGCATGCATGGAAATAAGCACCCATTCATAAATCTTCTACTGAGGCCACCCAATTCTACTGAGAGAGTTCTTACAGCTGACCTCAGGCATACTTGGCTGAGAGCCCAGGTTCATTAAAGGATTATCTCATCTGGAGTTCTGTTGTGACAACTGGAGTGAACTGTTGACTTTGCTTGATTGACATCTTTAAGTGAAAATAATAAGTTGTTTTTTTTGTATGATCTCTTTTCTCAATGCCTCAATGTTCATTTGTGCAACAGTAAGATGTGTGAAGAACTGGGAGCCTCTGTTATTGACACTTCAATGGTCTATCTGATTGACACTTGTATAGGGTTGAAATACAGCAGCTCTTTTTAAAAGAAGGGTGTTCTTTTTCTGAATAGTTCCACAAATATCGTTGTTACTGTGTGACTCATTCCGAACACAGTAAATGGGAATGAAAGGACCAATATGGGGGTTGAGTGGAGTCATGAGTTGACACTGAGTTGGAATGGAGGGGTCATTCACCTTTTCAAATGTTCCCAAATCTAGACTGTGGTTCACATCTCTTCTGCGAGTCTGTGAACCACAAGTCATTCAGAAGCTGTCCTGATTCCAGAGGTTCAGAGATTCCTATACTGCAGTGAAGCCAGCCATGTTAGGAGTGCAGGGTGTGGGATAGATAGCCACAACCTTATCCTGTACTAGGAAAACCTGGGGGTTCCAGGACCAGGGCAGGAATTCTGGACCCATCTGCCATTTTTAAAAGACTCCAGAGCTATTCCGACACCTTAGAAATCTGGATCTAAATGATGTAGAGGGTGAAAGCATGCAGTTTCGACACAAATCACTAAACATTGTATTGCAAACTAACAAAAGCAGAATAACACTGGCCAAGCATTGTTGGCAGAAAGGAATTAAAAAGCTATATTCAAATTGTACAGAACCTTGGTTGTTTAACAATTAGGTTTCTATTATGCACAGATTTTCTTCATAGAATTCATAAAACCCTACAGTACAGAAAGAGACCCTTCGAGTCTGCACCAACCATAATCCCACCCGGGTCCTAACCCCACATATTATACCCACTAATCCCTCTAACCTACACATCCCTGGACACTAAGGGACAATTTCTTAGCACGGCCAATGAACCTAACCAGCACATCTTTGTGCTGTGGGAGGAAACCCACGCAGACATGAGGAGAATGTGCAAACTCCACACAGGCAGTGACCCGAGCCAGGAATCGAACCCAGGACCCTGGAGCTGTGAAGCAGCAGTGCTACCGTGCTGCCCGTTCGAATTGATCTACATATTACAAGGGGTCAAAAACCACATGCAGATGTGGTCTTACCGTAAGGCTTTAATAATTGAAATTAGGCTCCTTTAATCTTCAACTCCAATCCCTTTGTGACAAAAGCTAAAACATCATTTACTTTCCTAATTGCTTGCTGTAGCCGCATGCTAACTTGCTATAATTGTGCACAAAGAAACTTCCCCATCTAAGTTTGTATTGTCAGCAAACATGGAAACTTCACACTCATCCCTTTATCTAAATCCTAGATATGGAATGTAAATAACTAGAGCCAAGCACTGATCCACGCAACACCCCACTGGTTACAGCCTGACTATTTAAAAATGGCCAACTTATTCCAATTCTCTGGACAGAATTTTACAAACGCCTGCATTGGCCTTGGAAGCAAGGGTCTGCAACTCTCCTACCTGCCTCAAAACTTTCCTCACTTTTACAGGCAGTGGATAAGGCCCAAGACAGCCTACCTTTAGCTTAATTGAAGCTCTTAAGTGCCTAACAGATGGCAAGATTTCCCATTACTGTAAGAGTAACATAATCTCACACTCTACAGTGTTGGCTGCCGTGCAGCTATTTGATACATACAAGGAGGATTAATTGGCTGGAGGTGAGACTTCGACCCTTCCTTTGGGAGGAATTAGTTAGCAGCTCAATTGACCTACCAGAAGAAGGAAGCATAACAGAGGGAGAGGCTAGTCTTTGGTAACAGCCTCAGAATAAGGATCAGCTAATTAGGACTGGGATGAGGAGAAATCTCAACACTCAAACGGTTGTGAATCCTTGGAATTCTCCACCCATGGATGCTAAGTTGTTCAATACACGGTAGCACAGTGGGTTACCACTGCTGTTTCACAGCTCCAGGGACCTGGGTTCGATTCCCGGCTCGGGTCACTGTCTGTGTGGAGTTTGCACATTCTCCTCGTGTCTGCGTGGGTTTCCTCCGGGTGCTCCGGTTTCCTCCCACAGTCCAAAGATGTGCGGGTTAGGTTGATTGACCATGCTAAAATTGCCCCTTAGTGTCCTGAGATGCTAAGATTAGTGGGTAAAATATGGGGGTAGGGCTTGGGTGGAATTGTGTTTGGTGCAGACTCGAAGGGCCTCTTTCTGCACTGTAGGGTTCTATGGTTAATACATTCAAGGACTAGACTGATAGATTTTAGATACTGAGGAAATAGTGTAGGTGGAGTTGAGGTAGAAGATCTTCCATGATATTTGTAACTGGTCGGCACAACATCGTGGGCCGAAGGGCCTGTTCTGCGCTGTAATGTTCTATGTTCTATGATCAAACTGAGTAGTGCAGCATGCATAAAGGCCAAATGATCTTCTACTAATATATATTCTTCTGCACTTCCATTCTTAAGTATACATTGATGGAGTTGGAACATAAACACATACCAATTAGACTGACTAGCCTGAATCAATGTTGTAAATCGATGAAATCTATTGCACATACAGATAAAAATCAAGAATCCCTTGGCAAACCTACGCTGGAACAAGAAGGGAGAATTACATTTATAATATTACTGTTACTAACTCCTATGACAATGTAGCCTAATCAGTGTGTGACTGGTGTCCAGAAACACAGCTAAGTCATACTAAGTGCCGCAACACATTCAACAAGATTGTCATAACAGGAAGCATGCTTTGTGCATGGAGAAAGTATTTACACTAAAAGCTTTATTATCAAGCATGCACGGGGAATGGGTTATTTAACATTAATATGGTGATTAATATGGTGAGTTTCATTTACCAATGGAATTCAATGTAATACTTGCTGCATGAACTAAAATTCAATACTCAGGAAGTGAAGAACAGTATTCTTTTTACTGCTGATATTCAATAGTACATTAAAATACAAATTAAAGTACAATATAATACAGTGTACAGGTACGGCTAATTTCATAATTGTTTCAGGTTGGTAAAGTCACAAGTTGTATTAAGAAAAACTCAGCAATTTTGTTTGGTATTGAATTGAGGATGACAGAGTGCAAGGTATCACAAAGCTTACTGAATCGCCATCTCCTTCTGGTATTAGTGAACACATACTGTCATTTTCATCCAGGACCAGAGGTTGCAAAGCTGTGAATCAAAACACTAGCCTTTCCTCTGTGGGACCTGGCTTTGAACATAGAAACAGTCCTTGAGTCTATTCTATCTTTCAGTTAGGTTGCATCTGATCTGTGTCTCAATTAAATATACCAGCTTTATATGATATAGGTATAGACAATATTATGGCAGCTCAGAGGCTATCTCTGTTGCTGTGCGGACACATGGATTTGGGCCTGTGTCCGTGGGAGTTTGCGCGTTCTCCCCGTGGTTGCGTGGGTTTCCTCCGGGTGCTCCGGTTTCCTCCCACATCCCAAAAATGTGCTTTTAGGCTGATTGATTGGGTAACAAATTGTCCCTATATTGGACCTCCCTGATCCTCACACATTAGGCATAGACTAGAGTCATGAATAGGTCACATAGAACATAGAACATTACAGCGCAGAACAGGCCCTTCGGCCCACGATGTTGCGCCGACCAGTTACAAAACAATGACCCACTAGCCTAAACCAATCCCTTTTCATCCATAAACCTATCCACAGATCTTTTAAACGCCCCCAAACTAGGTGCATTTACAACTGCAGCTGGCAGGGCATTCCAGTCCCTCACCACCCTCTGGGTAAAGAACCTACCCCTGACATCTGTCCTATAACTACCCCCCCTTAATTTAAAATCGTGCCCCCTCGTGTTAGCTTTCTCCATCCTAGGAAAAAGGCTATCACTATCTACCCTGTCTAAACCTCTAATCATCTTATATGTTTCAATGAGATCCCCTCTTAGCCGCCTTCTTTCCAGCGAAAACAACCCCAAATCTCTCAATCTCTCCTCATAGGATCTCCCCTCCATACCAGGCAACATCCTGGTAAACCTCCTCTGCACCCTCTCCAAAGCCTCTACATCCTTCTTGTAATGTGGGGACCAGAACTGCACACAAAACTCCAAGTGCGGCCGCACCAGAGATGTGTACAGTTGCATCATGACGCTACGACTCCTAAATTCAATCCCCCTACCAATAAACGCCAAAACTCCGTATGCCTTCTTAACAACTTTATCTACTTGATTCCCAACTTTCAGGGATCTATGTACACATACACCTAGATCCCTCTGCTCCTCCACACTATTCAAAGTCCTCCCGTTAGCCCTATACTCAACACATCTGTTATTCCTACCGAAATGAATTACCTCACACTTCTCCACATTAAACTCCATTCGCCACCTCTCAGCCCAGCTCTGCAACCTTTCTAAGTCATCCTGCAAACTATGACACCCTTCCTCACAATCTACCACACCTCCGACTTTGGTGTCATCAGCAAACTTACTAATCCACCCAACTATACCCTCATCCAGATCATTAATAAAAATTACAAACAGCAGTGGCCCCAAAACAGATCCCTGAGGCACACCACTTGTAACCGAACTCCATGACGAATATTTCCCATCAACCACCACTCTCTGTCTCCTATCTGCTAGCCAATTCCTGATCCAATTACCTAGATCACCCCCAATCCCATACATCTGCATTTTCTGCAGAAGCCTACCATGGTGAACCTTATCAAACGCCTTGCTAAAATCCATATACACCACATCAACTGCCTTACCCCTATCCACCTCTTTGGTCACTTTCTCAAAGAACTCGATAAGGTTAGTAAGGCATGACCTACCCGCTACAAAACCATGCTGACTGTCTCTAATCAACTCATTACTTTCCAAATAACTATAAATCCTGTCTCTAATAATCCTTTCCAAAACCTTACCCACCACAGAAGTAAGACTCACCGGTCTATAATTCCCAGGGAAGTCCCTTCTCCCCTTCTTAAACAATGGGACAACATTTGCTGTCCTCCAATCTTCTGGTACTATACCAGAGACTAACGACGACCTGAAGATCAGAGCCAGAGGTTCCGCAATCACCCCTCTTGCCTCCCAAAGAATCCTAGGGTAAATCCCATCTGGACCAGGGGACTTATCTATTTTCAAACCCTCTAAAATATCCAGCACATCCCCTGTATCAACTGCAATACTATCTATTTCACACCCCTGCACCCCAGTGTCCTCCTCAGCTACATTCCTGTCCCCTTGCGTGAACTGACCATGGGACGGCGGCGCGGGCTCGTTGGGCCGAAGGGCCTGTTTCCCGTGCTGTGTTGTTCTTTGTATTAGGTATATATATATATATAGAGACCTTAACCAACAGTAATCAATCAACTCAGCCTTGGAAAATTTATTTGTCCTCCAACTCCAACAATCTTTTGCGGGAGGGAGCTTGAGATTTCCATAACCCGATGGGTATCAGTCTGGATTAACCTGGTTCCAATTTTAAGATTGTGTCTTCTTGCATTCTCCGAGCGAGTTTCCATGGAATCCCCTCATTATTTTAAATACCTGAATTGAATTGTACATTGACCTTCGAGATGTACAAGAGTACAAACTGACTGGCTTCTCTCGTTTACTTTCTTGTTGTCCGCTGCTACTCTCTCACCGTTAATGGCCCCTCTGCCAATCTCTCGCTTTCATGGAATCCTACTGTGCAGAAGGAGGCCATTCTGCCCATCGAATCTGCATTGATCACAATCCCAACCAAGCCCTATCTCCATAACCCCATGCTAGTCTCAGTGCCCCTTAATTGCCCCTTAGTGTGAGGGGGACTCTAGCTAGCCCCCTGACACTAAGGGGCAATTTAGCACAGCCAATCCACCTAACCCCCACATCTTTGGACTATGGAAAGAAACCAGAGCACCTGGAGGAAGCCCACACAGACATGGGGAGAATGTGCAGACTCCACTCAGACAGCAACCCACATCAGGAAATGAACCCAGGTCCCTAATGCTGTGAGCATTGTGCCACCGTGCCATAATCAAGGGTAATCAGTATGGATTTAACATAACAACAACCTGTATTCATATAGCAATTTTAATGTAATAAAGTGTTCTAAATTATTCCACAGGAGTAGAAAGGGTGCAGAGGAGGTTTACTCAGGGACTTGAGGTTATTTTCATTGGAGAGAAGAAGGTTACGAGGTGACCTAATTGAGGCATACAAGATGATCAAAGGATTGGATAGGGTGGACAGTGAGAGTCTTTTTCCTCGGATGGTGACGGCTAACACAAGGGGACATAGCTTTAAATTAAGGGGTGGTAATTATAGGACGGATGTCAGAGGTAGGTTCTTTACTCAGAGGGTAGTAAGGGCGTGGAATGCCCTGCCTGCTGCAGTTGTGGACTCGCCAACTTTAAGGGCGTTCAAATGGTCAGTGGATGGGCATATGGATAACATTGGAATAGTTTAGGTTAGAGGGTCATTAGATTGGTTCCACTGGTCGGCACAACATTGAGGGCTGAAGGGTCTGTACTGCGCTGGAATGTTCTATGTTCCATCAAGGAGATGACATGATGTTTTCAGGAGTTTCTCAAAGGAGAATGAAAGTCCCTTTTCTTTCATTATTTTACAATCAATTGTCTTTCTAATTAATTTGAATTTTTTTTCAGCCTATCCTCTTTAATTTAATAAGGGATTCACTTTGTGTTTTCCGCTGTAATCTATTTGCCCTGTCTTCATAAATTGTTCTCAGTCTGCTTATGCGCACATTGCTATTCTTGCATTTGACTTTTCTCAAATAAAATCTTCCCTACAAGATATTTGCAGCTCTTTGCTTCAACTCTTGTTAGCTAATTGCACGCTGTGGCCTTGGAGGAGAGCAGTTAACATTGTACCATTGTTTAAAAGCAGAAGAAATTGCTCAAGTAATTACACAGCCTAACCCCAAATTATTGGGGAAAACAAATCTCTAGACAGGAGCCTGTCATTTAGTAAGGCATGGATTAATCCAGGGTAGTCAGTATGGGTTTGTTAAGGAAAGGTTGTGCCTGATGGAATTTTTTGAGACGGAGACAGGTTTGGAGTGGCATATTTGATATACTCCATGTGAACTTTAGTGAGACATTTGACAAGGTCCCACATCAATATCAAGGGTAGACTCTTAGCTGTGTTGAAGAGCAGAGGAATCTTGGGGTCCGGGTCCACAGGACTCTTAAATCAGCCCCGCAGGTGGAGGAGGTGGTCAAGAAGGTATGGTGTACTGGCCTTCATTAATCGAGGGATTGAGTTTAGGAGTCGGGAGGTAATGCTGCAACTTTACAGAACCCTCGTCAGGCCTCATTTGGATACTGTGCGCAGTTCTGGTCGCCTCACTACAGGAAGGATGTGGAAGCTATTGAGAGGGTGCAGAGGAGATTTATAAGGATGTTGTCTGGATTGGGAGGCATGCCTTATGAGGTTAGATTGAGGGAGATAGGTCTCTTCTCCCTGGAGAGACGAAGGTTGAGAGGCGACCTGATAGAGGTTTATAAAACGTTGAGAGGAATAGATAGGGTGGATTCTCGGAGGCTATTTCCCAGGGCTGAAATGGTCGCTACGAGAGGACACAGGTTTAAGGTGCAGGGGAGCAGGTACAGAGGAGATGTTAGGGGTAAGTTTTTCACAGTAAAAAGTATGACAACACCAGGTTTTAGTCCAACCTATTTATTTGATAATATACTCACAAGCTTTCGAGAGGACTGCCTCTTCATCAGGTGAATGGAGAGTTGGACTAAAACCTGGTGTTGTCAGACTTTTTACTGTGTTTACGCCAGTCCAACGCCGGCATACCCACATCATAAGTTTTTCACTCAGAGGGTGGTGAGTAAGTGGAATCGGCTGCCGTCGGTGGTGGTGGAGACGAACTCGCTGGGGTCTTTTAAAAGACTTCTGGATGAGTATATGGGATTTAATGGGATTGAGGGTTATAGATAGGCCTGGTAGATAGGGATATGAGCAGCACAACTTGTGGGCTGAAGGGCCTGTTTGTTCTGTAGTGTTCTATGTTCTATGTATCACAGATGGTCAAAATTAAAAGCATTCAGTTGGATCCAAATTGATTCAGTGGCAGGGAGCAATGGGCTATTTGACCACAGTTTTGAAACTGGAAGGCTGTTAGCAATGGAGTTCCATGGGGTTCAGTACTGGGTCTCTTACTGTTACTTTATACTCCATGCAAGGGGCATGATTGAAAGGTTTGCAAATGATTCAAAAATTGACTTTGTGATTGACAGTGAGGGAGGAAGTTGTGGACTGCAAGAAAATATCAATGGGTTGACCCAATGGGCAGAACAGTGACAAATGGAGAAGTATGAGGTCATGCATTTGGGCAGAACAAACAAGGCAACAGAAAGAGACAAAGAGTGGGTGGATACTGCAAAATATAGAGGAACAGAGAATTTACAGTGCATGCCCACATACGGTAGTATGTAGACAAAGTGGTAAAGAGGGAAGAGGGCCAATGTTCCTTTATTGTTGAAGATCTGAATTATAAGAGCAGGAGAGTTATGCTTGAACTGTATAAAATACGAGTAGAATACTACAAACAATTCTGCTCTCCGAATTACAGAAGGATTTACCAGGATGTTGCTAGGAATTTTAGTGATAAGGAAAGATTAGAGTGGCTGGACTTATTTTCTTTGGAACACAGCAGGCTGAGCAGACTTTTAATTGAAGTGTATGGAATTATGAGGAGCCATGAGAGTGTGGATTGGATTTCGTTCCACTGGCAGAGGGGTCTACAACTGAAATTTAAAATAATTGCTGAAAGAATTGGAGGGGAGTTGAGGATTTTTTTCACAGTAGAGATGGGAATCTGGAACTCATTGAGTGGAAGAATGGTAAAGGCACCTTAATTACATTTTAAAAAACCTTGAAATGCTATCACCTATCGAGCAACATGGATATACCTACTTGGAACAGGAACTAGAATGAGGCTTAATAACTCTTTCTCAGATATCATAGAATCCTACAGTGCAGAAAGAGGTCCATCGAGTCTGCACTGAACACAATCCCACCCAGGCCCTACCCCCATATCCCTACATATTATACCCACTAATCCCTCTAACCTACACATCCCTGGACACTAAGGGGCAATTTCTTAGCACGGCCAATCAACCTAACCCGCACATCTTTGGACTGTGGGAGGAAACCAGAGCACCTGGAGGAAACCCACGCAGACACGAGGAGAATGTGCAAACTCCACACAGACAGTGACCCGAGCCGGGAATCGAACCCAGCACCCTGGAGCTGTGAAGCAGCAGTGTTAACCACTGTGCTATCATGCCACCTGTCCATATGATGGACCAAATGGCCTTCCTCTGTATTGCTAAGTATTGATTATATTCAAAAGGTGTATGTGGATCCTAATTTTGATTAGGGTTTAAAGTGTGAGAATATATTTTCAGAAATTCAATCTCTAAATGTTTGCTTTTCTCTTCTTTGGATAGTAGAATTGAATAGACATCAGTCATGGAGTCAGCTTTATCAAAAATTACTTGAATTGAAGCAGATCTCCACAATAACTGTGTGTTAATACTTCACTTTGTAAACTGTTAACAGCAAAAGCACATGATTTGATGATGATATAACACCACATGACTGAGTAATGGAGATGCAGAAGTCCCAATATATAGTAAATAAAGAGTGACAGTTTTAGCAAACTACAGATTCCGTTAGCTGACTTTGGGAACAAGCCCTAAAAGAACCCCACTTAGATCTTCAACACAGACGAAACATGGCAACAGCATAAGAACATAAGAACATAAGAACATAAGAAATAGGAGCAGGAGTAGGCCATCTAGCCCTTCGAGCCTGCCCCGCCATTCAATAAGATCATGGCTGATCTGTCGTGGCTCAGTTCCACCTTCCCGCCCTCTCCCCATAACCCTTAATCCCCTCTCTTATCAAAAACCCATCAACCCACTTCTTAAAAATATTTAGCGAGGCAGCCTCCACCACTTCAACGGGTAGAGAATTCCAGAGATTCACCACCCTTTGAGTGAAGAAGTTCCTCCTCAACTCCGTTCTAAAATACCCCCCCTTTATCTTGAGGCTGTGCCTCCTAGTCCTACTGTCTTTTTTGAGCGGGAAGAGTCTCTCCACCTCTATCCTATCCATCCCATTCATCATCTTATACGTCTCAATGAGATCTCCCCTCATTCTTCTAAACTCCAACGAGTACTAGTTCATTTAGCCTCTCCTCATAGCTCAACCCCCTCAACTCCGGTATCAGCCTAGTAAACCTCCTCTGCACTCCCTCCAAGGCCAAAATATCTTTGAGCAGGTGCGGCGCCCAAAACTGCACACAGTACTCCAGCTGCGGCCTCACCAATGCCCTATACAGCTGCAGCAAGACCTCCCTACTTTTATATTCAATCCCATTCGCTATGAAGGCCAGCATCCCATTCGCCTTCCTGACCACCTGCTGCACCTGCAAGTTGGGTTTTTGCGACTCATGCACAAGGACCCCGAGGTCCCTCTGCACCGTCGCCTGCTGCAGTTTTTCGCCACGTAAGTAATAGTTCTTCCTACCATTCTTCCTTCCAAAGTGGACTACCTCACACTTTGCCAACATTAAATTCCATTTGCCATTTCCTGGCCCATTCGCCCAGCCTATCTAGATCCTTCTGCAGACGCTCCACACCCTCCGCACAATTTGCCGTTCCCCCAATCTTGGTGTCATCTGCAAATTTCGACACCCTACACTCAGTTCCCTCCTCCAGATCATCTATATAAATGGTAAAAAGCTGAGGCCCCAGCACCGACCCCTGGGGCACTCCACTAGTCACCATCCGCCAATCCGAATAGCACCCGTTGACCCCCACTCTCTGCCTCCTATTTGACAACCAGTCCTCTATCCACGCTAACACCCTACCCCCAACTCCAAGTCCCCTGACCTTCTGCAATAACCTCTTATGAGGTACTTTGTCAAACACCTTCTGAAAATCTGGAAAGACCACATCCACTGGCTCTCCTCTATCCACCGCCCTAGACACATAGAACCAGCATAGAACCAGCATAGAACCCTACAGTGCAGAAACAGGCCCTTCGGCCCATCGAGTCTGCACCGAACACAATCCCACCCAGACCCTATCCCCATATCCCTACACATCCTCATAGAACTCCAGTAAATTTGTCAGACACGACTTCCCTTTAATGAAACCGTGCTGCGTCTGCTCTCTCAAGCAATTCCCTTCAAGATGCCTCACAATTTCCTCCTTAATGACGGATTCTAACATTTTACCTACCACAGACGTTAAACTAACCAGCCTATAATTCCCTACCTTTTGCCTGGCACCCTTCTTAAACAACGGCGTAACATTAGCCGTTTTCCAATCTTCCGGCACTTCCCCGGAATCCAGCGATGTCTGGAAAATAACCACCAATGCATCCACTATAACCTCCGCCATTTCTTTCAGAACCCTTGGATGCATTCCATCCGGTCCTGGGGACTTGTCCACAATCAGCCCCTCCAGTCTGTCGAGCACTGCCTCTCTAGTAACAGTAATGTCATTAAGACCCTCCAGTCCTACCACCTTTCCATCGGTAACACCCGGCAAATTATTCACATCCTCCTCTGTGAAGACAGAAACAAAAAAGTTATTCAATACCTTAGCCATATCCCCATCCCCTACCACTAGCTCCCCTTTCTCATCCTCTAAAGGACCAACGTTCACCCTAGCCAGCCTCTTCCTTTTTATATATTTATAAAAACTCTTGCTATCCTTTTTTATATTAAGCACTAGCCCAGCTTCATAGTTTCTCCTACCCTCCTTTATCAACTTCTTTGTCAATCTTTGTTGACATTTAAACCTCTCCCAATCCTCTTCTCGCCCACTGCTCTTCGCTACTCTAAATTCCTCCGCTTTTAAAAACAGTAAAAACATGGAATTCTCACTATCATTCCCACAACCATTCCACAGCACTGAAGGCTGGCCCTGGGACAACTGGAGAAATTGGTTTTCCAGATATAGAACATATAACATTACAGCACAGAACAGGCCCTTCGGCCCACGATGTTGCGCCGACCAATTAAAAAAGCAATGACCCTCATAGGATCTCCCCTCCATACCAGGCAACATCCTGGGAAACCTCCTCTGCACCCTCTCCAATGCCTCCACATCCTTCCTGTAATGTGGGGATCAGAACTGCACACAGTACTCCAAGTGTGGCCGCACCAGAGTTGTGTACAGTTGCATCATGACACTGCGGCTCCTAAATTCAATCCCCCTACCAATAAACACCAAGATACCCTATGCCTTCTTAACAACCTTATCTACTTGACTCCCAACTTTCAGGGATCTATGTACACATACACCTAGATCCCTCTGCTCCTCCACACTAAGATATAACTTTCTACATTGCATAAGAAAGAACTAACAGGAGCATTTCCCACCCCGTTTTCTGGGCGTATTTATCAGAACAAATCTTCAACACTCTGTGCATTGCGGAGTGCCATAGCTTGATATATTCTGGTAAATAGGGGGCAGGGTCTATTCCCACTGAGGTTGGCAGCGCAGTGCTGAGCAGCCCACTGTGCCGATCTGTCAGTGCAGAGATTGGTGCATGCACACTGGCCCCCGCTTCACCAACCTCATGATCATTGGCCTCCAATTGCCGGCCAGCCCTGCAACACCAGCCAGCCATCCAGACCCCCTACCTCCTGGTCACTGACCTGCCAATCTTCCCAAGTTAGCCCCCCATCTTCCTATGGCCAACACCAATCTCCGTTCACCCTCCTGCACTGCAGCTGGGACTATCCTGGTCCAAGGATCATATTACCCTCAGAGTTGATGCTGAACAAATTTGCTTCTTCAGACCCCTCACCCACTTTTGGACAAAGTTAAGGGTGAAATTAAGAACATACAGCCAGCAAAGAGTTATATCTTCAGTCACCATGCCAACAAAATGGTGTTCAGGAAATGGTCTCGGTTCTAGAGCCAAACTGCTCTCTAAGAATCTGCATGGATTGAACTAAACAAAACAAATCATTGAAATATGAGATCCACCCAGTGGCTTCAGTGGGTGAATCTTGCCAAACTAGCTAAGTGCATTCTATTCACCAAATTGGATGAGAACAGTGGATTTTGGCAGAAGTCTCTGAACATAGAATTTGACCTCTTTAATGACACTATACTGTCATCATTGCTTTAATAGATTACCATTCAATTGCACCAACTTCTTAAATTTTCAAAACAAAACACTCAAAAGATATGGAAGGAGTAATACATTATTTGGATAAGGCTCCACGGCAGAACAAGGCCATAGAGCAAACTTAAAACTCTGACAGGATGCAGGTCTAACATTGAATGAAAAATGTGAGTTCACCAAACCTATGATTAAATTTCTACATCACATTATACAAATATCTGGAATTACAGCTGACCCAGAAAAATGATCAGAGTTTCCACAACTCAGGAGTATTATTGAACTTCAGAAATTTCTCTGGATGGTCAACTAACTACAAGAGTTCCTACCAGACTTAGCAGAGGTCATAAGAACATAAGAAATAGGAGCAGGAGTAGGCCATCTAGCCCTTCGAGCCTGCCCCGCCATTCAATAAGATCATGGCTGATCTGAAGTGGATCAGTTCCACTTTCCCGCTTTCTCCCCATAATCCTTAATTCCCTTGTCTGTCAAAAACCTATCTACCCGTGTCTTAAATATATTTAGCGAGGCAGCCTCCACCACTTCAATGCGCAGAGAATTCCAGAGACTCACCACCCTTTGAGTGAAGAAGTTCTTCCTCAACTCTGATCTAAACTGCACCGCCCCCCCCTTATCTTGTGCCCTCTAGTCCTGCTATCCTTTCTGAGCGGGAAGAATCTCTCTACCTCTACCCTATCCATCCTTTTCATTATCTTATACGTCTCTATAAGATACCCCCTCATCCTGCTAAACTCCAACGAGTACAGACCCAGTCTATTTAGTCTCTCTTCATATTCCAACCCCCTCATCTCCAGTATCAGCCTAGTGATAGCCTCGAGGTCAATGGGTCTTTGAGACAGCTGTACAGACAGAGTCAATAGTGATGCTGAAATGTGCTTCAGCAAAATGCTTTAGAGAAATTCAAGCCTCTTGTAAATTCCTCTGAAATTTTGGCAGTTATGAGCTGGAACCACTGACCATATTCGTTGCATCATCTACAGGCTTGGGTGCATTATTATTTTGAGTACAAGGAGATGGTAAAAGTGGACCACTTTGTTATGTCTCAAGGTTCGTGAAAGACACAGAAAAATATGTTACAGTTAAGAAGGAAGCATTGGCAGTAACATGGATGTGTGAGATATTTGTATTATGTGACAGAATTGAGGCCCAAAATTTAAACACCCCATCAGTCAGTGATCATTCTTCTGGACACGAAAGAGATTGCAACTTAGAATCCAACATTTCAGATGAAGACTAATAAGACATGACTCCATCGCAGATTTGTGTTAATATTTGTGACACTAATAAATAAACTTAAAACTTAGTTTCAGATATCATCTCTCATTGACATCAATTCAAACAGTTGAACTCAATGAACCTTTCATGACCAGAATTCACCCTATTTGAAGAACATTCAGCCAGCTTGTTTCATTCTCTCTTTTCAACACCCGGTCTCTATCACAATGCATCGACAACTATACCAAAATGGAACATGTGACTGACCTCCTTCCACTCCCAGAAGCAGGTGAGAGTGAGGACTCAATGAACTTTACCCAAGCATGAGCCAACATCTTCTGGAAAGTATTAAATACCTTTCCAACTCCACAATTACCGGTAGGGCCAGAGTATAGTGATGGCTCCATTGTATAATTCGGAAAGCTGCCTTGTACTGTTTTCCTTCTAAAGGTCAGAGTATATCTGATGACGCCGTGGTTATTGGAGATGATGTATACACTTTCTGATCTAGGTCATGATACCTTTTTCCTATTTTTACCAACAAAAGTCTATTTATAGGTTCCCATTCAGCATCACTAGAAGATTATGAACTCTTGCTATAACATATTCTCAATCTCTCCTCTCCTCTTGCTCACACATTCTGCTGATTCAATAATGATTAGGTAAGCTTTGGGTATGACACAGCTGATGATATATCCAAAAATATGTTCTGGAGATCAGCTAATTGAAATCACAAATAACCCGTAACTTCCAATACAATTTAATATCATTGGGTGGCATTTACATAAGTTCATACCATTCACCGTCATTCAAAATCACCTTGCGTACTTTTTGGACAATTCTATAAACTATCCGCTACCGCTTTTGGGGCAAAGATGAGGGACACTCTGAGCTTGGGTGAACCCTACACTGTCTGATATCATACTAAGCTTAAGAAAAACTCCCAAGATTAACATTAGTCATTGTTGGTCCTAGCCAAAATTCTATACTGATTTCAGTGAGTGGAACCTGAAGAGGGGGGAGGCCTGTCTAGAAGTGATTCCTCCCCAGATCATTGTTCATGAATCCCAGTGGGAAGTGTGTGGGATGTTGGAGATTATAAAATTTGGTGTGGAAATGCTTATGGCCCTTTGGTTATAACAATGAAAGAAGAGGTATAAGCCTATATCAGTATCACAAGCCCTCAACTGCAATAAGTAATGCTCATTAGTCAGGAAGAATTTCAATGTTTCAAAATTCCTGCTCCTCAAACCTTGTTTGTGATGGGGGTATCTGACTGGACTATCAGAGTTCAAAATCTACAATGTTGTGAGGGTATCAAGTCAAAACAGGGGACTGATTTTTTGAAGTCATGATGTTAGAACATAGAACGTAGGACACTACAGCACAAACAGGCCCTTCGGCCCACAAGTTGTGCCAATCATATCCATACCTACCAGGCCTATCTATAACCCCCAATCCCATTAAATCTCATGTATTCATCTAGAAGTCTCTTAAAAGACCCCAGTGAGTTCGTCTCTACCACCACCAACGGCAGCCGATTCCACTCACTCACCACCCTCTGAGTGAAAAACCTACCCCTAACACCTAGGTCTATAGATTGGTGGGGTTGATGTGATCGGCTCAACTCGAGGGCAGAAGGGCCTGTTTGTGCTGTAATGTTCTATGTTCTATCTCCTCTGTTAAATAATTGGACAGAGGAACATGGGCAGTGTACCTGTCATACACGGGATGCAGATAGTTTGAAGCTCAGACACTCCAACACATATTCCGGATGGGAGCACTGAGATATTTCACATGTTCCAAAGATGTGTGGGTTAGGTTGATTGGTCGTTGATTGCCCCTTAATGTGAGGGGGATTAGCTGGGTTACGGGGATAGAGCCTGGGTGGGATTGCTGCCGGTGTGGGCTTGATGGACCAAATGGCCTCTTTTCAGACTGTCGAGTTTCTATGATTCTTTCTCTTGCCAGTCATTCTTCCCTCCTCTGGCCAATGGAACGCAATGGAGACTAATCACTTATTCTACAATGGTGTGGATTCATACCCACAACCTGGAGCATGAGGTGTTACTGCGTGTCTTACTCAGTTTCACTTTGGGCTGAACTTTCCACACACCTGACAAAGGAAGGGCGTTCCCGAAAGCTTGTGGCGTTTACTGTCAAATAAACTGGTTGGACTTTAAGCTGGTGTTGTGAGACTTCTTACGGAGCAATTAAAATCAGAGCTGCTCAGAGATCAGAGTCACGGAACTGCTTCCAACCTTGAAACAAACACGACAATATTGTGGAGGAAAGGCAGGATGTCATATCCCGTGTCAGATTTTTACTGACATTGACCATAAACCAGTTCAGACTCTCTGGCAACACACTGCAGAAAGGAAGCTAATGAGGATTCTAACTACATCAAGAGGATTGTTATAAGAATGCCCAGTTTTTTACTATGTAATACTATGTCCTTAAACAATAAATCTGATGAATTTCCATCATCTGTGCTTGAGGAAGTTATAGTGACAGTGACGAAAGTATGGTACCGATCAGATTTATCACCTAGTTATGTGTCCATTTCAAATTACACTTTTCTTTCATTGAATGGTACAATCATAAATCCCTACAGTGCAGAAGGAGCCCACTCGGCCCATCGAATCTGCACTCTGCCCTGCTCTATCCCTGTAACTCCACACATTGTCAAGTGTAAATCGGTTGGACTAAAACCTGGTGTTGTCAGACTTTTTACTGTGTTTACGCCAGTCCAACGCTGGCATACCCACATCATCACTCCACACATTTACCATGGCTAATCCATTTAACCTACACATCTTTGGACACTAAGATAATAGTATAAGATAATGAAGGGGATGGATAGGGTAGAGGTAGAGAGATTCTTGCCGCTTAGAAAGGACAGCGGGACTAGAGGGCACAGCCTCAAGATAAGGGGGGGGGTTGCAGTTTAGATTGGAGTTGAGGAGGAACTTCTTCACTCAAAGGGTGGTGAATCTCTGGAATTCTGAAGTGGTGGAGGCTGCCTTGATGAATATATTTAAGACACGGGTAGATAGGTTTCTGATAGACAGGGGAATTAAGGGAGAAAGCGGGAAAGTGGAATTGATCCACTTCAGATCAGCCATGATCTTATTGAATGGCGGGGCAGACTCGAAGGGCTGGATGGCCCACTCCTGCTCCTATTTCTTATGTTATTACGCTCTTAAGAGGCAATTTAGCATGGCCAATCCACCTAAACTGCACATCTTTGGATTATTGGAAGAAACTGGAGCACCTGGAGCAAACTCACGCAGCACACAGGGAGAACACACAAACTCCACAAAGCCGGAATTGAGCCCGGGTCCCTGGTGCTGCGAGGCGGCAGGCGAGGTGGGGCAGAGCAGGGTTTGAAATGCATGTACTTTAATACTTTAAAGGTAGGGGAGGACCGCAGGCAATATGGGAGGGAGGTTAGACAGGGGGTGGAGAAGGGAAATGCCCAGACTGAGGGGCTGTAGTGTATATATTTTAATGCAAGGAGTATAGTAAATAAGGTAGATGAGCTTAGGGCATGGATAGCTGCTTGGGAATGTGATGTGGTGGCCATTACGGAGACTTGGATATCTCAAGGACAGGACTGGGTACTTCAGGTGCCCGGTTTCAGATGTTTCAGGAAGGACAGGGAGGCTGGCAGAAGAGGTGGTGGAGTGGCACTGTTAATCAAGGACAGTGTCATGGCTGCAGAGAAAGAGGATGCCGTGGAGGGACTTTCTACAGAGTCTCTGTGGGTGGAAGTTACGAACAGCAAAGGGTCGAAAACTTTGCTGGGTGTATTCTATAGGCCGCCCAATAGTGACAGGGAAGTTGAAGTGCAGATAGGGAACCAGATTCTGGAGAAATGTATTAATAACAGAGTTGTCGTGATGGGAGACTTCAATTTCCCAAACATCGACTGGAATATCCCTAGGGTAAGGGGTTTGGCTGGAGAGGAGTTTATTAGGTGTGTTCAGGAAGGTTTCCTGACACAGTATGTGGACAAGCCTACGAGGGGAGAGGCTGTACTTGACCTGGTACTGGCGAATGAACCAGGGCAGGCGATGGATCTCTCGGTAGGAGAGCATCTTGGGAATGGTGACCATAATTCTATCTCCTTCACAATTTCATTGGAACGAGATAGGATCAGGCAGGCTAGGAAGGTGTTTGTCTGGAGTAAGGGGAGATACGAAGAAGTCAGGAAGTTACTTGGACAAATAAACTGGAAGGAGGCGTTCTTAGGGAAAAGTACCGAAGGAAGGTGGCGGATATTCAAGGAATGTTTGTCTGGCGCTCTGCATGACAATGTTCCGATGAGACAAGGGGGTTTTGGTAGGTCGCGGGAACCGTGGTGCACGAAGGCTGTGTTGAACCTAGTCAGGAGGAAAAGGAAGGTGTACAAAAGGTTCAGGGAACTAGGAGAGGTTAAGGATCTTGAAGAGTATAAGGACTGTAGAAAGGAGGTTAAAAGGGAAATTAGGAGAGCCAGAAGGGGTCATGAGAAGACCTTGGCGGGTAAGATTAAGGAGAATCCCAAGGCCTTCTATAAATATGTGAAAGGTAAAAGGATGAGAAGGGAAAGGATAGGACCTATAAAAGGTGAAGGGGGAAAGGTCTGTGTGGAACCAGAAGAAATGGCGGAGGTGCTTAATGAGTACTTTGCCTCAGTATTCACAGTGGAAGCTGATTTGGGAGATCTTGCTATGGACTTGCAGCAGATGGAAAAGATTGAGTACGTGGACATTAAGGAGGAGGATGTGTTAGAACTTTTGAATTCTATCAAAATAGATAAGTCGCCGGGACCAGATGGGATGTACCCCAGGATACTGTGGGAGTTGAGGGAAGTGATTGCAGAGCCCCTGGCGATGATCTTTGCATCGTCAATGGAGACGGGCGAGGTTCCGGAAGATTGGAGGATTGCGGATGTAGTCCCTATTTTCAAGAAAGGGAACAGAGATAGCCCGGGAAATTACCGCCCGGTGAGTCTGACCTCAGTGGTTGGTAAGCTGATGGAGAGGCTTCTGAGGGACAAGATTTACGAGCATTTGGAGAGGTTTGACATGATCAGGAATAGTCAGCATGGATTTGTCAAGGGCAGGTCGTGCCTTACGAGCCTAGTTGAGTTCTTCGATAATGTGACTGAACACATTGACGAAGGAAGTGCCGTGGACGTAGTGTACATGGATTTCAGCAAGGCGTTTGATAAGGTCCCCCATGCAAGACTTCTTGAGAAGGTGAGAGGGCATGGGATCCAAGGGCCTTTGGCCTTGTGGATCCAGAACTGGCTTGCCTGCAGAAGGCAGAGAGTGGTTGTGGATGGGTCTTTTTCAGAATGGAGGTCAGTCACCAGTGGGGTGCCCCAGGGATCTGTTCTGGGACCCTTGCTGTTTGTCATTTTCATAAATGACCTGGATGAGGAAGTGGAGGGATGGGTTAGCAAGTTCGCTGATGACACGAAGGTCGGTGGTGTTGTGGATGGTCTGGAAGGATGTCAAAAGTTGCAGCAGGACATAGATAGGATGCAGGAATGGGCGGAGAAGTGGCAGATGGACTTTAACGCGGATAAATGTGTAGTCGTCCATTTCGGCAGAACCAACGGGATGAACGAGTACACTATCAAGGGCAGGAGTCTTAGTAGCGTTGAAGAGCAGAAGGATCTCGGGGTCCGGGTCCACAGGACTCTTAAATCGGCCTCGCAGGTGGAGGAGGTGGTCAAGAAGGCGTATGGTGTACTGGCCTTCATTAATCGAGGGATTGAGTTTAGGAGTCGGGAGGTAATGCTGCAACTTTACAGGACCCTTGTCAGGCCTCATTTGGAGTACTGTGCGCAGTTCTGGTCGCCTCACTATAGGAAAGACGTAGAAGCTATTGAAAGGGTGCAGAGGAGATTTACAAGGATGTTGCCTGGACTGGGAGGCATGCCTTATGAAGATAGGTTGAAGGAGCTGGGACTCTTTTCCCTAGAGAGGCGAAGGTTGAGAGGCGACCTGATAGAAGTTTATAAAATGTTGAGAGGAATAGATAGGGTGGACTCTCAGAGGCTATTTTCCCGGGTTGAAATGGTCACTACGAGAGGACACAGATTTAAGGTGTGGGGAGGGAAGTACAGAGGTGATGTTAGGGGTAAGTATTTCACTCAGAGGGTGGTGAGTGAATGGAATCGGCTGCCGTCATCGGTGGTGGAGGCGAACTCGCTGGGGTCTTTTAAAAGACTTCTGGATGAGTATATGGGGTTTAATGGGATTGGGGGTTATAGATAGGTCTATAGATTGGTGGGGTTGATGTGATCGGCGCAACTCGAGGGCCGAAGGGCCTGTTTGTGCTGTAATGTTCTATGTTCTATGAAGTCAGTCTACTGCTGACACATATTCTCAATAAATCATATTGTGTTGGGTACGGTCCCCCGTCAGTGGAAATGATGTTTGTCGCCCCTGTGCCAAAGTCAATCCCAACTGCTGTCGAGAATGTGCTTCCCACCTTCCTCACCCATCATTTTGTTAAAATAGCCAAAAGTTTCACTGCAAAGTGGATGATGAATGATATTCATCAGCTGTAACAGAAAGGAAGATTAAAAAGTCTATTGTTGTCTATTGAGGTTAGTGTGCAATATTAAAGCACATGGGGGTTGGGGGTAATATATTTACATGAATTGAGAGTTGTTTAGCAGACAGGAAAGAGAATAAATGGCTCAGTGAAAATAAACGGGGCAGTGAGTAGTGAGATCAGTACTTGGATCCCAGCCACTCAATTAGATTAGTTTTATTATTAGTATTGGGATACAGTGAAAAGTATTTCTTGTGCACTATACAGACAAAAGCATACTGTTCATAGAGGGGAGAAAGAAAGAAGAGGGTGCAAAAGCTAGGGTGAAGTACAGTTTTAAAGTCATAGAATGAGACTGAAAGATGTAGGGTGTGCTGGGACAGCTCGCAAGAAGTCACCACACTCTGGTGCCACCATGAAGAATATATATCACAATATCTATCAATGATTTGGACAATTCCTGCATCAGCAGGATTTCCACATGAGTCAACTAAGCCTTCATTCAATGGAGATGTGAGAAACACAGCTCACAGTTAAACAATTTAGTCAAGTCAAGTTCTGAAGGAGCAAGATTTTATTTGACGTTCTTGCAAGACCGGGTGTCTAGCGAAATAGGCACACTTTACATAAATTGGCAGCACATTTTATACTTTTTTTTACAAGCATTGTAATAGATTTGCAATATGTTGTTCTCCCCTAATTGGTGGTCCCTGTCCCATCTATGTGTTGTCATTCCCCTATTAGCTCGAGGTGTCATCCTCTCTATTCCCCATCTAACAATGTCTCCTGTTATCACAAGAGTGCATTAGCAAACTCATCCATCTTATCCAACACGGTTACATGTCCAGTTCAGATTGGCGGTAATCAATCCTTTGCCAACCTAATCACTGCTGTCCCAACCATCTCAGTGACCTTTCCCCCCTTTTATGCTTAGTTGTAAAAACAACACATCTTGCAGACCATTTGCTTTTTATAACGTGGGCCCCTTACATTCCTGCAGGATGTGATGTATGCTTCACTGCACATCACATCTCTGATGTTATCTCTACATTACAGGCAGTCTTTTTATTATCCCTAATTATTGCTGTGTTACATAAGAACATAAGAAATAGGAGCAGGAGTAGGCCATCTAGCCCTTCGAGCCTGCCCCGCCATTCAATAAGATCATGGCTGATCTGTCGTGGCTCAGTTCCACTTTCCTGCCCTCTCCCCATAACCCTTAATCCCCTCTCTTATCAAAAACCCATCAACCCGTGTCTTAAAAATATTTAGCGAGGCAGCCTCCACCACTTCAACGGGCAGAGAATTCCAGAGATTCACCACCTTTTGAGTGAAGAAGTTCCTCCTCAACTCTGTTCTAAACCGCCTCCCCTTTATCTTGAGGCTGTGCCCCCTAGTCCTACTGTCTTTTTTGAGCGGGAAGAGTCTCTCCACCTCTATCCTATCCATCCCATTCATCATCTTATATGTGTCAATGAGATCTCCCCTCATTCTTCTAAACTCTAATGAGTACAAGCGTAGTTTATCCAGCCTCTCCTCATAGCTCAACCCCCTCAACTCCGATATCAGCCTAGTAAACCTCCTCTGCACTCCCTCCAGGGCCAAAATATCCTTGCGCAGGTACGGCGCCCAAAACTGCACACAGTACTCCAGCTGCGGCCTCACCAATGCCCTATACAGCTGCAGCAAGACCTCCCTACTTTTATATTCAATCCCCCTCGCTATGAAGGCCAGCATCCCATTCGCCTTCCTGACCACCTGCTGCACCTGCAAGCTGGGTTTTTGCGACTCATGCACAAGGACCCCGAGGTCCCTCTGCACCGTCGCCTGCTGCAGTTTTTCGCCACGTAAGTAATAGTCCTTCCTACCAAAGTGGACCACCTCACACTTAGAACATAGAACATTACAGCGCAGAACAGGCCCTTCGGCCCACGATGAACTTGCCAACATTAAATTCCATTTGCCATTTCCTGGCCCATTCACCCAGCCTATCTAGATCCTTCTGCAGACTCTCCACACCCTCTGTGTTAGCAGCATCGAACCTTATGTCCTATGTTTGTGACTAAACTCACAGTTGTTTCCATAAAGTGGGTTATCAATGTGCCTGACTATATCCAATCTATTTAACTTTAAGCTATTTCTCTGTGCTCTACAGATATATGTGTTAACAGCATCTTTACCTATTGCTCACAGAGATGAAAAGAATGAGTGATGATCTCACTGAGATGTACGCATGTCTGACACAGATAGACGGAGGGATGGAGGGATGTCGTTTCCTCTGGCTGGAGGTGTCTAGAATAAGGAGGCACGGTCTTAGTCTCACCTGAGCGGTATTAAACTTCTTGGCTGTTGTTAGAGCTGCTCCCATTCAAAAAAGTGGAAAGTACTCATGTTTTGTGCCCTGTAGATGGCGGAATGTTTTTGGATAGTCAGGGGTGAACTTTCCCAATCTCCGGCTGCTCTTGTTGCTATTTTACTTATACGATTTTTCCAATTAGATTTCTGGTCAATGCTAACCCACCCAGCACCCTCCAGATGAGGCTCTGTAATAGTTATCGTTAAAGGGAAATCATTACGTCCTGTAGCCTATGCTGTATCCAGTGTCTTCAACTATTTATTAATATCACACGGAGGAATCAAATTGTGTGAACGCTGGTAAGTCTGTGGCAACCTCAGTGGGAGACTAAGGTCAATTACCTCCACAGTACTTCTGGTGGAAGATGTTTGCAAAATTCTCAACCTTGCCTTTTGCACTGACAAGCCATCATTGAGCATGGGGATATCTGCGGAGCCTTGTCCTCCAGTATTCAGGCACATGCTGATTTCCCCTCAACAATACCCTTTATTGTACATAGAGATAAAGACTGCCTACATCTTGCAGCAACATGGCTTATGGTAAGGTGGTCTTGACCTCCGGACATACAGCAATGCTCCAGGTAAAGTTACAGGCTTATTAAACTGCTGCTGGCTGTTTTACATTGGTTGAATGATCACTCAGTAAGGAGATGTGAGCAAATATCAACGATAACCCACTACCAGTAATGAGATGTGGTGTATTTGGATTTTCAGAAAGCTATTGATAAAGTCCCACACAAGAGGTTAGTGTGCAAAATGAAAGGGACTGGGGTGGGCGATATACTCACCTGGATTGAGAATTGGTTAACAGGCAGCAAGCAGAGAGGAATAAATGTATCTTTTTCAAAGTTTATTTATTTAGTGAATGCAAGGACCCTGAGCCAAAAGCAGTTTCTTCCAGGGGTGCTTTGTGGGTAAGCCTCCACTGAGCCTGTGGAATGGACCCTCTTCTATAATGTGGGGCAGGGTTTGCTCTCTCTCACGGGCACATAGGGGGCTGACACTAAAGCCCCAACTGTGGAGCCTGGCCAGGCAGGGACGGTGACCTGTCCTGAGGGTGGACCACTCTGTCTTTGGATGGCTGAAACTGGGCAATTATTGGGGTTTGGTTTCAGACCAGGTACTCGTCTGCTGTGTCCTGAAATTCCCATTCATTTGACCAGGTGGAATCTGTCCTGCGTAAGAGGGTTATTCCAGATACACTGCCCACCTTGGGTGGGCTGAGTAGATCAGCAAGAAGTGGCAGGTGGGGATTGTGAACTTTTTCCTTCATTTTATGGGCTGTTACATGTCGGCAGATACGTGGAGGAGTGACGTTTGCCCAGGACAGGGAGCCAAGGGAGTGAACACAGTGTCTCAGTAATGATACACATGGTAGCATTCAACTGATCTCAACTCTGTGTGTGTGTGTGTGTGTGTGTGTGTGTCTGTGTGTGTGTGTGTGTGTGTGTGTGTGTGTGTGTGTGTCTGTGTGTGTGTGTGTGTGTATGTGTGTCTGTGTGTGTGTCTGTGTGTGTGTGTGTGTGTGTGTGAGTGTGTGTGTGTCCGCATGCGTGTGTGTGTGAGTGTGTGTGAGTGTGTGTGTGTGTGTGGTGACGATTTTGATGAAATGGGAGGGCAGGATTGTTATGTGAGCAGTAGTATTCTGCTATTGAGTGTGCGAGTGCTGAAGTTCAGAGATCAGCACCCCACACTGAGTTAGCTAGCTTGGTAATCAAGTTGTTTCTAGACTTGAGCTTGGCTGCATTTATTTTGAGGAACTCCTGGAAGGTCAGTGTCCTATCTAGGGTCACCCTGAGGTATGTTAGAGTTGGGTGGTGCTTTAACTTGCAGCCATTCATTGGGATCGGAACTCTTTATTGGCTTTTTGTGAAGTTCTGTACCAGAGACGGCCCAATCACTGAACACATTGAAGCTTTCCAGACCCTGAAGATGGCAAGGAACATAAGGAAAGTGCAGGAGTGTAGTGTTGAGGTAGAGAATCAACCAGATCATATTGAACAGGCTCAAAGAACTCAGTGGCCTATTCCTGTTGACTTATGCTTCTATTCCTCCGTCACCTTCAGTATTTCTTCAAATTAGTGTTCAACGTAGAAAATCACTGGGAGTGACTCTCCCAGCTCGCTGCACTGCTCTGTAGTGCAATAGCCCGAGAGACTTGAGCGGAGGCAGCTGAATTGCTATAGCCTCCATACATCTCCGGCAATCGGATTTCCTGCACCATCAGCTCCACTCTAGAAATCGGCATGGAGCTGAATAAATTAGTTAAATCAGCACAACCACACAATTTAATTGTGATTGGCAGGCCCGGGACTGAAATCCCCAGGGGCAAAGTGCCAATGCTTGGGGGCACATTGGCACTGCCTACTGGATATAGGGCCTGATGGGGCGGGACCTCTGGAGGAAGATCTCTAGGGGTGGGGGCTCCCGCTCTGCGTTTGGGCTGAGTGACAGAGGGAGGGAAACCAGTGAACGGCGCTGGCCATCAGGGTGAGGGTGGGGGCGTCAGTCTGCTTGGGGAGGGGAAATCTAGGTGGGCTAGGGGTGGGGGTCGGGATTCAAGGCTGACCCAGGCATGTTTGGGTGGCCAGTAATCGGAGGCTGGCACTGCAGGGGCACTGCACACGTGCCGATCTCGGCACTGACAGATCAGCGCACGCGCAGTGGCCCACTCAGCACTATGCTTGGAGTACTGTGTGCAGTTCTGGTCCCCACATTACAGGAAGGATGTGGAGGCTTTGGAGAGGGTGCAGAGGAGGTTTACCAGGATGTTGCCTGGTATGGTGGGAAGGTCCTATGAGGAGAGACTGAGAGATTTGGGGTTGTTTTTGTTGGAAAGAAGGCGGCTAAGAGGGGACCTTATTGAAACATATAAGATGATTAGAGGTTTAGATAGGGTGGACAGTGATAGCCTTTTTCCTTGGATGGAGAAAGCTAGCACGAGGGGGCATGGCTTTAAATTAAGGGGGGGTAGCTACAAGACGGATGTCAGGGGTAGGTTCTTTACCCAGAGGGTGGTGAGGGATTGGAATGCCCTGCCTGCTGCAGTTGTAAATGTGCCTAGTTTGGGGGCGTTTAAGAGATCTGTGGATAGGTTTATGGACGAAAAGGGATTGGTTTAGGCTAGTGGGTCATTGTTTTGTAACTGGTCGGCGCAACATCGTGGGCCGAAGGGCCTGTTCTGCGCTGTAATGTTCTATGTTCTATGTTCTATGTTCTATGTTGCCAGACTCTGTAGCACCCACTGATTTTCAAGGGGATTTACACTAGTGCCCTCTGCATTGCACAGAGCATGAGAGATACATTTTGAAACTCCTGCTATTAAAACCAGTATGATTTAAAAAGTCAAAGAATAAAGAAGAATACAGCCAGGAACAGGCTCTTTACTCCTCCAAATCTGCACTCATCATGAAGCCCTAGCTAAAAATAACCTCTGCCTTTACTTCGTCCATTTCCCCCTATTCCATCCCTATTCATGAACCCATCCAGATGCCTCTTAAATCTGGTTAATGTGCCTACTTCCACCATATCCTCTGGCAGCACCTTTCAGCCACTCACACTTTCTGCGTGAAAAAGATCCCCGGCACATCTCCCTTAAACTTTCTCCCTCTCACCTTGAACCTCTGCCTCCTTGTCATTGACATTTCCACCCTAGGAAAAAGCCTCTGACTACCCACACTGTTTATACTGCTCATCATTTTGGAGACCTCCATCAGGTCCCCCCTCAGTCTCTGTCTTTCCAGTGAAAACAATCTTAGTTTACATAAGAACATAAGAAATAGGAGCAGGAGTAGGCCATCCAGCCCTTCGAGCCTGCCCCGCCATTCAATAAGATCATGGCTGATCTGTCATGGCTCAGTTCCACTTTCCCGCCCTCTCCCCATAACCCTTAATCCCCTCTCTTATCAAAAACCCATCAACCCGCGTCTTAAAAATATTTAGCGAGGCAGCCTCCACCACTTCAACGGGCAGAGAATTCCAGAGATTCACCACCCTTTGAGTGAAGAAGTTCCTCCTCAACTCTGTTCTAAACCGCCCCCCCTTTATCTTGAGGCTGTGCCCCCTAGTCCTACTGTCTTTTCTGAGTGGGAAGAGTCTGTCCACCTCTATCCTATCCATCCCATTCATCATCTTATATGTCTCAATGAGATCTCCCCTCATTCTTCTAAACTCTAACGAGTACAAGCCTAGTTTATTCAGCCTCTCCTCATAGCTCAACCCCCTCAACTCCGGTATCAGCCTAGTAAACCTCCTCTGCACTCCCTCCAAGGCCAAAATATCCTAGCGTAAGTACGGCGACCAAAACTGCACACAGTACTCCAGCTGCGGCCTTACCAATGCCCTATACCCTCTCCTCATAGCCAGATGAGACCAGGTGTACTTTGTACTTTTTCCGAAGCTTCCATCTCCTTCTGATAATATGGTGACCAGACCTGCACGCAATACTCCAAATGAAGCTTAACAATCTTTTATAAAGCTGCTACGTGATTTCACAACTCTTGTACTCAGTGCCCCAACTGATGAAGGCAAGAATGCCATTTGTCTTCTTACTCACCTTGGTCACCTGTGCTGCCAGGTTTAGAGAATTGTGGACCTACAGCCCAGATCCCTCTGTGTATTAATGTTCCTTAGGGTTCTGCTATTCACAGTATAATTCACACCTAAATGTGATCCTCCAAAACGCATCACCTCACAATTATCTGGATTTAACTTCATCCGTCATTTCTGTGCCCAAGTCTCCAATCTACCTGTATAGTGTTGTACCCTCTGATAATCCATGGCATTATCAGCAACTCCGCCAATCTTTGTGCTATCCGCAAACTCAGACCACCCACATTTTCTTCCAGATCATTTATATCTCCTACAAACAGCAGAGGTCCCAGCACCCTCGGTCACCCTAGTGGGGGGGCCTCAATGGCCTCCGGTTCCACTGATGAGATAAACACAACTGCTCCCTGTTCATGGGGAGCAGGAATTTTCCTCACCCGACGAGGCCATGAAGACTAGCGAGCCCGAACGATTGAGTTCCAGGCTCACTCAGCAGATGCAAAGCACTATTTAAATAAATTTCAATAAATTAACCAGTTTTCAGCTGGTACCAGGGAAAGGCTGACTACGTCAGGAATCAGGGTATCATAAAATTGTGCTGGTCGTGAAAACTAGCCTCTTTCCACTGGATTTTTCTGCTGTAAAACCCTGAGAATTTTTTTGGAAGAATTGGGTCATCAGTTGGGGAAGTGTGGTCTACGCTCTCATCTTTGACCAGCTGTTGTGAGATCTCCTGTTGGAGGCAATATTGAGGATACCAATGTCCACTCCTTTCCTTTTCCTCCTGGACCCAAGGATGGTGATTGAAGAGTCTGTGATGTGGAATATAAGGTGTGATTCAGTGAGGATGATAATGTCAGACTGTTCTTTGACTAGGTTAGAGGATAGCTGTCCCAATTTTAACACATTTGTGAGGATGCCTCTATCAAGCATTAATCTGATGCTTAGGTCAATCTGAGTTCACTTGGCTGGTTTCATTTTTAATATGCTTTGTTTTACTAACTTGATTGAGACACACGATGAAAGAATGGAGGAATGATACATGATGGTTGATGATGTATATATGAACTCTCAAAAGGCATTGATAGAAGTCCCCTTTAATGGGCTTGTTTGCACAACTAGTGCTCATAAAATTAAAGTGGTTGCAGCATTGCAACATTGACTAAGGAAGAGGAAACAGACAGTAACTGTGGATGATTGTTCTGACTTACATAGCAGTGTTTCCCCAGGATCTGTCTTGCTCTTTTTGATGCAGTTTGACGCGGTTTGATGGCCTAGACTGGATATTCAGGTCATAATTTCAACATTCACAGATCACATAAGACACGATTACAAACTCAGATCATACAGGCAGACTGGCAGAATGTGCACAGATAGCTTGGGTGCACAGACAGACTGGCAAAGTGCAGACAGACTGGCAGGGAGCAGACAGACTGGCAGGGAGCGCAGACAGACTGACAGTAAGCATGACAGACTAGCAAGGAACACAGACAGACTGGCAGAGTGCAGACAGACTGGCAGGGAGCAGAGAGACTGGCAGGGAGCAGACAGACTGGCAGGGAGCACAGATTATGTGGCAGAGCATACACTAAGTGGTACAGCGCAGGCTGTCTGCCAGACCGGAGAGACCAGCAAACAGCTGATAGATTAAATTTAAGATGTGGAGATGCCAGCGTTGGACTGGGGTAAACACAGTAAATAGTCTCACAACACCAGGTTAAAGTCCAACAGGTTTATTTGGTAGCAAACGACACTAGCTTTCAGAGCGCTGCTCCTTCATCAGGTAAGTGAGTGTTCTGTTCACAAACAGGACATATTAAGACACAAAAAATAATAGTTGGAATGCGAGTCTTTACAGGTAATCAAGTCTTAAAGGTACAGACAATGTGAGTGGAGAGAGGGTTAAACAGGTTAAAGAGATATGTATTGTCTCCAGACAGTACAGTAAATGAGGTTTTGCAAACCCAGGCAAGTCACGGGGGTTACAGATAGTGCGACATGAACCCAAGATCCCTGTTGAGGCCGTCCTCATGTGTGCGGAACTTGGCTATCAGTCTCTGTTCAGCGACTCTGCGCTGTCGTGTGTCATGAAGGCCTCCTTGGAGAATGCTTACCCGAAGATCTGAAGTCAAATGCCAGTGACCGCTGAAGTGTTCCCCAACAGGAAGGGAACAGTCTTGCCTGGTGACTGTCGAGCGATGTTCATTCATCCGTTGTCGTAGCGTCTGCATGGTCTCCCCAATGTACCATGCTTCAGGACATCCTTTCCTGCAGCGTATCAGGTAGACAACATTGGCCCAGTTACAAGAGTATTTACCGTGTACCTGGTGGATGGTATTCTCACGTGAGATGATGGTATCCATGTCGATGATCCGGCATGTCTTGCAGAGGTTGCTGTGACAGGGTTGTGTGGTATTGTGGTCACTGTTCTCCTGAAGGCTGGGTAGTTTGCTGTGAACAATTGTCTGTTTGAGGTTGTGTGGTTGTTTGAAGGCAAGAAGTGGGGGTGTGGGGATGGCCTTGGCGAGATGTTCATCTTCATGACACGTTGAAGACTCCGGAGAAGATATTGTAGCTTCTCCGCTCCAGGGAAGTACTGGATGACGAAGGGTACTCTGTCCACCGTGTCCTGTGTTTGTCTTCTGAGGAGGTCAGTGTGGTTTTTCGCTGTGGCACATCGGAACTGCCGATCTATGAGTCGAGCACTATATCCTATTCCTATGAGGGCATCTTTCAGCGTCTGGAGGTATCTGTTGCGATCCTTCTTATCTGAGCAGATATGGCACTGGACTCATAGATTGACAGTTCCGATGCCCCACAGCGAAAAACCACACCAACCTCCTCAGAAGACAAACATGGGACACGATGGATAGAGTCCCTTCGCCGTCCAGTACTTCCCCAGAGCGGAGAAGCTACAACATCTTCTCCGGAGTCTCCAACATATCATTGATGAAGACGAACATCTCGCCAGGGCTATCCCCACACCACCACTTCTTGCCTTCAGACAACCTCAAACAGACTATTGTTCGCAGCAAACTACCCAGCCTTCAGGAGAACAGTGACCACAATACCACACAACCCTGCCACAGCAACCTCTACAAGACATGCCGGATCATCGACATGGATACCATCATCACACGTGAGAACACCATCCACCAGGTACATGGTACATATACTTGCAACTCGACCAATGTTGTCTACCTGATACGCTGCAGGAAAGGATGTCCCGAAGCATGGTACATTGGGGAGACCATGCAGACACTACGACAACGGATGAATGAACATCGCTCGACAGTCACCAGGCAAGACTGTTCCCTTCCTGTTGGGGAACACTTCAGTGCTCACGGGCATTCAGCCTCTGATCTTCGGGTAAACATTCTCCAAGGCGGCCTTCACGACACACGACAGCGCAGAGTCGCTGAGCAGAGACTGATAGCCAAGTTCCGCACACATGAGGACGGTCTCAACAGGGATCTGGAGTTCATGTCGCACTATCTGTAACCCCCGTGACTTGCCTGGGTTTGCAAAACCTCACTTACTGTACTGTCTGGAGACAATACACATCTCTTTAACCGATGCTTAACTCTCTCTCCACTCATGTTGTCTGTACCTTTAAGACTTGATTACCTGTAAAGACTCGCATTCCAACCATTATTTTGTAAATTGAGTTTGTGTTTTTATATGCCCTGTTTGTGAACTGAACTCCCACCCACCTGATAATGGAGCAGCACTCCGAAAGCTAGTGGCTTTTGGTACCAAATAAACCAGTTGGACTTTAACCTGGTGTTGTGAGACTTCTTATAGATTAAGGTTAATGCAGGGGAGTGTGAACTGATATTTTTGTTAGAAAAAAATATGGAGAGACGATCAGAATGGTACAATTTTCAAGGGGGTGCAGTAAAACGTCAGGGTGTACGTACAAGAATCTTTCAAAGTGGTGAAACAAGTTGAGAAGGCTGTCAATAAAGTACTGGCTTTCGAGGCACAGAATACAAAATCTATTAACTTATGTGAAACATTTATAAAACACTATAGACCCAAACTGGAATATCACATTGGCATCACACTGTATCAGAGCATTGAAGGTTTATTAGTGTGGGACCATAGATGGGGGGAATCTCAGTTATATGTACAGATCAGAGAAGCTGTGGTTTTAAGGTTAAGACGCAATTTAACAGAAGTATTCAAAGCCATGAAAACTATTGGTGGAATGAGCAGAAAAGATTCATTGGATTGGTTCCATGGATGAAGAAGTTGTGGATAGATTGGAGAAGTTGGGACTGTTTTTCTTGGAGAAGACAGTGTGAGACAGTTTGTTCGATGTATTCAAATTCATCAGGAGACTGCACGGAGCAGGGAGGGAGAAACTGTTTCATTGGCAAAAGGGTCAAGAACCAAAGTACCCCAGTTTAAGCTGATTGACAGAAGAATCAATGGCAACAGGAGGAAAAGGTTCTACTGCTAGGGTGTGTCTGAGAGTTAACATAAGAACATAAGAAATAGGAGCAGGAGTAGGCCATCCAGCCCTTCGAGCCTGCCCCGCCATTCAATAAGATCATGGCTGATCTGAAGTGGATCAGTTTCACTTTCCCGCTCTCTCCCCATAACCCTTAATTCCCTTGCCTACCAAAAACTTATCGACCCGTGACTTAAATATATTTAGCGAGGCAGCCTCCACCACTTCAACGGGCAGAGAATTCCAGAGATTCACCACCCTTTGAGTGAAGAAGTTCCTCCTCAACTCTGTTTTAAACTGCCCCCCACCCCCGTTATCTTGAGGCTGTGCCCTCTAGTCCTGCTGTCCTTTCTAAGTGGGAAGAATCTCTCTACCTCTACCCTATCCATCCCCTTTATTATCTTATACATAGAAGCCTACAGTGCAGAAACAGGCCCTTCGGCCCATCGAGTCTGCACCGAACACAATCCCACCCAGACCCTATCCCCATATCCCTACACATTTTACCTGCTAATCCCTCTAACCTACACATCCCAGGACACTAAGGGGCAATTTTAGCATAGCCAATGAACCTAACCCGCACATCTTTGGACTGTGGGAGGAAACCGGAGCACCCGGAGAAAACCCACGCAGACACGAGGAGAATGTGCAAACTCCACACAGGCAGTGACCCGAGCCGGGAATCGAACCCAGGACCCTGGAGCTGTGAAGCAGCAGTGCTAACCCACTGTGCTACCGTGCCGCCCCTCTATAAGATCCCCCCTCATCCTTCTAAACTCCAACGAGTACAGACCCAGTCTATTCAGTCTCTAGTCTATTCAGAGTCTATTCAGAGTCTACCCAGTCTATTCAGAGTTGGTGGAGGCAGATTCTATTGTGGCTTTCAAAACAGGACTGGATAATTATCCGAGGAGAAGAGGTTTGCAGGGGTCCAGGGAAATGGATCTGGCTAAATAACTCTTAAAACAGCCTGCGCATGATGGGATGAATGGCTTCCGGACCCATTCTGATTCTATGAAAGGATGGCAGAAAGGGATTCAATAATAATATTAATTGAAGAATTAATGAGTAGTCAAAGGGAAAAAAATTACAGGGCCGATGCACATGAGCAGGAGAGCAGAACTAATTTAACACCTCTACCAAAAAGCTGGTACAGACAGGAAGGTTAAAAAGCTTTCTTCTGTGTTGGGTCGTGCTATGATCCCATTATGTGCCTTCTAGAAGTGCATTCAGACAGCATCCATAGGCACTCCCCTGTTGGTAATGTTCGCCATGATGTGGAGATGCTGGCGTTGGACTGGGATAAAAACAGAAAGAACACCAGCTTAAAGTCCAACAGGTTTATTTGTAGCAAATGCCACAAGCTTTCGGAACAGGCTGTTCCTTCGTCAGGTGGATGGGAATTCTAATCACAAACAGGGCATATAAAGACACAAACTCAATTTACATGAATAATGATCGGAACTTGGCTATCAGTCTCTGCTCAGCGACCCTGCGCTGTCGGGTGTTGTGAAGATCGCCTTGGAGAATACTTACCTAAGATCAGAGGCCGAATGCCCGTGACCACTGAAGTGTTCCCCAATGTTAGCAACAGCCTCACTAAATGCAAGTAATTTCGACCTAATCTTCAGAGGTGTCATTGAGTTATATTTCTCACAGTGCTCAATTAATCTAAAAACTCAAGGAGGTTTCTCACATGTGATGTTAAAATGACAGATCAGTAGAATGTTTTAGTCCAAAAAGGTAGAACTCTTATATCTAAAATGATTTGGAAAGCTTTGACTAAAGCACTTGCAGTTTCCTCATCTGTTTCTTTGAATACCCAGGGGTAAGGTCTGGAGATTTATTGATTTTGAGTGCCATTATTTCACAGTGTAGAGGAGACCCTTCAGCCCACCAAATCTGTACCAACATGTGAGAAACACCTGACTGACCTGCCTAACTCCATTTACCACCATTTGGCCCATAGCCCTGAATGTATGATGTGCCAAGTGCTCACCCGGGTACTTCTAAAAGGATGTCTACCACCCTCCCAGGCAGCACATCCAGACTGTCACTCCCCCTGAGTAAAGAAGAGTTTCCCCTTAAACCTTTTGCCCCTCACCTTGAACTTGTGTCCCCTTGTGACTGACCCCTGGGCTAAGGGGAATAGCTGCTCCCTATCCACTTTGTCCCTCATAATCCTCCACACATCGATCAGGTTGTCCCCTCAGTCTTCTCTATTCCAACGGAAACAATCCAATTCTATCCGACCTCTCTCCCTTAGTTAAATGTTCCATCCCGGGCAACGTCCTGGTGAATGTCCTCTGCACCCCCTCCAGGGTAATCACATCCTTCCGATAACGTGGTGACCAGAACTGCACAGTGCTCCAGCTGTGACCTCACCGAGGTTCTACACAACTCAACATGTCCTTCCCTACTTTTGTAATCTATCCCTCGAATGATAAAGTCAAGTGTTCCTTTTTCACCACTCCACTAAAATGCCCTTCTGGCTTTAGAGATCTATGGACAAACGTGCCATGGTTCAGCACAGCCAAGAAGCTCCAAGAGGCCTGTTTCTGTGCTGTAGTGTTCTATGGCTCTCTGTTCCTCAGAACTTCCTAGTGTCATGCCATTCATTGAATGCTTCCTTATCAAATTACTCCTTCCAAAGTGTATCGCCTCGCACTTTTCAGGGTTAAATTCCATCTGCCATTTAACCTGCCCATTCTGTTTATATTTTCTTGCAGCTCAAGACACTCAGCCTTGGTGCTAACCTTTCGGGCAATTTTTGTGTCATCCGCAAACTTACTAATCCTACCCCTGGGGATAGTCATTTATGTAATTCATATAAACGACGAATAATAGGGGACCCAGCACAGATCCATGTATACCACTGGCTTTCAGTGACTAAACTAGTCTTCAATCATTATCCTCTGTTTCTGAATTTTGAATCCACCTTATTAAATTACGCTGTATTTATAAGTCTCCCATTTCCTCCAATAGTCTATTTGAAACTTACATTAAATCCAATAACATCTTCATTTGGAATTATTTTTAGATTTATACTGTAAGGATTACAAACACTCATTGTGTGGGTTTCCATGTGTTCTCAGAGGGTGCCTGAGGAACCCATATATCTGTGTGCAAGGAAATTGTGTCTGTCTAAAATCCAGTTCTTTCTGACATCTCCTCCTGAATCCACTGTCTCAGATCTCCCCGGTGAAAGGCACCATTCCATCTCACCTTCAATCAACACCAAATTTATAAACTTCCAGGAGTCTTGGCAGCAGCTCACTGGTTTGATCTTGAGATGAAATGATCCCACCAGTGCAATTACTTCTCAAACAATCGCTGTGCACAGATTGCAGTCAGAACTTGACTTTCTGCAGGGAAATCATTAAGCGTTCCTTCCTTTCAAATATTACACTGCGCAATGAAATTTTATTCTAAATATTTTAAAACACATCAGGAATTAAGATGAATGCACCATTTAAATGTACATCAAAGGAACTCCAGATTGTAATCCAGTTTGACACTCCTATACAAGAGGTGTGAATTTTTTAAGGAGCTCCATATCTGCTCCATACACTAACCAATGACCACCAATGGAAATCCAGTGGGCATGGCACTAGGATAGGAGTAGGGAACTCTCCTGGTATTCTGACCAACATTCTTTCCACAACCTACATCACCAAAAGACAGATTAGCCACTCAATGATCTCATTACTAATTAACTGCCATGTTTGTCTAGAAAAATAACCAGTGACCTCGAAAGTAATGGATCGACTGTGAGGGATGTTTGAGGAGAGGTGATTAAATGCTGTATAAATATGAGATTTTTCTTTAAACCTCCAGGGATTAACTGTTACGTAAATCTAGTTGGTTCACTGATGACAGAGGTTTCGCTGCACACAGTGATCACTGGACCACAGCCAATAACAGCATGGCCTCACTCCAGAGACATTTGCCTTGTTTAACAAGCCGAGTTGCAGCTACACAGACTCTTCATTTACTCAGGCCACTTAAAGCCCGGGGTTTCATTGTGATTCTCTAACAACTTTCATCCAATGTTGAAAGGAACAGTTCCCAGGATTCAGTGAGTAAATGAACCTCCTGGTGCCCACACTGGATCACACTAGATCCCCTGGTGCCCACACTGGATCACATTAGATCACCTGGTGCCCACACTGGATCACACTAGATCACCTAGTGCCCACACTGGATCACGTTAGACCACCTGGCACCCACACTGGATCACACTAGATCACCTGGCGCCCACACTGGATCACACTAGATCCCCTGGTGCCCACACTGGATCAGACTAGATCACCTGGTGCCCACACTGGATCACACTAGATCCCCTTGTGTCCACACTGGATCACACTAGATCACCTGGTGCCCATACTAGATTACCTGCTGCCCACGCTGGATCACGCTAGACCACCTGGCGCCCACACTGGATCACACTAGATCACCTGGTGCCCACACTGGATCACACTAGATCACCTGGTGCCCACACTGGATCACGCTAGACCATCTGGCGTCCACACTGGATCACACTAGATCACCTGGTGCCCACACTGGATCACACTAGATCCCCTGGTGCCCATGCTGGATCAGACTAGATCACCTGGTGCCCACACTGGATCACACTAGATCCCCTTGTGCCCACACTGGATCACACTAGATCACCTGGTGCCCATACTGGATCACGCTAGACCACCTGGCGTCCACACTGGATCACACTAGATCACCTGGTGCCCACACTGGATCACACTAGATCCCCTGGTGCCAACGCTGGATCAGACTAGATCACCTGGTGCCCACACTGGATCACACTAGATCCCCCTGTGCCCACACTGGATCACACTAGATCACCTGGTGCCCACACTGGATCACCTGGCGCCCACACTGGATCACTGATTGACATCTGCTCTGTGCTGAGTTAATGAATTTCAGTTGGTCTGGTCAATCACCTCTAGATGAGAAAGATACTGAACTACAGCCAGGATCTCAATGTCCAGTGATTCCTGCAGTGGACGGGTTATTTAGGCTCAATCATGGTGTCCCCATGAATAATTAATATTACAGATTCACATACATCTGGGTAAGCTACCGAACACTATGAGTGGTGTGAATAACACTATCAGCCCATAAGACTTAGCAGCAGAAGTAGATCATTCAGCCCATCGAGTTTGACCCACCATTCAACGATATCATGGCTGATCTGATGTGATAATTCTCAACTCCACTCTCCCACTATATCCCCATAACCCCTAATTCCCCTACTAATTAAAAATCTCTCTATCTCAGCCTTCAACATACTGAATGACCCAGCCTCTACAGCCCTCTGTAGTAAAGGATTCCATAGATTCATAGAACATAGAACACTACAGCACAAACAGGCCCTGCGGCTCACAAGTTGTGCCAATCATATCCTCTCTGAGAGAAGGAATTCTTCATCACCTGTCTTAAAAGGGCAACATCTTTCTCTGAGATTACGCCCTTGAATCCTGGAATCTCCCACAAAAGGAAACAACATCTCAGCATCTAACCTGACAAAACCCTTGAGCATACTACATACCTCATTAACATCGCCCCTCGTTCTTCTAAACTCCAATGAGTACAGGGCCAACCTACTCAACTTTCCCTCATACGAAAATCCCTCCATACTCGGGATCAACCCAGTGAACCTTCTCTAGACTGCCTCCAATGCCCTCACACATTTCCTTAGATAAGGGGACAACGACTGTTCACATTCTAGCTGTGGTCTAACTGTACAACCAGTGTCTTGTATAGTTTCAGCAAGACCTCCTTATTTTTATATTCTATTCCCTTTGAAATAAAGGCCAACACTCCATGCCATGACAAGGGAGTATATTATGGATGGCAGGACACTAGGAAGTTCTGAGGAACAGATGAATCTTGAGGTAATTATTCACGGATCTCTGAAGGCAGCAGAGCAGGTGAACAGGATTGTTAAGAAGGCGTACGGCACACTTACTTTTATCAGTCATGGCATTGTGTATAAGGACAAGGAGGTAGTGTTGGAGCTGTACAGATCATTCGTTAGGCTATAGCTGGAGTACTGTGCGCAGTTCGAGTCACGTCACAGTGGGAAAGATATGAATGCACTGGAGGGGGTACAGAGGATGTTGCCTGGGATGGAGCAATTTGAGCTATAAAGATTGGATTGTTTTCTTCAGAGCAGAGAAGGCTGAGGGAGACATGATTGAGGTGTATAAGATTATGAGGGGTAGGAACAGAGTGAATAGGAAGCAGAGGGGTTAATCACATAGGGACACAGATTTAGGGTAAGACTCAGGAAATTCAGAGGGGATTTGAGAAAAAAAAACAGTTCATTCAGAGAATGGTGGCGATCTAGAATTCACTACCTAGCAAGGTGGTGGAAGGAGGAAACCTCATAACTTTTAAAAACATTTCGATGGAGTAAAAGAAAGTGATCAGAGTTGGAATCCCGATGCTGAGTTTTCTCCTGATTAAAACTCCAGAAAAATCATCACCACTCTTAACTCTCCACACGGGGAAAGCTTGGGTTTCTCTTTTAAAATGCAGATTTGTGGCGCCTAGTTTATATTTCACGTATGTTTTGAAAGTCTGCTTGAAATCGTGACCCAGTGTGAAATGCACTGATGAAAAGAGAGGGGGTGAGGGCAATGGATTGAACAGTTGAGCAGCTAGAAATGCAGAACCATAAAGCACCGAGGTTAGCCAGCTTACAGTGCCAGCTTATAATGCCAGTTTACAGTGCCAGCTTATAGTGCCAGCTTACAGTGCCAGCTTATAGTGCCAGCTTACAGTGCCAGCTTACAGTGCCAGCTTACAGTGCCAGCTTACAGTGCCAGCTTACAGTGCCAGCTTACAGTGCCATCTTACAGTGCCAGCTTATAGTGCCAGCTTACAGTGCCAGCTTACAGTGCCAGCTTATAGTGCCAGCTTACAGTGCCAGCTTACAGTGCCAGCTTACAGTGCCAGCTTATAGTGCCAGCTTACAGTGCCAGCTTACAGTGCCAGCTTATAGTGCCAGCTTACAGTGCCAGCTTACAGTGCCAGCTTACAGTGCCAGCGCCAGCTCCTTGAAAATGCTATCCAATTAATCTCTGTCCACAAAATGCTGGGAAGATTTCCCTCTCCATGTTGATCAAATTCCATTCTGAAAATCATTGCTGAATAGTGTTCCCCCCACCGCCACCCACTCCCCAACTCGTTCAGGCTGTGCAGATCACAACTCACAGCAGAAAACTCTCATCTCCCTCTGGCTCTTCAACCTACGCCATCTGCCTACTCTCCACCCTGCCAGTGGAAACAGTTTCTCCTCTTTGTCTTATCTCTCCTTTGGACATTTTTCTGCCATGTGCACTTCTCAGATCTCAACCAATGTTTCAGTCCAATAGCCCTTTGTAGTTCTGCCTCTTGGTTTTTAAAATGTCCCTTCTCGCTGCGTCCAGCTCCTGCTCCTATATCTGTATTTTAAATGTGACAGAGATACAGATCTGGAGACACGGAGATACACAGTACCAGGCAGGAGTTAAAGGCAGAAATCCTCGTAACATTTTAAAAGCTCGCAAAGTGTATTTCAAGTTCTGCGTTCTACAAGGCCACAGATCAAGAGCTGGAAAGTGGGATTAGTTTGGACTTATCAGCTAGCACAGAAACGATGGGTCGAATGGCTTCTCCTGTGCAGTGAACTTCCACAATTCTAGGATGTTTCTGTGTGGCTGTTCAGAATTTTGGAATGTACTATGCAGGGAACAGGCCACACACAAGGAATGTTTTCCCAACATGTGAGGCCACACAACAATCTTAAAGGGATTGTAGATTCATAAAATCACGGAACCCTACAGTGCAGAAAGAGCCATTCGGCCCATCGAGTCTGCACTGACCACAATCCCACCCAGGCCCAACCCCCTATCCCTATATATTTTACCTGCTAATCCCTTTAATCTACGCATGCCTAGGCACTAAGGGGCAATTTTAGCATGGCCAATCAACCTAACCCGCACATCTTTGGAGTGTAGAGTGTAACAAGTGGATCATGCCCAGCAAATGGAAATTAGAGGAAAGATTAATCATCGAGTGTGATTTGGCTTGGGTATATACTGCCCTTTGCATCTGAATCCTAGACTTGCTAATCCACAGATCACAATCAGTAAGGATAGGCAATGACACCTCGCCATAATTATCCTCAACACTGGTGCTCTATAAGATTGAGTCCTCACCCTTTACTATATTCCTTATACACCTATATATGTGTGGCCAAATTCCCCTCCAACTCCAAATTTTCAACTTTGTTGATGACACCACTGTAGTGGGCCCAGATCTCAAACAATGGTGAGACAGAGTACAGGAAAGAGATAAAGAATCTGGTGAAATGGTGCAATGACAATAATCTCTCCCTCAATGTCAACAAAACCGAGGAAATAGTAATCGACTTCAGGAAGCATAGTGGAGGACATGGTCCTGACTACATCAATGGTGATGAAGCAGAACTGGTCAAAAGCTTCAAGTTTCTAGGTGTCCAGATCACCAACAACCTGTCCTGGTTCCTCCATGCTGATACTATAGTTCAGAAAGCCACCAGTGCCTCTGCTTTCTCAGGTTGTTAAGGAAATTTGGCATGTCCACGACAGATGCACCATAGAAAGCATTCTTTCTGATTGCATCACAGCTTGGTATGGCTCCTGCTCCGAACAAGAATGCAAGAAAATTCAAAAGGTTGTGAAGGTAACCGCACCCATCATGTAAACCAGGCTCCCATCCATCAACTCCGTCTATACTTCCTGCTGCCTTGGAAAAGCAGCCAGCATAATCAAGGGCTCCACTCACCTGGGCTCCACTCATCCTCAGACAAAAGTCTGAGGACATGTACCAACCGACTCAAAAACAGCTTCTTCCCTGCTGCCATCAGACTTTTGAATGGACCCACCTTAACAAAGTTGATCTTTCTCTACACCCTAGCTATGGCTGTAACACAATATTCTGCACCCTTCCTTTTCCTTCTACCCTATGAACAGTACGTTTTGTCTCTATGATGCGCAAGAAAGAATACTTTTCACTGTGTCCTACTACGTGTGACAATAATAAAGCAAATCACCTGGTTGAGGAGAGAAGATTGAAGGAAACAGTATGAGGGAGAGAGAGCAACTGAGAGAGAGAGAGAGGTTAAGGTTTAAGAGGGATAGCAATGAGATGGATAAAGAACAAGGCAAAAGAGATATGAACAGCCAATCTCTTTTATATCTCATTGCACTTTGATTCGGGACTGTGAGGAAGCAAAGAGAAAGACAAACTTACTAAAATAGAGAGGGAGAATTGAGGAACCAGTAGGATAAAAGAGAGAGCGAGGGCCTGAAAAAGAGAGAAAGTAAAAGAGTGAGGAGCAAAATGAGCAAGACAGCGAAAGATGAATGAGATTGAAAAGAGAGCTAAGCAACTGCATTCAGATGAGAGAGAGAGAGAGAGCAGAGAACAGGACAAAGAACTACTCCTGGGTGAGAAAACAGGAGAACCGAAACAAGGGAGAACTGAGAGAAGCTTCGCCTATAATTGAGAGCAGAGATTGTACATGAGAAATAATTCTCAATGGCATCAAACCCTTTCCTCCCAATTGCCTCCTCTTCTCCTGAAGCTTTCACTTGCTATGGGTACCAATCTAACAGTGCCAGTCACTCTCCAGGACTCCACTCACATCCATGGAACCAGAGAAGAGCTTTCTGACCCTGGTATCATCACAGCAGCTAAACCCCGATTTGCAACTGTGCTAGTGGAATATTTCTTTATTTGGAGACAGGCAGCAGTCGTACCCAAACAAGTAATACCCGAGCATCTCATTACAAGGAGAAAACCACTATAGTTAGAATACATCCTTAAATTGTGGAATAAATGGACAGTATTTTGGACAGAGACTGATAGCCAAGTTCCGCACACATGAGGATGGTCTCAACAGGGATCTTGGGTTCATGTCGCACTATCTGTAACCCCCGTGACTTGCCTGGGTTTGCAAAACCTCACTTACTGTACTGTCTGGAGACAATACACATCTCTTTAACCTGTGATCAGTGCTCCTTCCACTCACATTATCAGCCACTTTAAGACTTGAACAGTAGGTTAGGTGTAAGGATTCGCATTCTAATCAGTAATCTCTAAACTGTCTGTGCTTTATATGCTCTGTCTGAGGCCAGAACTCTCCATTCACCTGACGAAGAGGCAGTCCCCTCGAAAGCTTGTGAGAATATTATCAAATAAATAGGTTGGACTAAAACCTGATGTTGTCAGACTTTTTACAGTATTATGTGAACATAGAATGAAAGCATCCCTGTAATATATATTTACTGTTAGAACATTAATATTTATCCGGAGGTTTATGTAATTCGCTGTGTCTGTCTGACTGACAGGTCACTCAGAAAATCAGGAGTCTCTCTATAAAATATAAATCTAAAAGTGGGCAGATACCTTATTTCAACCTCCACCTCACCCCTGCCCCTCGGCTCCCACTTCCCCCCTCTCCCCACCCCCACCCCCCCCATCCCCCACCAAGCTGAGCAAATCACTGTTTCATATTCTTCAAGTGGAGTACGGAACCTGTGCAGCATCCATCTCGGAAAAGCAGCCAGCATAATCCAGGATCCCACGCATTCTCTCTTCCACCTTCTCTCATCAGGAAAAAGTCTGAGGTCCCGTACCGACCGACTCAAGAGCAGCTTCTTCCCTGCTGCCGTCAGACTTTTGAATGGACCCACCTCACATTAAGCTGATCTTTCTCTACACCCTCGCTGTGACTGTAACACTACATTCCGCGTCCTCGCCTTCCTTTCTCCCCTCTGTACTCTATGAACGGTATGCTTTGCCTGTCTGGCGCTCAAGAAACAATACTTTTCATTGTATCCCAATACATGTGACAATAATAAATCAAATCAAGTCCGGCCCAGCTCCATTTCTGTGGAGCTGTACTGCCTAACTGACTCTTTAGACAGTTCACATTATTGTCCGTCACTCGACTCCACCTGAAGCCCTTGAGCTCTGGAATAATTTAAGATGCAACTTGGTATGTGAAAACTACACACAGCATGGTTAGCTCCAAGAGTTGACAAAATCACATCTGCTGGTAGCTGCACTCAGCTATTTACCATTTATATAGATGATCTGGAGGAGGGAACCGAGTGCAGGGTGTCGAAATTTGCTGATGACACCAAGATTGGGGGAAAGGCAAATTGTGCGGAGGGTGTGGAGAGTCTGCAGAAGGATCTAGATAGGCTGGGCGAATGGGCCAGGGAATGGCAAATGGAATTCAATGTTGGCAAGTGTGAGGTGGTCCACTTTGGTAGGAGGAATGGTAGGAAGGACTATTACTTACGGGGCGAAAAACTGCAGCAGGCGACGGTGCAGAGGGACCTCGGGGTCCTTGTGCATGAGTCGCAAAAACCCAGCTTGCAGGTGCAGCAGGTGGTCAGGAAGGCGAATGGGATGCTGGCCTTCATAGCGAAGGGGATTGAATATAAAAGTAGGGAGGTCTTGCTGCAGCTGTATAGGGCATTGGTGAGGCCGCAGCTGGAGTACTGTGTGCAGTTTTGGGCGCCGCACCTGCGCAAGGATGTTTTGGCCCTGGAGGGAGTGCAGAGGAGGTTTACTCGGCTGATACCGGAGTTGAGGGGATTGAGCTATGAGGAGAGGCTGAATAAACTAGGCTTGTACTCGTTAGAGTTTAGAAGAATGAGGGGAGATCTCATTGAGACGTATAAGATGATGAATGGGATGGATAGGATAGAGGTGGAGAGACTGTTCCCGCTCAAAAAAGACAGTAGGACTAGGGGGCACAGCCTCAAGATAAAGGGGGGGCGGTTTAGAACAGAGTTGAGGAGGAACTTCTTCACTCAAAGGGTGGTGAATCTCTGGAATTCTCTGCCCGTTGAAGTGGTGGAGGCTGCCTCGCTAAATATTTTTAAGAAACGGGTTGATGGGTTTTTGATAAGAGAGGGGATTAAGGGTTATGGGGAGAGGGCGGGAAGGTGGAGCTGAGTCACGACAGATCAGCCATGATCTTATTGAATGGCGGGGCAGGCTCGAAGGGCCAGATGGCCTACTCCTGCTCCTATTTCTTATGTTCTTATGTTCTTATGTTCACTCCAAGTACACAATCCTGGGGTTTTCAGAATCATCGAACCCTACATTGCAGAAAGAGGCCCTTCAGCCCATTGAGTCTGCACCGAATACAATCCCACCCAGGCCCTACCCCCATATCCCTACATATTATACCCACTAATCCCTCTAACCTACACATCCCTGGACACTAAGGGGCAATTTCTTAGCCTGGCCAATCAACCTAACCCGCACATCTTTGGACTGTGGGAGGAAACCGGAGCACCTGGACGAAACCCACACAGACACGAGGAGAATGTGCAAACTCCACACAGACAGTGACCCGAGCCGGGAATCGAACCCAGGACCCTGGAGCTGTGAAGCAGCAGTGCTAACCCACTGTGCCACCCTTTTGTGTGCGTTTTGAGTGTGATGGATTTTGTTTGTGTTTCAGATACCGCAGCCATGTCTCTGGGTGGGTAAAGAATGCTCAATCCACTGCATCTCATCTACTCACACATCCCCTATTGTTACCCCCTCAATTGTCACATCTTAAATTATTGCAGAGTCTTGGACCTCGCTGAATACATTATCCAGCAACTTTGTGGAGTGACCCAAGACTAATTGCATTGTGCCATCCTCTTCCCCTGGTGCTGCGTCATTCTCTATGTCAAATCTTTCTTCAGTTTTCCTGTAAAAGATGCCATGATGCCTGCTTCAATCATTAACATAGAACATAGAACATAGAACACTACAGCACACACAGGCCCTTCGGCCCACGAGTTGCGCCGATCACATCAACACCTACCAACCTACAGACCTATCTATAACCCTCAATCTCATTAAACCCCATATACTCATCCAGAAGTCTTTTAAAAGACCCCAGCGAGTTTGCCTCCACCACCACTGACGGCAGCCGATTCCATTCACTCACCACCCTCTGAGTGAAAAACTTACCCCTAACATCACCTCTGTACTTCCCTCCCCGCACCTTAAATCTGTGTCCTCTCGTAGCGACCATTTCAACCCCGGGAAATAGCCTCTGAGAGTCCACCCTATCTATTCCTCTCAACATTTTATAAACTTCTATCAGGTCGCCTCTCAACCTTCGTCTCTCTAGGGAAAAGAGTCCCAGCTCCCTCAACCTATCTTCATAAGGCATGCCTCCCAGTCCAGGCAACATCCTTGTAAATCTCCTCTGTACCCTCTCAATAGCTTCTACATCTTTCCTATAGTGAGGCGACCAGAACTGCGCACAGTACTCCAAATGAGGCCTGACAAGGGTCTTATAAAGTTAACATTTGAACCTCAAATGCTGGAGCTGTGATAACATCTTGGACTAATAATCCAGAGGCTCAGTCCAGTGCTTTGGGGACAAGGGTTCAAATCCAATCATGGCAGCTGTTGGAATGTAAAGCTAGTAATGGTGACAATAACAGTTATCGTTCGTTGTTGTGAACTTTTCTCATGCCCTTTGGGGAAGGAAATCTGCCTTCCTTACCTGCTCTGGTCTACACGTGCCTCCAGAGCCGCAGCAATGTAATTTACTATTAACTTCCCCCTGCACAGCCTCACAAGTCAGACAGTTCAAGGGCAACAGATGCTGTCCATGATGCCCACATACCTTCAGAGAGTCAACCAAAGAAAATTCAAATCAACCAAACAAGAGAACTGCAACACAGCAGAAAACAAACACCAGGAGGAGGAAAGTTAATCCATTTCAAAATATAACCCGACACTAAGCATTGCAACTTCTAATAGCCTTGTGTGTGTTTGTTAACAACAGTAATACCAGAGCAATGACATCAAGACACAGAGTTACTGTGTTGCTAAGGTCATCAGTCAGCAGGCTGTCAGCGCTCAATATCTGTCACAAAATTTCACACAAGCTAGTCCGAGTCTCTGATCTCACCTTGGCGCCATGTGGCTCTCGGTTCACATGTTCCTCCCTCACAATTAACTATGCCAACTGAACCCATTTTCAAGCTACCATCTCACTGTGTAATACCGATTAGGCTGACTAGATGTTGCTCCAGTGACGGCTCATGTCCTGTAAGTAGATATCACTAATTGTCCCCAAAACTCCAGGTACAAGGCTAGATCTTCCAGTGCACATACACATAGGGCTGGTACTATTTATGTAGTAAAAAGTCTGACAACACCAGGTTTTACTGTGTTTACGCCAGTCCAACGCCGGCATACCCACATCATGACTATTTATATACAAAGAACTGTGTACTCTGCTCATGTGTAGAGCTTGTATACAAATACAGCTCCTCACTGTATATGAAAAATCTCTTCACTGTGTATGTGAATCGAGCTGTTTGCTGTGTATATCTGAATTGCTGGCTGTGTATATGAAGAGACCTTCACTATGCATATCAGAGCTGCTCACTGTCTCTATGAATAGAACTAGTCAATATTTTATATGAATGTAGTTCAGCATGAGGAGCTGTGGCGAGGTTTTAAATGTTAATCCAAGGCCCTGTCTGCCCGATATACAAGATCCCACAGCATTATTGGAAAAAGAGTGGGACAGTTCTCCTTGATGTCTTGGTCGATATTTTACCTCCTAATCAACTCTGACTCTGGGGCCAATCTGTGGGTCAGTAAGTGACTTTGTGTAATGGTTGTATTTTTATTTGGACAGAATGGATTGAGTAGGGCATCAAAATGTCTATTTTAACGGCACTGCCATGCTCCCTACCAACTTCTCCTCAACATCATTCCCAGATCTCAGTTCAGTGAAATCCTTTCATCCTTCAGTCTCTTGATTTCTTCTATAACTTAACACCCAAAAGCTGTGCTTTTAGCAACACAGTGTTTCCCGATTGAATCATCTTCTCCTTGTCTTCTTGGCGTTAGGACAAGGTTACACTGTGGATTTGAGCATTTGTTCCAAAGCAGCTGACACTCCATGCCTCTACCTGGATTTAACAGCATGTACTCTGTATTGTTTCTTAAGCACATGCTACTTGGATCATTCAAGAACTCCTCAGCGATTTTACTTCTTCATCTATTTCAGGCTGTGCACCAGATGCCTCCCCACAATTAGCTGCCTTTAAAGACCAACAAACTGTATAACGGAGTGCAGACAATAGGCTTAGAGCTGCAATTAACAGATGTTAGGATAGATATAGTGTGTTGAAGCTCAGGACAGTCAAAGATCTGTCGATGGTGAGCCCTTGCGTATATTCTAAGACAGATTTTTGGATATTAAGAGAATTACAGGAAATTAGGGTAGGGGCAAGGAGAGAAGATCACCCATGATCAAGTTGATCAGTGCAGCGTAAATGTTGATTTCCGTAGCGTACTCATTGATTGGCGGAGAATGCTAGAACGGCCAAATGACCTCCACGTTCTCCTAATTTACACAGAGGCACAAATGCTAAGTGGCACATTCTCTTCTAGTAACTAGATCGGAGCACACACAGAAGACGGCAGAGCAGGGGAGCTGAAATGAGAAAGCACAGGGAGAAAACTGAACCAGATCTCCCTATGAAGGTATTTTTTTTTTACATTTATTTGTTTATGGGATGCGGATGTCACTGGCTAGACCAGCATTTATTACCCATCCATAATTACCCTTGAGAAGGCAATGGAGCCCATTTAATATAGATACACCCACAGTGCTGTATGGGAGAGAGTTTCAGGATTTTGACCCGGAGATGGTGAAGGAATGGTGATATATTTCCAAATCAGTGAGTGACTTTGGAGGGGGACCTCCAGGTGATGGTGTTTCCATATATCTGCTGCCCTTGTCCTTCTAGATGGTAGTAGTCACAAGTTTGATTTGATTTGATTTGATTTATTATTGTCACATGTATTCACATACAGTGAAAAGTGTTGCTTCTTGCGTGCTATACAGACAAAACATACAGACAAAATATACAGACAAACATAGAGAAGGAAAGGACAGAGCACAGAATGTAGTGTTCCTGTCTTAGCTAGGTTGTAGAGAAAGATCAACTTAACACAAGGTAAGTCCATTCAAAAATCTGATAGCATCAGGGAAGAAACTGTTCTTGCATCGGTGGTACGTGACCTCAGACTTCTGTATCTTTTTCCCTGGAGGAAAAAGGCGGAAGAGAAAATGTCAGAGGTGCATGGGGTCCTTAACTATGCTGGCTGCTTTGCCGAGGCAGTGGGAAGTATAGACAGAGTCAGTGGAAGGGAGGCTGGCTTTGGTTTGGAAGGTGCTGTCAAAAAAGCCTTGGTGAGTTGCTGCAGTGCACCTTGTAGACGGTACACACTGCAGCTTCTGTGCATCAGTAGTGGAGGGAGTGAATGTTGAAGGTTGTGGATGGAGATAAGCATGATGCTTTGTTTAGATGAGGCAAGCTTGCTGAATGCTGTTGGAACTGCACTCATCGAGACAGGTAGCAAGTATTCCATCGCACTCCTGACACATTTTAGATGGCAGATAGGCTTTGTGGGGTCAGGAGGCTGGTACTCACCACAGAATTCCTAGTCTCTGACCTGTTCTTATGCACAGTACTTACACGGCTGGTCCAGAGCAGTTTCTGGTCAATGGTAATCTGCAGGATTTTGACAGTGGGGTAATCTACAATGGGAATACTATGAATGTCAAGGGGCAGATGCTTCAGTTGTACAGAACGTTGGTTAGACCGCATTTGGAGTACTGCGTCCAATTCTGGTCACCTTACTACCGGAAGGACGTGGAGTCTCTGGAAAGGGTGCAGAGGAGGTTTACCAGGATGTTGCCTGGCATGGGGGGACTGGGTTACGAGGAGAGGTTGAAGAAACTGGGACTATTCTCCTTGGAAAGGTGGAGATTGAGAGGGGACATGATAGAAGTATATAAGATAATGAGGGGAGTGGATGGAGTTAATGGTGAGAGACTGCTCCCTAGACTAGATACAAACACGAGAGGTCATCATTTAAGGGTGAGGGGGGAGAGGTATAATTTGGAGGTGAGAAGAAGGTTCTTTACGCAGAGAGTTGTAAGGGTCTGGAACGCGCTACCGAGTAGGGTGGTGGAGGCAGGAACATTGGACTCGTTTAAGATGCAGTTAGATAGGCACATGAGTGAAACGAGAATGGAGGGATATGGTAGGGGATATTAAATAGGGTTAAACCTCGGGAGACACCGGAAAGGCAGGCTGTAAGATTAATATTTTTGACTTTATTCCACAGGTGGAGGTCCACCTCGTGTCAAACGAGGGGCATTCACGCGGCGGGTCGTGCCTGGGCTGCTCTTGGAAGTTCCAGGAGTGGCTAGAACTTCGTGTCGGTGTGTGTGCTTGATCCTGGACCGGTAGATGGGCGCCACAACAGCTCAGTGACTAGCACTGCTGGCTGTGCAGGCACATGGATTTGGGCCTGTGTCTGTGGGAGTTTGCGCATTCTCCCTGTGGATGCGTGGGTTTCCTCCGGGCGTCCGGTTTCCTCCCACACCCCAAAGATGTGCTCTCAGGCTAATCGGTTTTTACCAAATTGACACTATTTCTTCCCTGAATCTGACTGAGTAGGGTTCCATTCGTAGACATGCAGGGTAGAATAGGTGCAGGGTGATGTGACGGCGCGGGCTCGTTGGGCCGAAGGGCCTGTTTCCCGTGCTGGATTGTTCTTTGTTCTTTGTTCTTTATGGTTAAATTCTCTCTTGTTGGAGATTATAGAGTTATAGAATCCCTGCAGTGCAGAAGGAGGCCATTTGGCCCACCAAATTTGCACCGACCACAGTCCCACCCAGGCCCTAGTCTCCTCACATTTACCCTGATAATCCCCCTGACACTAAGGTCAATCTATCATGGCGAATTAACCTAACACTCACATCTTTGGGAGGAGCACACGGAGGAAACCCACGCAGACACGGGGAGAATGTGCAGACTCCACACAGACCTGAGGCTGGAATTGAACCGGGTCCCTGGCGCCGTGAGGCAGCAGTGCTAGTGACAGTGCCACTGTGCCACCCACACAATGGTCAATGGTACTTGTCATTTACCAGCGCAAGGTGGGATATTGTCCAGGTCTTGCTGCATTTGGTCTGCTTCAGGATAGGAGGAGTTGCAAATGGTGCTGAACATTGTGCAATCATCGGCAAACATCCCGACTCCTGATTAATGGATGGAGACAAGTTCATTGATGAAGCAGCTGGAGATGCTTGGGACTAGGACATTATCCTGAGGAACTCCTGCAGTGATGTCCTGGAGCTACGATGAGTGATCTCCAACAACCCCAACCAGTGGAGGATTTCCCCTGATTACCATTGGCTGCAGTTTTGCTTGGATTCCTTGGCACCATATTCAGTCAAATTGCCCGTTGATGTCAAGGACTAACACTCTCATCTCACCTCCAGTTCAGCTCTTTTGTTCATGTTTAAACAAATGAGGTCAGGAACCGAAGGGCTCTGGTGGAGCCCAAACTGAGCATCAGCGAGCAGATTATGCTTAAGCAAGTGCCATTTGATTGAGATAATGAAGGGGGTGGATAGGGTAGAGGCAGAGAGATTCTTTCCACTTAGAAAGGAAACAAGAACTAGAGGACACAGCCTCAAGGTAAGCGGGGGGGGGGTTGCAGTTTAGATCAGAGTTGAGGAGGAACTTCTTCACTCAAAGGGTGGTGAATCTCTGGAATTCTCTACCCGTTGAAGTGGTGGAGGCTGCCTCGGTGAATATATTTAAGTCACGGGTAGATAGGTTTCTGATAGACAGGGGAATTAAGGGTTATGGGGAGAGAACGGGAAAGTGGAACTGATCCACTTCAGATCAGCCATGATCTTATTGAATGGCGGGGCAGGCTCGAAGGGCTAGATGGCCTACTCCTGCTCCTATTTCTTATGTTCTTATGCCACTGTTGATCATCCCTTCCATCACTTTACAGATGATTGAGAGCAGACTGACGGGGCACGAATTGGCCAGTTGGATTTATGCTGCTTTTTGTGGATAGGACATGGATGAGCGATTTCCAGGGCAGACGTCTGTGTCGCAGCTGTACTGAAACAGCTTGGCCAGGCGCTTGGCTAGTTCTGGAGCACATTTCCAGTGATTTACCAGATTTTCGCCAGGGCCCAATGCTTTTACAATATACAAAGCCCTCAGCTGTTTCTTGATATCCCTTGGAATGAATCAATTTGAGTGATATCTGTGATGCTGGGGACCTGTGGAGGAGGCTGAAATGGATTACCCACTCAGCACTTCAGGCTGGAGATTATTGCAAATGCAAACATTGCCATGAGACTTCATGTGGTCCAGAGTTGATGTTGAGGACTGCCAGGATTTTGCCTTCCTGACTGTATAAGGGTATGGCACGGTAGCACAGTGGGTTAGCACTGCTGCTTCACAGCTCCAGGGTCCTGGGTTCGATTCCTGGCTCGGGTCACTGTCTATGTGGAGTTTGCACATTCTCCCCGTGTCTGCGTGGGTTTCCTCCGGGTGCTCCGGTTTCCTCTCACAGTCCAAAGATGTGTGGGTTAGGTTGATTGGCCATGCTAAGAAATTGCCCCTTAGTGTCCTGGGATGTGTAGGTTAGAGGGATTAGTGGGTATAATATGTAAGGATATGGGGGTAGGGCCTGGGTGGGATTGTGTTCGGTGCAGACTCGATGGGCTGAAGGGCCTCTTTCTACACTGTAGGGTTCTATGAAATATCACTGTGCAGCCACCTCTGGGAGGGAGGGGAGAGAGTTTAGACCTGGAGACAGGAGGTGCGAGGGGGAATGTTTAGACTCTGAGATTGTGGAGTGTGGAGAGTTTAGATTCTGAGACCTGGGGAGTGGGTGGATGGAAAGTTTAAACCCTCGGACTAAAATAAATTAAAAACTAGTGGGATGAGATGGTGATCTCCCGCATGAAAAGGTGAAAAAAGTGATATTATTAAAGTAATTAATTTCCTTATATTTTTCAGTGCAAGTTGCATTAGATAACACTGAGTGTACTCGATGGTTTGACACGTGCTAAGAGGTTTGGAGTATGCTTGGGATTTTGGAGTGCGCTGGGGGTTTAGGATTGAGCTGGGAGGGGGTTCTGGAGTGTGCTGGGAGGTTCTGGAGTGCACTGGAGGGTTCTGAAGTGCACTGGAGGGTTTTGGAGTGAGCTGGGAGGTTTGGAGTGAGCTGGGAGGTTTGGAGTGAGCTGGGGGCTTGGAGTGAGCTGGGGGGTTTGGAGTGAGCTGGGGGGAGTTTGGAGTGAGCTGGGAGGTTTGGAGTGAGCTGGGGGGGGATTTGGAGTGAGCTGGGGGGGATTTGGAGTGAGCTGGGGGGGTTTGGAGTGAGCTGGGGGGGATTTGGAGTGAGCTGGGGGAGATTTGGAGTGAGCTGGGGGGGATTTGGAGTGAGCTGGGGGGGGTTTGGAGTGAGCTGGGGGATTTGGAGTGAGCTGGGGGGAGTTTGGAGTGAGCTGGGAGGTTTGGAGTGAGCTGGGGGTTTGGAGTGAGCTGGGGGATTTGGAGTGAGCTGGGGGGGGATTTGGAGTGAGCTAGGGGGGTTTGGAGTGAGCTGGGGGGGATTTGGAGTGAGCTGGGGGGGGTTTGGAGTGAGCTGGGGGGGATTTGGAGTGAGCTGGGGGATTTGGAGTGAGCTGGGGGGAGTTTGGAGTGAGCAGGGAGGTTTGGAGTGAGCTGGGGGTTTGGAGTGAGCTGGGGGATTTGGAATGAGCTGGGGGGGATTTGGAGTGAGCTAGGGGGGTTTGGAGTGAGCTGGGGGGGATTTGGAGTGAGCTGGGGGAGATTTGGAGTGAGCTGGGGGGATTTGGAGTGAGCTGGGGGGGATTTGGAGTGAGCTAGGGGGGTTTGGAGTGAGCTGGGGGGGATTTGGAGTGAGCTGGGGGAGATTTGGAGTGAGCTGGGGGGGTTTGGAGTGCGCTGAGGGGTTTGGAGTGAGCTGGGGGGGTTTGGAGTGAGCTGGGGGAGATTTGGAGTGAGCTGGGGGGGATTTGGAGTGAGCTGGGGGGGTTTGGAGTGAGCTGGGGGGTTTGGAGTGAGCTGGGGGGATTTGGAGTGAGCTGGAGGGGTTTGGAGTGAGCTGGGGGGGTTTGGAGTGAGCTGGGGGGGGTTTGGAGTGAGCTGGGGGGATTTGGAGTGAGCTGGGGGGTTTGGAGTGAGCTGGGGGGGATTTGGAGTGAGCTGGGGTGGTTTGGAGTGAGCTGGGGGGGTTTGGAGTGAGCTGGGGGGATTTGGAGTGAGCTGGGGGGGATTTGGAGTGAGCTGGGGGATTTGGAGTGAGCTGGGGGGGATTTGGAGTGAGCTGGGGGGGTTTGGAGTGAGCTGGGGGGGATTTGGAGTGAGCTGGGGGGGTTTGGAGTGAGCTGGGGGATTTGGAGTGAGCTGGGGGGGATTTGGAGTGAGCTGGGGGGGTTTGGAGTGAGCTGGGGGGGATTTGGAGTGAGCTGGGGGGGTTTGGAGTGAGCTGGGGGGGATTTGGAGTGAGCTGGGGGGGTTTGGAGTGAGCTGGGGGGGATTTGGAGTGAGCTGGGGGGGTTTGGAGTGAGCTGGGGGGGGATTTGGAATGAGCTGGGGGGGATTTGGAGTGAGCTGGGGGGGATTTGGAGTGAGCTGGGGGGGGTTTGGAGTGAGCTGGGGGGGTTTGGAGTGAGCTGGGGGGGATTTGGAGTGAGCTGGGGGGGTTTGGAGTGAGCTGGGGGGGTTTGGAGTGAGCTGGGGGATTTGGAGTGGGCTGGGGGGGTTGGGAGTGAGCTGGGGGGGGATTTGGAGTGAGATGGGGGGGATTTGGAGTGAGCTGGGGGGGATTTGGAGTGAGCTGGGGGGGTTTGGAGTGAGCTGGGGGGGGATTTGGAGTGAGCTGGGGGGGGTTTGGAGTGAGCTGGGGGGGGTTGGAGTGAGCTGGGGGGGTTTGGAGTGAGCTGGGGGGATTTGGAGTGAGCTGGGGGGGTTTGGAATGAGCTGGGGGGGTTTGGAGTGAGCTGGGGGGGGATTTGGAATGAGCTGGGGGGGATTTGGAGTGAGCTGGGGGGGGTTTGGAGTGAGCTGGGGGGGTTTGGAGTGAGCTGGGGGAGGTTTGGAGTGAGCTGGGGGGGTTTGGAGTGAGCTGGGGGGGGTTTGGAGTGAGCTGGGGGGATTTGGAGTGAGCTGGGGGGGATTTGGAGTGAGCTGGGGGGGGTTTGGAGTGAGCTGGGGGGATTTGGAATGAGCTGGGGGGATTTGGAGTGAGCTGGGGGGATTTGGAATGAGCTGGGGGGGTTTGGAGTGAGCTGGGGGGATTTGGAGTGAGCTGGGGGGGTTTGGAGTGAGCTGGGGGGGTTTGGAGTGAGCTGGGGGGGTTTGGAGTGAGCTGGGGGGGTTTGGAGTGAGCTGGGGGGATTTGGAATGAGCTGGGGGGATTTGGAATGAGCTGGGGGGGTTTGGAGTGCGCTGGGGGGGTTTGGAGTGAGCTGGGGGGGGTTTGGAGTGAGCTGGGGGGATTTGGAATGAGCTGGGGGGGTTTGGAGTGAGCTGGGGGGATTTGGAGTGAGCTGGGGGGGTTTGGAGTGAGCTGGGGGGGTTTGGAGTGAGCTGGGGGGATTTGGAATGAGCTGGGGGGATTTGGAGTGAGCTGGGGGGGGTTTGGAGTGAGCTGGGGGGATTTGGAGTGAGCTGGGGGGGTTTGGAGTGAGCTGGGGGGATTTGGAGTGAGCTGGGGGGGTTTGGAGTGAGCTGGGGGGGTTTGGAGTGAGCTGGGGGGGATTTGGAGTGAGCTGGGGTGATTTGGAGTGAGCTGGGGTGATTTGGAGTGAGCTGGGGGGGTTTGGAGTGAGCTGGGGGGGATTTGGAGTGAGCTGGGGGGGATTTGGAGTGAGCTGGGGGGGATTTGGAGTGAGCTGGGGGATTTGGAATGAGCTGGGGGGGATTTGGAATGAGCTGGGGGGGATTTGGAATGAGCTGGGGGGGGTTTGGAGTGAGCTGGGGGGGGTTTGGAGTGAGCTGGGGGGGTTTGGAGTGAGCTGGGGGGATTTGGAGTGAGCTGGGGGGGATTTGGAATGAGCTGGGGGGGGTTTGGAGTGAGCTGGGGGGGATTTGGAATGAGCTGGGGGGGATTTGGAATGAGCTGGGGGGGATTTGGAGTGAGCTGGGGGGGGTTTGGAGTGAGCTGGGGGGGTTTGGAATGAGCTGGGGGGGATTTGGAATGAGCTGGGGGGGATTTGGAATGAGCTGGGGGGGATTTGGAATGAGCTGGGGGGGGTTTGGAGTGAGCTGGGGGGGGTTTGGAGTGAGCTGGGGGGGTTTGGAGTGAGCTGGGGGGATTTGGAGTGAGCTGGGGGGATTTAGAGTGAGCTGGGGGGATTTGGAGTGAGCTGGGGGGGATTTGGAATGAGCTGGGGGGGATTTGGAATGAGCTGGGGGGGATTTGGAGTGAGCTGGGGGGGGATTTGGAGTGAGCTGGGGGGATTTGGAGTGAGCTGGGGGGGATTTGGAGTGAGCTGGGGGGGGTTTGGAGTGAGCTGGAGGGGTTTGGAGTGAGCTAGGGGGGTTTGGAGTGAGCTGGGGGGATTTGGAGTGAGCTGGGGGGGATTTGGAGTGAGCTGGGGGGGGTTTGGAGTGAGCTGGAGGGGTTTGGAGTGAGCTGGGGGGGATTTGGAGTGAGCTGGGGGGGTTTGGAGTGAGCTGGGGGGGATTTGGAGTGAGCTGGGGGGGTTTGGAGTGAGCTGGGGGGGTTTGGAGTGAGCTGGGGGGGTTTGGAGTGAGCTGGGGGGGTTTGGAGTGAGCTGGGGGGGATTTGGAGTGAGCTGGGGGGGATTTGGAGTGAGCTGGGGGGGTTTGGAGTGAGCTGGGGGGGTTTGGAGTGAGCTGGGGGGGGATTGGAGTGAGCTGGGGGGGTTTGGAGTGAGCTGGGGGGGATTTGGAGTGAGCTGGGGGGGTTTGGAGTGAGCTGGGGGGGTTTGGAGTGAGCTGGGGGGGGATTTGGAGTGAGCTGGGGGGATTTGGAGTGAGCTGGGGGATTTGGAGTGAGCTGGGGGGGGTTTGGAGTGAGCTGGGGGGGTTTGGAGTGAGCTGGGGGGATTTGGAGTGAGCTGGGGGGGGTTTGGAGTGAGCTGGGGGGGGTTTGGAGTGAGCTGGGGGGGTTTGGAGTGAGCTGGGGGGATTTGGAGTGAGCTGGGGGGGGTTTGGAGTGAGCTGGGGGGGTTTGGAGTGCGCTGGAGGGGGTTTGGAGTGAGCTGGAGGGGTTTGGAGTGAGCTGGGGGGGGTTTGGAGTGAGCTGGGGGGATTTGGAGTGAGCTGGGGGGGGTTTGGAGTGAGCTGGGGGGGGATTGGAGTGAGCTGGGGGGGGATTTGGAGTGAGCTGGGGGGGGATTGGAGTGAGCTGGGGGGGATTTGGAGTGAGCTGGGGGGTTTGGAGTGAACTGGGGGGGGTTTGGAATGAGCTGGGGGGGATTTGGAGTGAGCTGGGGGGGTTTGGAGTGAGCTGGGGGGGTTTGGAGTGAGCTGGGGGGGGTTTGGAGTGCGCTGGGGGGGTTTGGAGTGAGCTGGGGGGGATTTGGAGTGAGCTGGGGGGGATTTGGAGTGAGCTGGGGGGGATTTGGAGTGAGCTGGGGGGGGTTTGGAGTGAGCTGGGGGGGTTGGGAGTGAGCTGGGGGGGTTTGGAGTGAGCTGGGGGGGGTTTGGAGTGAGCTGGGGGGGATTTGGAGTGAGCTGGGGGGGTTTGGAGTGAGCTGGGGGGGGATTTGGAGTGAGCTGGGGGGGATTTGGAGTGAGCTGGGGGTTTGGAATGAGCTGGGGGGGGTTTGGAGTGAGCTGGGGGTTTGGAGTGAGCTGGGGGGGATTTGGAGTGAGCTGGGGGTTTGGAGTGAGCTGGGGGGGATTTGGAGTGAGCTGGGGGATTTGGAGTGAGCTGGGGGGGGTTTGGAGTGAGCTGGGGGGGTTTGGAATGAGCTGGGGGGGATTTGGAGTGAGCTGGGGGGGTTTGGAGTGAGCTGGGGGGGTTTGGAGTGAGCTGGGGGGATTTGGAGTGAGCTGGGGTGATTTGGCATGAGCTGGGGGATTTGGAGTGAGCTGGGGGGGATTTGGAGTGAGCTGGGGGGGATTTGGAGTGAGCTGGGGGGGTTTGGAGTGAGCTGGGGGGGTTTGGAATGAGCTGGGGGGGTTTGGAGTGAGCTGGGGGGATTTGGAGTGAGCTGGGGGGGTTTGGAGTGAGCTGGGGGGGATTTGGAGTGAGCTGGGGGGATTTGGAATGAGCTGGGGGGATTTGGAGTGAGCTGGGGGGGATTTGGAATGAGCTGGGGGGATTTGGAGTGAGCTGGGGGGGGTTTGGAGTGAGCTGGGGGGGATTTGGAGTGAGCTGGGGGGGTTTGGAGTGAGCTGGGGGGGGATTTGGAGTGAGCTGGGGGGGGTTTGGAGTGAGCTGGGGGGATTTGGAGTGAGCTGGGGGGGATTTGGAGTGAGCTGGGGGGATTTGGAGTGAGCTGGGGGGGGTTTGGAGTGAGCTGGGGGGGATTTGGAGTGAGCTGGGGGGGATTTGGAGTGAGCTGGGGGGGTTTGGAGTGAGCTGGGGGGGGTTTGGAGTGAGCTGGGGGGGATTTGGAGTGAGCTGGGGGGTTTGGAGTGAGCTGGGGGGATTTGGAATGAGCTGGGGGGGATTTGGAGTGAGCTGGGGGGATTTGGAGTGAGCTGGGGGGTTTGGAGTGAGCTGGGGGGGATTTGGAGTGAGCTGGAGGGATTTGGAGTGAGCTGGGGGGGATTTGGAGTGAGCTGGAGGGATTTGGAGTGAGCTGGGGGGGATTTGGAGTGAGCTGGGGGGGATTTGGAGTGAGCTGGGGATTTGGAGTGAGCTGGGGGGGATTTGGAGTGAGCTGGGGGGGTTTGGAGTGAGCTGGGGGGATTTGGAGTGAGCTGGGGGGGATTTGGAATGAGCTGGGGATTTGGAGTGAGCTGGGGGGGATTTGGAGTGAGCTGGGGGGGTTTGGAGTGAGCTGGGGGGGATTTGGAGTGAGCTGGAGGGGATTTGGAATGAGCTGGGGATTTGGAGTGAGCTGGGGGGGATTTGGAGTGAGCTGGGGGGGTTTGGAGTGAGCTGGGGGGATTTGGAGTGAGCTGGGGGGGATTTGGAATGAGCTGGGGGGGATTTGGAGTGAGCTGGGGGGGTTTGGAGTGAGCTGGGGGGGGTTTGGGAGTGAGCTGGTGGGGATTTGGAGTGAGCTGGGGGGATTTGGAGTGAGCTGGGGGGGTTTGGAGTGAGCTGGGGGGGATTTGGAATGAGCTGGGGATTTGGAGTGAGCTGGGGGGGATTTGGAGTGAGCTGGGGGGGTTTGGAGTGAGCTGGGGGGGGTTTGGAGTGAGCTGGGGGGATTTGGAGTGAGCTGGGGGGGTTTGGAGTGAGCTGGGGGGGATTTGGAGTGAGCTGGGGGGGATTTGGAGTGAGCTGGGGGGATTTGGAGTGAGCTGGGGGGGATTTGGAGTGAGCTGGGGGGGTTTGGAGTGAGCTGGGGGGGATTTGGAGTGAGCTGGGGGTTTGGAGTGAGCTGGGGGGGATTTGGAGTGAGCTGGAGGGATTTGGAGTGAGCTGGGGGGGATTTGGAGTGAGCTGGAGGGATTTGGAGTGAGCTGGGGGGGATTTGGAGTGAGCTGGGGGGGGATTTGGAATGAGCTGGGGATTTGGAGTGAGCTGGGGGGGATTTGGAGTGAGCTGGAGGGATTTGGAGTGAGCTGGAGGGATTTGGAGTGAGCTGGGGGGGATTTGGAGTGAGCTGGGGGGGTTTGGAGTGAGCTGGGGGGATTTGGAGTGAGCTGGGGGGGATTTGGAGTGAGCTGGGGGGGATTTGGAGTGAGCTGGGGGGGTTTGGAGTGAGCTGGGGGGATTTGGAGTGAGCTGGGGGGGTTTGGAGTGAGCTGGGGGGGTTTGGAGTGAGCTGGGGGGGGTTTGGAGTGAGCTGGGGTGTTTGGAGTGAGCTGGGGGGGTTTGGGAATGAGCTGGGGGGGATTGGAGTGAGCTGGGGGGGTTTGGAGTGAGCTGGGGGGGATTTGGAGTGAGCTGGGGGGTGATTTGGAGTGAGCTGGGGGGGTTTGGAGTGAGCTGGGGGGGGTTTGGAGTGAGCTGGGGGGGTTTGGAGTGAGCTGGGGGGGTTTGGAGTGAGCTGGGGGGGTTTGGAGTGAGCTGGAGGGATTTGGAGTGAGCTGGGGGGGATTTGGAGTGAGCTGGGGGGGTTTGGAGTGAGCTGGGGGGTTTGGAGTGAGCTGGGGGGGGGTTTGGAGTGAGCTGGGGGGGTTTGGAGTGAGCTGGAGGGATTTGGAGTGAGCTGGGGGGGATTTGGAGTGAGCTGGGGGGGGATTTGGAGTGAGCTGGGGGGGATTGGAGTGAGCTGGGGGGGGTTTGGAGTGAGCTGGGGGGGATTTGGAGTGAGCTGGGGGGGTTTGGAGTGAGCTGGGGGTTTGGAGGTGAGCTGGGGGGGGTTTGGAGTGAGCTGGGGGGGGTTTGGAGTGAGCTGGAGGGATTTGGAGTGAGCTGGGGGGGATTTGGAGTGAGCTGGGGGGGATTTGGAGTGAGCTGGGGGGGTTTGGAGTGAGCTGGAGGGATTTGGAGTGAGCTGGGGGGGATTTGGAGTGAGCTGGGGGGGATTTGGAATGAGCTGGGGGGGTTTGGAGTGAGCTGGGGGGGATTTGGAGTGAGCTGGGGGGGTTTGGAGTGAGCTGGAGGGGATTTGGAGTGAGCTGGGGGGGATTTGGAGTGAGCTGGGGGGATTTGGAGTGAGCTGGGGGGGATTTGGAGTGAGCTGGGGGGGATTTGGAGTGAGCTGGGGGGGATTTGGAGTGAGCTGGGGGTGATTTGGAGTGAGCTGGGGGGATTTGGAGTGAGCTGGGGGGTTTGGAGTGAGCTGCGGGGGTTTGGAGTGAGCTGGGGGGGATTTGGAGTGAGCTGGGGGGGATTTGGAATGAGCTGGGGGGGATTTGGAGTGAGCTGGGGGGGATTTGGAGTGAGCTGGGGAGGATTTGGAGTGAGCTGGGGGGATTTGGAATGAGCTGGGGGGGGTTTGGAGTGAGCTGGGGGGGATTTGGAGTGAGCTGGGGGGGGTTTGGAGTGAGCTGGGGGGGGTTTGGAGTGAGCTGAGGGGTTTGGAGTGAGCTGGGGGGGGTTTGGAGTGAGCTGAGGGGTTTGGAGTGAGCTGGGGTGATTTGGAGTGAGCTGGGGGGGTTTGGAGTGAGCTGGGGTGATTTGGAGTGAGCTGGGGGGGTTTGGAGTGAGCTGGGGTGATTTGGAGTGAGCTGGGGGGGTTTGGAGTGAGCTGGGGTGATTTGGAGTGAGCTGGGGGGGTTTGGAGTGAGCTGGGGTGATTTGGAGTGAGCTGGGGGGGGTTTGGAATGAGCTGGGGGGGGGTTTGGAGTGAGCTGAGGGATTTGGAGTGAGCTGGGGGGATTTGGAGTGAGCTGGGGGGGGTTTGGAGTGAGCTGGGGGGGATTTGGAGTGAGCTGGGGGGGATTGGAGTGAGCTGGGGGGATTTGGAGTGAGCTGAGGGGTTTGGAGTGAGCTGGGGGGGATTGGAGTGAGCTGGGGGGGGTTTGGAGTGAGCTGAGGGGTTTGGAGTGAGCTGGGGGGGATTGGAGTGAGCTGGGGGGGGTTTGGAGTGAGCTGGGGGGGATTTGGAGTGAGCTGGGGGGGGGTTTGGAGTGAGCTGGGGGGGATTTGGAGTGAGCTGAGGGGTTTGGAGTGAGCTGGGGTGATTTGGAGTGAGCTGGGGGGGGTTTGGAGTGAGCTGGGGGGGGATTTGGAGTGAGCTGGGGGGGGTTTGGAGTGAGCTGAGGGGTTTGGAGTGAGCTGGGGGGGGTTTGGAGTGAGCTGAGGGGTTTGGAGTGAGCTGGGGGGGGTTTGGAGTGAGCTGGGGGGGGATTTGGAGTGAGAGCTGGGGGGGGTTTGGAGTGAGCTGGGGTGATTTGGAGTGAGCTGGGGGGGGAGTTTGGAGTGAGCTGGGGGGGATTTGGAGTGAGCTGGGGGGGGTTTGGAGTGAGCTGGGTGAGTTTGGAGTGAGCTGGGGGGGATTTGGAGTGAGCTGGGGGGGGTTTGGAGTGAGCTGGGGGGGTTTGGAGTGAGCTGGGGGGATTTGGAGTGAGCTGGGGGGGGTTTGGAGTGAGCTGGGGGGTTTGGAGTGAGCTGGGGTGATTTGGAGTGAGCTGGGGTGATTTGGAGTGAGCTGGGGGGGATTTGGAGTGAGCTGGGGGGGGTTTGGAGTGAGCTGGGGGGGTTTGGAGTGAGCTGTGGGGGTTTGGAGTGAGCTGGGCGGGGGTTTGGTGTGAGGCTGGGGTGATTTGGAGTGAGCTGGGGGGGGTTTGGAGTGAGCTGGGGGGATTTGGAGTGAGCTGAGGGGTTTGGAGTGAGCTGGGGGGGGGTTTGGAGTGAGCTGGGGGGGATTTGGAGTGAGCTAAGGGGGGGATTTGGAGTGAGCTGAGGGGGGATTTGGAGTGAGCTGGGGGGATTTGGAGTGAGCTGGGGGGGATTTGGAATGAGCTGGGGGATTTGGAGTGAGCTGGGGGGGGTTTGGAGTGAGCTGGGGGGGATTTGGAGTGAGCTGGGGGGATTTGGAGTGAGCTGGGGGGGGATTTGGGAGTGAGCTGGGGGGATTTGGAGTGAGGAGCTGGGGGGGGATTTGGAGTGAGCTGGGGGGGTTTGGAGTGAGCTGGGGGGGTTTGGAGTGAGCTGGGTGGGGGGGTTTGGAGTGAGCTGGGGGGGATTTGGAGTGAGCTGGGGGGGATTTGGAATGAGCTGGGGGATTTGGAGTGAGCTGGGGGGATTTGGAGTGAGCTGGGGGGATTTGGAGTGAGCTGGGGGGGATTTGGAGTGAGCTGGGGGGATTTGGAGTGAGCTGGGGGGATTTGGAGTGAGCTGGGGGGGGATTTGGAGTGAGCTGGGGGGGGTTTGGAGTGAGCTGGGGGGGGTTTGGAGTGAGCTGGGGGGGGATTTGGAGTGAGCTGGGGGGGTTTGGAGTGAGCTGGGGGGGTTTGGAGTGAGCTGGGGGGGATTTGGAGTGAGCTGGGGGGGGATTTGGAGTGAGCTGAGGGGGGTTTGGAGTGAGCTGGGGGGGATTTGGAGTGAGCTGGGGGGATTTGGAGTGAGCTGGGGGGGATTTGGAGTGAGAGCTGGGGGGGGTTTGGAGTGAGCTGGGGGGGGTTTGGAGTGAGCTGAGGGGGGGTTTGGAGTGAGCTGGGGGGGGATTTGGAGTGAGCTGGGGGGATTTGGAGTGAGCTGGGGGGGATTTGGAGTGAGCTGGGGGGGGTTTGGAGTGAGCTGGGGGGGGTTTGGAGTGAGCTGGGGGGATTTGGAGTGAGCTGGGGGGGGATTTGGAGTGAGCTGAGGGGTTTGGAGTGAGCTGGGGGGGGTTTGGAGTGAGCTGGGGGGATTTGGAGTGAGCTGGGGGGGTTTGGAGTGAGCTGGGGGATTTGGAGTGAGCTGGGGGGGGTTTGGAGTGAGCTGGGGGGGTTTGGAGTGAGCTGGGGGGGATTTTGGAGTGAGCTGGGGGGGGTTTGGAGTGAGCTGGGGGGGATTTGGAGTGAGCTGGGGGGGATTTGGAGTGAGCTGGGGGGGGTTTGGAGTGAGCTGGGGGGGATTTGGAGTGAGCTGGGGGGGATTTGGAGTGAGCTGGGGGGGGTTTGGAGTGAGCTGGGGGGATTTGGAGTGAGCTGGGGGGGGATTTGGAGTGAGCTGGGGGGGGTTTGGAGTGAGCTGGGGGGGTTTTGGAGTGAGCTGGGGGGGATTTTGGAGTGAGCTGGGGGGGGTTTGGAGTGAGCTGGGGGGGATTTGGAGTGAGCTGGGGGGGGTTTGGAGTGAGCTGGGGGGGGTTTGGAGTGAGCTGGGGGGGTTTGGAGTGAGCTGGGGGGGTTTGGAGTGAGCTGGGGGGGGTTTGAGTGAGCTGGGGGGGATTTGGAGTGAGCTGGGGGGGTTTGGAGTGAGCTGGGGGGGGTTTGGAGTGAGCTGGGGGGATTTGGAGTGAGCTGGGGGGGGTTTGGAGTGAGCTGGGGGGATTTGGAGTGAGCTGGGGGGGTTTGGAGTGAGCTGGGGGGATTTGGAGTGAGCTGGGGGGGGATTTGGAGTGAGCTGGGGGGGATTTGGAGTGAGCTGGGGGGGGTTTGGAGTGAGCTGGGGGGGATTTGGAGTGAGCTGGGGGGGGTTTGGAGTGAGCTGGGGGGGATTTGGAGTGAGCTGGGGGGGGTTTGGAGTGAGCTGGGGGGATTTGGAGTGAGCTGGGGGGGATTTGGAGTGAGCTGGGGGGGGTTTGGAGTGAGCTGGGGGGGTTTGGAGTGAGCTGGGGGGGGTTTGGAGTGAGCTGGGGGGGGTTTGGAGTGAGCTGGGGGGATTTGGAGTGAGCTGGGGGGGGTTTGGAGTGAGCTGGGGGGATTTGGAGTGAGCTGGGGGGGATTTGGAGTGAGCTGGGGGGGGTTTGGAGTGAGCTGGGGGGGTTTGGAGTGAGCTGGGGGGGATTTGGAGTGAGCTGGGGGGGGTTTGGAGTGAGCTGGGGGGGATTTGGAGTGAGCTGGGGGGGGATTTGGAGTGAGCTGGGGGGGTTTGGAGTGAGCTGGGGGGGGTTTGGAGTGAGCTGGGGGGGTTTGAGTGAGCTGGGGGTGATTTGGAGTGAGCTGGGGGGGTTTGGAGTGAGCTGGGGGGGGTTTGGAGTGAGCTGGGGGGGTTTGGAGTGAGCTGGGGGGGGATTTGGAGTGAGCTGGGGGGGATTTGGAGTGAGCGGGGGGGGATTTGGAGTGAGCTGGGGGGGGATTTGGAGTGAGCTGGGGGGGGTTTGGAGTGAGCTGTGGGGGATTTGGAGTGAGCTGGGGGGGATTTGGAGTGAGCTGGGGGGGGTTTGGAGTGAGCTGGGGGGGATTTGGAGTGAGCTGGGGGGGGTTTGGAGTGAGCTGGGGGGATTTGGAGTGAGCTGGGGGGGATTTGGAGTGAGCTGGGGGGGATTTGGAGTGAGCTGGGGGGGGTTTGGAGTGAGCTGGGGGGGATTTGGAGTGAGCTGGGGGGGGATTTGGAGTGAGCTGGGGGGGTTTGGAGTGAGCTGGGGGGGATTTGGAGTGAGCTGGGGGGGTTTGGAGTGAGCTGGGGGGGTTTGGAGTGAGCTGGGGGGGTTTGGAGTGAGCTGGGGGGGGATTTGGAGTGAGCTGGGGGGGGTTTGGAGTGAGCTGGGGGGGATTTGGAGTGAGCTGGGGGGGATTTGGAGTGAGCTGGGGGGGTTTGGAGTGAGCTGGGGGGGATTTGGAGTGAGCTGGGGGGGTTTGGAGTGAGCTGGGGGGGTTTGGAGTGAGCTGGGGGGGGTTTGGAGTGAGCTGGGGGGGGTTTGGAGTGAGCTGGGGGGGATTGGAGTGAGCTGGGGGTTTGGAGTGAGCTGGGGGGGTTTGGAGTGAGCTGGGGGGTTGGAGTGAGCTGGGGGGGGTTTGGAGTGAGCTGGGGGGGGGTTTGGAGTGAGCTGGGGGGGGATTTGGAGTGAGCTGGGGGTTTGGAGTGAGCTGGGGGGGGGTTTGGAGTGAGCTGGGGGGGGTTTGGAGTGAGCTGGGGGGGATTTGGAGTGAGCTGGGGGGATTTGGAGTGAGCTGGGGGGGGTTTGGAGTGAGCTGGGGGGGGATTTGGAGTGAGCTGGGGGGGTTTGGAGTGAGCTGGGGGGGGATTTGGAGTGAGCTGGGGGGGATTTGGAATGAGCTGGGGGTTTGGAGTGAGCTGGGGGGGTTTGGAGTGAGCTGGGGGGTTTGGAGTGAGCTGGGGGTTTGGAGTGAGCTGGGGGGGGTTTGGAGTGAGCTGGGGGGGGTTTGGAGTGAGCTGGGGGGGTTTGGAGTGAGCTGGGGGGGTTTGGAGTGAGCTGGGGGTTTGGAGTGAGCTGGGGGGGTTTGGAGTGAGCTGGGGGGGTTTGGAGTGAGCTGGGGGGGTTTGGAGTGAGCTGGGGGGGTTTGGAGTGAGCTGGGGGGGTTTGGAGTGAGCTGGGGGGGTTTGGAGTGAGCTGGGGGGTTTGGAGTGAGCTGGGGGTTTGGAGTGAGCTGGGGGGGGTTTGGAGTGAGCTGGGGGGGTTTGGAGTGAGCTGGGGGGGTTTGGAGTGAGCTGGGGGTTTGGAGTGAGCTGGGGGGGTTTGGAGTGAGCTGGGGGGATTTGGAGTGAGCTGGGGGGGTTTGGAGTGAGCTGGGGGGGTTTGGAGTGAGCTGGGGGGGGTTTGGAGTGAGCTGGGGGGGATTTGGAGTGCTGGGGGGGTTTGGAGTGAGCTGGGGGGGTTTGGAGTGAGCTGGGGGGGTTTGGAGTGAGCTGGGGGGGTTTGGAGTGAGCTGGGGGGGGTTTGGAGTGAGCTGGGGGGGGTTTGGAGTGAGCTGGGGGGGGTTTGGAGTGAGCTGGGGGGGTTTGGAGTGAGCTGGGGGGTTTGGAGTGAGCTGGGGGGGATTTGGAGTGAGCTGGGGGGGATTTGGAGTGAGCTGGGGGGATTTGGAGTGAGCTGGGGGGGTTTGGAGTGAGCTGGGGGGGTTTGGAGTGAGCTGGGGGGGTTTGGAGTGAGCTGGGGGGGGTTTGGAGTGAGCTGGGGGGGGTTTGGAGTGAGCTGGGGGGGTTTGGAGTGAGCTGGGGGGGTTTGGAGTGAGCTGGGGGTTTGGAGTGAGCTGGGGGTTTGGAGTGAGCTGGGGGGGGTTTGGAGTGAGCTGGGGGATTGGAGTGAGCTGGGGGGGTTTGGAGTGAGCTGGGGGTTTGGAGTGAGCTGGGGGGGGTTTGGAGTGAGCTGGGGGGGATTTGGAGTGAGCTGGGGGGGGTTTGGAGTGAGCTGGGGGGGGTTTGGAGTGAGCTGGGGGTTTGGAGTGAGCTGGGGGGGGTTTGGAGTGAGCTGGGGGGGGTTTGGAGTGAGCTGGGGGGGGATTTGGAGTGAGCTGGGGGGATTTGGAGTGAGCTGGGGGGATTTGGAGTGAGCTGGGGGGGTTTGGAGTGAGCTGGGGGGATTTGGAGTGAGCTGGGGGGGATTTGGAGTGAGCTGGGGGGATTTGGAGTGAGCTGGGGGGGATTTGGAGTGAGCTGGGGGGGATTTGGAGTGAGCTGGGGGGGTTTGGAGTGAGCTGGGGGGGGATTTGGAGTGAGCTGGGGGGATTTGGAGTGAGCTGGGGGGGTTTGGAGTGAGCTGGGGGGGTTTGGAGTGAGCTGGGGGGGTTTGGAGTGAGCTGTGGGGATTTGGAGTGAGCTGGGGGGGATTTGGAGTGAGCTGGGGGGATTTGGAGTGAGCTGGGGGGGTTTGAAGTGAGCTGGGGGTTTGGAGTGAGCTGGGGGTTTGGAGTTCTCTGGGTGTAATGTACTGCACTGAACTGCATTGATCCCAATATCAAACTTGAATTAATTACAAATAGAACTTTTGATTTCAAACGATAATTGAGACCATTGAGCACATTTCAAAGCAATAAGATGTTAAAAGTTGTGGGAAGACTGGGACCTTTCCAACCTCACAGTTTTTAACATGTACTTCCTGTAATAAATGATGGAAGGTGATGATTTGACAGATCCTCTCTGAAGAACCATTCACAGCACTGACACTTCCTTTGAAATTTGCAATATATTTCCATGTTCTGTCTGTTATATTACTCAACACTTTCTTGTAGTTTTAAACAGTAAGTTTTTCCTTTCATATGCCTACTTTGAAGTGAAGAAATTTAAACATTTTACACATGTATTACCAAGAATGCTTGATTTTGTTTATATACATGTCAAAGATACAACTCCTTTTAAAAAAAACTTCATCAAACCAAATGGAGTCACCATGCAGTGTTGGGGTTGTGCCGCTCTGCAGTTCTATTTAACCTGCAGTGACACGCCTGGGAGTGTTTGATGGGGGGATAGTGTAGAGGGAGCTTTACTCTGTATCTAACCCCGTGCTGTACCTGTCCTGGGAGTGTTTGATGGGGGGACAGTGTAGAGGGAGCTTTACTCTGTATCTAACCCCGTGCTGTACCTGTCCTGGGAGTGTTTGATGGGGGACAGTGTAGAGGGAGCTTTACTCTGTATCTAACCCCGTGCTGTACCTGTCCTGGGAGTGTTTGATGGGGGACAGTGTAGAGGGAGCTTTACTCTGTATCTAACCCCGTGCTGTACCTGTCCTGGGAGTGTTTGATGGGGGACAGTGTAGAGGGAACTTTACTCTGTATCTAACCCCGTGCTGTACATGTCCTGGAAGTGTTTGATGGGGGGACAGTGTAGAGGGAGCTTTACTCTGTATCTAACCCCGTGCTGTACCTGTCCTGGGAGTGTTTGATGGAGACAGTGTAGAGGGAGCTTTACTCTGTATCTAACCCCGTGCTGTACATGTCCTGGGAGTGTTTGATGGGGGACAGTGTAGAGGGAGCTTTACTCTGTATCTAACCCCGTGCTGTACCTGTCCTGGGAGTGTTTGATGGGGGACAGTGTAGAGGGAGCTTTACTCAGTATTTAACCCCGTGCTGTACCGGTCCTGGGAGTGTTTGATTGGGACAGTGTAGAGGGAGCTTTACTCTGTATCTAACCCCGTGCTGTACCTGTCCTGGGAGTGTTTGATTGGGACAGTGTAGAGGGAGCTTTACTCTGTATCTAACCCCGTGCTGTACCTGTCCTGGGAGTGTTTGATTGGGACAGTGTAGAGGGAGCTTTACTCTGTATCTAACCCCGTGCTGGACCTGTCCTGGGAGTGTTTGATGGGGGACAGTGTAGAGGGAGCTTTACTCTGTATCTAACCCCGTGCTGTACCTGTCCTGGGAGTGTTTGATGGGGGGCAGTGTAGAGGGAGCTTTATTCTGTATCTAACCCCGTGCTGTACCTGTCCTGGGAGTGTTTGATGGGGGACAGTGTAGAGGGAGCTTTACTCTGTATCTAACCCCGTGCTGTACATGTCCTGGGAGTGTTTGATGGGGGACAGTGTAGAGGGAGCTTTACTCTGTATCTAACCCCGTGCTGTACCTGTCCTGGGAGTGTTTGATGGGGGACAGTGTAGAGGGAGCTTTACTCTGTATCTAACCCCGTGCTGTACCTGTCCTGGGAGTGTTTGATTGGGACAGTGTAGAGGGAGCTTTACTCTGTATCTAACCCCGTGCTGTACCTGTCCTGGGAGTGTTTGATGGGGGACTGTGTAGAGGGAGCTTTACTCTGTATCTAACCCCGTGCTGTACATATCCTGGGAGTGTTTGATGGGGGACAGTGTAGAGGGAGCTTTACTCTGTATCTAACCCCGTGCTGTACCTGTCCTGGGAGTGTTTGATTGGGACAGTGTAGAGGGAGCTTTACTCTGTATCTAACCCCGTGCTGTACCTGTCCTGGGAGTGTTTGATTGGGACAGTGTATAGAGGGAGCTTTACTCTGTATCTAACCCCGTGCTGTACCTGTCCTGGAGTGTTTGATAGAGGGAAGGTGTAGAGGGAGCTTTACTCTGTATCTAACCCCATGCTGTACCTGTCCTGGGAGTGTTGATGGGGGGCAGTGTAGAGGGAGCTTTACTCTGTATCTAACCCCGTGCTGTACATGTCCTGGAGTGTTTGATGGGGGGACAGTGTAGAGGAGCTTTACTCTGTATCTAACCCACACAGTGAGCACGTGA